>CM043023.1:7666146-8266146 GCA_023690525.1 Holotrichia oblita
AAGAGGAGCTTTGATTTTTTATCAAAAAACTTAAAAATATTTTTGAAGACGTTGGAATAACCTTTACCTTATATTTTTTTTTCAATTTAATGCTCCTGTATTATTGTTTTTTGTTTTTGTATGTAACATTTTCAAAATTAAATTATTATGCCATATATATCAGCAAATTTTAATTTCAAAAATCTCAGGTTACAATAATAAATTTATTGAAGTATACGCTCGAGTTTAGGTGTTCAAAGTAGGCCTTAGAGTGCCATATAATTGAACATAGATTTAATTTTCATGTGTGTTCAAAGTAGCCCCGAGGGCGGGGTAACTTTGAACACCCATATTTAATAAAAAAAAAAGTAGAAGCAATTATTTTATCAAACTTAAATTTTCTAGATTGCTTCTCCTACTTGATGCCCAAAATTTAGCGTTTAAACGATAAAAAAAACTTAAGCCAAAAAAAGTTATTACAAAATGAACGAAAAAAATGTTCAAAGTAGCCCCATCTTACGGTATTTGCTTTAATATCTCCAAAACTATAAGACATATAAAAAAAAAGTACTCATAAAACAGTACTTTTTCAAACTTTTTTTTGATATGTCTTATAGTTTTGGAGATATTAAAGCAAATAGCGAAGGGTAGCGTTGTCTTTAGGGCGTTCCTCCCCCCGAAAACGGGCGATTTAGCACCTATGGAAGTTACCGTTGTTCTTACACTGCATCAGTCTACAAACCCACCAAATTTCATTTAAATCGGTCACCACCACTTTCCTGTGTTTCCTTGTTAGTGGATAATATTCTGCTAACTTCCATTACTTTAATAAACTCTCTATAGTGTTCATCTTTGTTGAAATACTAGAACTGAAGTTATAACTTAAATGGATGAATTGATTACTCGATGAACCAAAGTATCGCACAATGCACTGCTAACAAACAGACGAGAGAAACGTAAAGCCATCAGTACATCAGTAAAACGCCAGTATAGCCAATGAAATATGCATTTGCACATGGATTTGTATGTCCCAAGGTCACTTATGCGCAGGTGCACAATCCGATTATATTACGAATGTGTCCGATAGTTCAATTAATTTGTGTAATGAGAATTATTGACAACTGATTTTACTTTCGATACTTAATTCATTTACTATTACTCTTACACTACAGTATACTAGCTTTTAGTTTATAAGTTAGTTGAAAGTGACATTATTTTCAAATATTATTGAACTGTGTACTTAAAAATATAGCATAGATCACCTATCCTAGCAGACCATTAATAGAAAAACAAGTTTACCAAGAGCAGTTACATCAAGTAAATTAAACTAAATAAAAATTCACCTATAATTATTATACTCTTCTTAGCTATACAGTATATTAAGATTATTTTTCTCAGTGTGCGCACAATCGGAGAACCAGACTTGCCGCAGAGGCACTAACGCTTTCTCAAGCACTTCTTGCTAGTTTCGAGCGATACCAAGGGCTCCCATTTCCCAACCTCAAGTAACGAAGCCTCTGCGAGCACAATGGTACTGGCATCACTATGTGGAAAGAAACACAGAGGATTACATTGTAATACCACCAATTCACAAGGCTCTCACTCCATTATTTCAGGCAGAACAACTGCTATCTACACATTTTAGGGTACCTATTCTAAATATTTTTTGTAGTCTAAATTATTTGCATAAGATTATATCAACAGAAACATTTTCTGAAAGCCAAGCTACGCGAAATAGCTCACAGCATGGAACTAACAGTCAAGTTTGAGTCCGTGCTGGTTTTGATATGTTCCAAATAGATTGAACAAATAGTTGAACTGCATAGCATTACCTTGATGTGCGTATAAAAAACACCAAATTTTGTTAATTTTTCTTTTATTTTAATGTGCTTATCATGAATAGATCTGAAGATGATGATTTGAACTGAACTTTACAATTTTCGACAAATATGTATCACATTGAATAAGTCAAGGTGTAAACAATTACATTTCATTTAAATTCTAATGGTTTTAATTACAGTAATTCAACAAAAAAACGAAATTATTTTTTTATTCCTACATTTACTTCATCCACACGAGTTTTTTTTTTATATTACATACATAAATGTTTTACGATATGTTATAGGTTTTTGATAGCACTTAGGTGTAACATCCATTACTAGTTTTTCTTGACATTATTGCACATTAATTAGAGGACTTTCCCTTTGTGTATTAATACTTTTATATTCTTACGTCAATAATCTTATGAAATACGCATAACTTTTGAGTAACCTCTACAATGTAATTATTTATATATTTATAATTAATTCCCCAGACAGCTTTATCTCAAAAAAATTTCTACCTCGTTGTTATCAGTCTGTCTAATTTGAGATTTTATATACAAAGTTACATAATTATTTTATAATTTGACTGGAATAAGATGCATCGTTGTCTACGACCCAGTTTACATGACATGTCCATGATTTGAGCTCGTGCTTCTCAGTCATTAAACGATCGTACTTTGAATATTTCGTATTTACTGATTTATTTATTTGTTTCCAGTTGTTTATCGCCAGACATCCGTGTTGGGAACTTCCTTAGGCGCAGAAAAGAACTCATGAAATTTTATCTACTATGTACGACCTATTTGAACGTGATAAATACAACGATTACTACTTTCTGTCTTTTACATAAATGGGATTAGCCGTGTTCATGCACACGTGGTTCACATAATACGCATGTACTATTACAATTGACACAGTCATGCAATGTTTTCGATTTAACCGGTGCATAATTTCATCATTACATTTTTTTTCATTTACATCAATTCTTCATTATCCATTCATACAATTTACATCTTAATCTCTGGTGGTGTGTGGTTGTGGTCACTATATTTACATTATTGTAACTTACGCAATGCCTATCTTGAAGTAAATGTTCGACCACTGGAGATTTTTCAGTATCTTCGCATTGGGTCCCTTAACTCTACACTGAAAGCTTTCCTGCTCTCTGACAAATATTACCTTTTTTAAAATAAGAAAGAGCAGAAGACAACATCAGTCTAGGAATCTTCAGAAGATGCTGACATCGACGAAATGACAAATGCAAATTTATCTGCTCAGGATCACTCTGAAGATTTCGTTACATCCTAAATTGATACTATCAGAATTAATGTCTTTATAATCTACAATGTCCATAGGTTCCATTTCCAGCCAGATAAAGATATTTTGCCTATATTTCAAGAATTTAAATAACCAGTAAGTAACCTATTCAAAAAAATTCTTTGTAATTTGTTTAGTAGCATACGCTCCTATTACCCATCTTCCTATTGCAATTTCTATTGTCTCGTCTTCTTCAAACACTAATGTCAATATTTTCATTTCGAATGTTGAACTTTGCTTTTTGGTTTTTTTATAGTATTTTTCCCCTTTTTATTGTGACAGTCTATCCAATACCTTTTCAGAGGATATTACTCTGCATCTACGAAAACTTTTTCTTTTTAGTTGCAGAACTATTTCTTTGTATTTACTTGATAGCATTTAACAATAGCTCTTCCAAGGGCAATTTAAGATCGGCAGACGCAATGGACGCTCCAATGATGTCAAGAATCTGGTCACTTTCCGCGCTAGTTTTTTGAAGGGAGTTAATTGCTTTTGCTTCGTTTATTCAAATTTGCTGTTGAATTTTTTTATACCTTTCAAGGGCTTCTGAATGAAACTTGCCATCTGGAATTCTCTCATTTAAAATAAGCAAGATATTGAGCATTAATCCACAGTTAGAGGTAAGATTTTAACCACCCTGTTATAATTTTTAGAAAGAATCTTTATTGTAGCATTAAATGTAATGGTTGTGCTAATGAAATAATACAACTTGAAACACGTACACTCGGTACGACTTAATCTTCGAACGATTTTAGTGAGTTACCTTCCTAAAATCGTTCGAAGACTAAGTCGTACTGAGCGTAACTTAAATACTTAAATACGTACGCCAGGTATTCATTGTAAATATTGGTCTATGTACATTTTCAAAAATTGTTAAATATCTCAGAAACTGGTGATAACTAGGTATAGGGAATACAACAGTAACTTGCCGTTATTTAGTCTGCGTCATCGAAATATGCAATAATATACATGGTGTTCCATTTAAATTTTGATAACTTTGATGTGTAACTTTCTTTTGGGACACCTGGTAGGGGACACCCTGGGGTACACCCGATGAGTGAAAGTATGGTTTCGATAAATAACTATTAAAAGTTACATATTGGGGTCTAAGATCCAAATAAGACATTAGTACTCGTAGGTTAATCAGTATCATTAAAGCCGTCTCCACCTTCTCTCCACCAGGGATTGAGCAGTAAACTGAGTAAAAACGCCTAGATATGTTGTGGTAGATCTTTCTTCAGTGAAGCAGTGTTGACCAAGCGAATTGGTTGACTATAGATTGTGTGTGGTCCCAGAATACGACTATTTTTCCTTTTAGCTTTCACACAGGACCAAAAGTGTTTAGGATTAGAGACAATCGAGTTCTCGATATTTTGTAAATACTCGACATAAACACTGCTCACACAAACACAATAAACCCAAACAGACATCTGTTTCTATCCAGCCATTGAGGTTGGCTGTAGAGTCAGTTCCAGTAAAGCAATTTTTCTCATAAGGCAGCTATGAATCCCACACATTTTCCACTTAAATATAATTAAGGTGACAGCGTTCAAATCCGATGCAGAAATAGCTGACAAAGAATTTCTACTTGAACTAAACTTTCATCTTGTTTCAATAGCCCTCCTTTTGTGGATATCATATGACTAAGATGTTTTGTGGAGGTTCCAGATTAATTCGGACGTGTCTAGGACAAATTCCAAACATCCATTGCTCTATCGTCTTGAAATCTTCACTAAATCGTTCCTTATCTTCATTTTGAACGGTTAAACCCCTTCCTTGAGTTTTGCTCTTTAGATCACCACTGTATCGCGGCTTTCCCATTTAATTCAGTTGCATTTAACCACAATTATATTTATGTTGAGATAAGTGTGACGCATCCCGTAAAATAATTCCATGAGGCCACATGTAAATTTCAGATATTTGACAGCTTAGTCCTTAAACCCTATAATGCTGCTGAAAATATAGACTTACCGCAGGATTAACACTTACCACTCTTGATGACAAATTCAATACACGTACTAGTAGCGTACAGATGCAATTGTGTATATAATTGAAATTATAAGAAAAAAACTACATTGGACGGTTAAGCGAACTCACCGATTGTGACATATTTATACACGACACGACGGCGTACTAATTTGTAATTCAAGGTTGCTTTCACACCCACGAATAGCTGGCTGATCGCAAACCCGATAACGCTCGAAATATATCCGGTAAATACACCACCATTACTTCTAACGACTGTTTTTAAAACAGTGCTTACTCATTCGGCAAGCGAATAGAGCAGACTTTTCTAGAGTGTCAACTTTTTATATCACTAACGATATTGCGGATGTTTAACTGTAACCTGAATATTAGGAAGTAATTGCACCTGCCTCCTATATAAAAGATGGGGTTTACGACAATTGATTTATAATAAATGGTCGCACTTACCTCAAAACTTCCCCCAATACCTTACCAAAGTATTACATATATAAGTAGTTAGTGATGATAGTTACAAAATTTCACTATAACAGCTCTGTACCTTAGCTTATTTCCTAATCGAATGCGTGCAAACGATATAAATCACATAATACACAATTATTGTAGAGGCATTACGAGTACGTCATACAGTTGGACCTAAATTACCATACATATATTGCATTACGTGTTGGTCAGTCAAATGGGAATTTCAGCCAGTGAAATTGTATATCTCTAGAGCTAGAGACTCTCGATCCCTTAATTTGTGTAACTTAATTACTCCTTGAATAATTTAGGCTGTTATTAATACATTTAGATTAAAAGCGTTTCAGTCCCCATTTAGATTCATGATAAAAATATTTCCAAAATAACTAAGTTTCAGTAAAAGCAGCGATACATTAATTATACTTCCACAAAAATAGCTTCGCTAAAAAGTGTATTTGTTCCGTTGTTGTGACTCCTTATTATGTTTCAGAAAATCAATTAAATAACTTGAATACGTGCAGTTTAATAAATCTGGTATTTTCTGAATTTCTTTGTGCTTGTCGTTAGCTGAAGTTAATTTAAGGCCATAAGAGATGTATCGGGCAAGCACTGAAAAATCTCCCTCATCGTCACATATGATAATAAAGAATTTGCATCAGTGATGCCAAATCGAAAAAATTACGTTCGTCTGAACATAGTAATGATTTAGATAAGTCAAATCAATAATAGTATATTATTCAATGAGCATTTAATGATAACTATAGTAATCATTAAATGCAAGTTGCATACACTATTTTTTCTACGACCCCATAATAAAACATTATTCTTTGAACATTTATTGATTTTTTTAGGTCGATTAACGTTTCATGTTATCAGAACTATACGCCGTTGCAAGATATATGATGGTAACATTTTATTCTGTCAAATGTCATGCGGTCATAGTTGTTTACATTTTTCAGTCACTTCATTATCATACATATTTCGCCAGTTTGTGTTCTTTGATGAAACCTGGGTTCCAAAATGGAACAATTTGTAAATCTTGGTAAAATGAATCTATAAAAAAACACTAAAGCATCGAAAGTAGTTGGAAAAAGATACATTATATTTCTAAGAATAACATATTTTTATCTTATGTATATTTATTATATCTTGTCTTATATATATATATATATATATTGTATTACATGCAGGTAGCGCTAATGGATTTATTCCTGGAGCAGAATTAATATTTCCGACAAATAGTCAGTATCTAGATTATTACGGTGATATGAACAGATACAACTTTTTATTCTGGTTTGAACACCAACTTCTTATAAGTTTAAAACAGCCATCCAGAATTGTTTTGGATAATGACAGTTACCACAATACTGTTAAAAATAGAAGTCCAACATCATCTGCCACTAAAAATGAAATTCAGACATGGCTCACCAATAATAATGACTATGACAGAGCTGCTTTAAAAATACAATTACTGGATTTCATTAAACGGTTAGTACATTTAATTATTTTTGTGAATGTAGTCTAAAATAAATAAACTCACATGTGCTACAGATATGAAATAAAGGTAGTTTCGTTGTATATTTTCCTGAAATAACACTTTTTTGCATATACAAACAAGTTTACTTTATCCTCACCTTTAAAATTGAGCAGCTTGTTAAATTTTTATCAGTCTGAAATTTCGATGTTATTTTAAACTCTCTGGTAGATATTAAAATGAGATGATGTATACGACAATATAATTTAACAGTCTGATAGATAGCTTAACACACTTAGTGAGACAAACATTGTTGGTGAAAACGGCTCTAAAGGCCGCTACACACGGACGTATATGTTTTAAGACATCTACGTAACAACGTGTACTCAATAACGTACATACGTTAAAGTTGCATACAGACATACAACCATGCTTCATAGTTTTGATCTGTCTACTGCAAAGTGAATATGTTCTCGCGAAATGACGTGGATTTAACTGTAGCAGCAGTGGCGTGTGCATACGTGATTAAACAAAAAAATAAATTTAAGAAAGCCCGCCGAATGTGGCCTAAAAGATGGCTTTTAAAAAGGCAAACACTTTCTCATATTCAGTTATTAGAAAAACTGAGACTAGAACCTAATGACTGGCGAAATTATCTACGAATGGATGAAGATACTTACCTAGAGCTTTTGCAGCTAGTTACTCCATTAATAGAAGGCCAAGGTACAGTAATGAGGTCTGCAATAACTGCACATGAACGATTAAGGGCAACACTTATCAGTTATCAGGATCTAAGATTTAGCAACATAATCCACAAGCCTTAAGTCAAATTATTCCGGAAACGTGTGAAGGAATATATCAACTACCCCACAAACAATACATAAATGTGAGAAATATATATGTATATTTATTTCGTAAACAATGGAAAATAACACAAAATTCTAACATACTTATTTAATGATAATAATAATGTTTGTTATTTACAATATAAATCCGTACTTATAAAAATGTATATGTAACATCTTCAGTAGGATCATAGAATGCATAATAAGTCGAAGTTGACTTTAAAGAGTTGCCCAAGTTAAGTAACTCATTGGTCAATGTTGATTGGGTCCATGCACTCTTGCTAGATGCTGAATTATTTGATATATTTATATTAGAGATAACTTTTGTATGCTCATTAATTTTGCCTAGTTCGGCCTGAAATAATATATCGTTAATTAATTTTTCGGTATATACATACTTTTGTATTAGTTGGTAATCTGCGCAATTTAAGTGCAATACTTTGGTCTAATTTCATATTCATATGCAGGTTTACTGAGTCTTGCGGTTACAGTATCCAATAATCTATCTGCTTTTTCTACACCGTGGGCTTTTCGTTTCCTAGATATTAATGGCGTTTTTGGCTCATTGCTTAATGCGGACAAAGTTTGAGAGCAACTTCGCACCGCTGTTGTAGTCGCTGTTTGTCCGTTGTCACTTTTTCCGCAATTAAACGTCGAAAAAGGGCAAAATGCCATTATTCTCAATTTCCATAGCGACGTTAATATTCGTGTATTGTCTGTTCAAATGTTGTATGAAGTCGTCTAATTTTTACATGGCCGCATGCACGAAATCTAAAGTATCAACTTCAGCGTGGAGATTGAGAATAATGGCATCTTACCTTCTCTCGACATATTATCAAACGCTACGTGCAAACTCACCTACACCAAAACACCCGGAAGACTTCAACGCAGTAAACGACGGTCGTCAAAACGTACACTCACTATATTTTTTCTTATTACATACTTATATATTTTCCAAGTATATGCAATATACGTTACTTTATCCATATTTTTTGGGTTCAAACAGCAATCTATACCTTTTATTACTTTGTTTATATCTTTAATCCAGGGCTGGATTATGAAATTCAGTAATAAATGTAAAAAATCATGTTTTATGTTAGAATGCTTTTGGCATTTAATACCATCAAAGTTTATGTCTTTCAACTGTTGTTGCAATCTGAACGATAAACTATTTCGCGCATTTTGTTTTAATATTATCAGTTGGTGTTCTGCCAATTTGTTTCCTGTAGTGAAATTTTGGAGACAGGTACTGCAGTTATGCGTAATATCCAGGATTTTCCGAGCTAAATATCCACTGACATATGCATTGGCATATTTCATCCGGGATGTGTCTGGAGTCGCTGGCACATTCATACAAATCGGTTGTTGCATTGTATGAATTGACTGCAAACTACGTTTTTAGGTAAAAAAGGTATTAAAATTACTTAAACTACTATTCGTTAAATTATCCTCGCCATTAGCAGCTACTGATGTAGATGACATGAAATTATTAACAACTAGCGCTTTAAACGAGGTGCTGAATTGAGAGCAGGTGGGATTAGTGTTACGAATTCCATGACTCATTAGGCTAAAAAAATTTTCAATGGCATCTTGATTAAAATGCCTAGGAATTAAGAATTTGAAACCCAACTCTTCAAATTGATGCCACAAGTATTATAAGGCACTTATTGTGCGTATAAAATTTTTTATACTAGGTGGTTTTGAACTTTTTTTCGATATGGGACACTCAAATTTTATAGAATTTAATGTAATTTTAGCAGAGCGCAAGAAGTCCAAATGAAGGGACGTTGAAGATATTCTTCATCTCAAATCGGTTTGTGAAGAAGAATAATTAGATAAGCCATTACAGCTATCAAATAGTTTGTCAAAGAATATTATAATTTCTGAAGTTCCCATAACATTTACAAAAGGAGCCATACCTGCAATATATTCCATATACGTTTCAAAATAAGTATATTATCAAAAAAATCCCATCAAGAGTCTTACTGATCTACTTAGGGTCTGTGTGTAGCATTTTACCTAATTAACCTTTTTTAATTGTATCAGGATATATATGCGGATCAATTAATTTGGAACACATTCTTGCACCGCTCCTCCCACAATCCATCTCATAGAGTCTAACGATGTCTTTCCATCATGCTCGGCGTTGAATACTTTCATCATTAGTGAAAATAATATGTTAAAAAATTATTTCTGATACATTTCATTTAAATGTGGGTAGTCATGTATGGGCACAATCTCTTTGCCATCCACTTCAAACCCGAAACCTTTGTGCTCATCGTTTCTTCTGGCGTACATATTTCTTGTTTCAAGCATTGAAGAATTTATGGGAGCTTGATTTTGTGCTCCTTAGTAGCCACAGGGATTAGACCAGTAGAAATTACGGCACGAATAACTTTTTTAATAAGTATTACAATCTCTGCGTGTGGCAGCATTGCAAAATATAAAACTTATAGGTTGTTTCGAATGTTTATAGACACCATGCAAACGGAACACTAGAGCATGGTCTGCTATTTGCAAATGTTTTGTGTCTCCAAAGTCTTCGAATCCTTCTATTGTATCTTTTGAGTTTTGATACGATAAGCCTGGCTGCTATGAAACTTCGTCAAATAACAAAGTACAGAATTTTTCTTGCTGAGGAAGAGAAGCAGCAACAGATTTTAAGTGGTTAATTATTGCTTCATTTAATCCTGGAGCAAAGAGCATTTGCTTTAACAATTCACTCAGAGTTCTTCTGGATGGTAAGACAAATAATTTTTGGAGTAATCTATACCCCCGAGGACTACTTTTATGAATTGTCAGGGCTAAAACTTTATAATCCAAAGAAAATCGCCTCCCTTTTGGTTTTATATTGTAGCCTTTTACTTGAGAAAGTAAGAAATTATATAGTATAATTTAAACGCAAAATTCTAACGTAAAGAAATTTGGTACGGATGTAAAACTAATATAGTATAACTTCCTTGAAGAGCAGGATAGCCTTGCTGGAGGAGACGAGGATGGGAAGGATGCATCAAATGTTGGAGTATCCACCATGAGCAGCGTGTATCATCGCTACACCACGAGGCATGGGGTCAATTAGTTGTTGTCCATTCTCGAGAAAACGCCCCCGTACAGTTCGCGCAGTAACACTTTTCCTGCCTGCTGATTAAAAGGTTCCAAGTTGACCTGAAGAGAACGTACACGACGCAAAAGCGCTGAACATCGACGTTTGTTCTTTCTCATTCCATTCTCGCCATGCTCGTTGCACTGCCCACAAAGGCCGCTCCAGACGGTGAGCGATCTCGGGGAAAGATACTTCCCATGTACAACTTCATAATCATACCTCGCTCAAACTCAGTCAGATAATGCTTATCGTCTTCATCTTGCCAAAAGTACGACAACTCTCTACCCCATAGTAAGAACAGCCACTTCCGGCAAGTTATACCTCCAGGCTAAAGGAAGATTGTGCCTGTCGGACCTTCTCAGTAAAAAATGAAGCTATAGAAAAAGTTATAACTCGTCTAAGAGCAACCTTTATATACCGCTAGAATTATGCGTATTAATTACGTATTCAAAATATACAGAATGTGCTAACGAATTTTTTCCAATATTGTATAACTTTTCAGTAGTTTCAACTATTTACCAGCTAGTGGCGACATTGTTTCTTGCAATTGTAATGCATACCAAAATGAATTCCCAAGTGATAGTTCTTCAGTAAACCCTGCATATATAAAATAATAATTATCATTAAGTATTCATAATATCCAGATTCATACCAGGTAAATTCACAGACGGTATTGACTTTAATGCTGCTCTGGAACCATTTAAACGTTCCTTGATGAAATGTGCCGAACAGATAAAACATGAATTGTATAATGTTTGAATATCATAATTCAACAATGTCTGATCACCAATTCGCTGCAACCATATCTTCAATATCTTTCCTTCCTTCACTGGGAGTCGGTGTCTATGATTGATATATACACTTTATTTATTAAACTCTAAAGCAATATTTGCAAATTACCTTGGCGAAGCAATATCTGTACAACCACGAACAGAACATTTCTTTTTATACGACATAGCTAAATACCTCGGTTCGCTTCTACCTAAAAACGCCTTTTTTTGTGAATAATGAAATCATGTTAAAAATTGTATAAATTACCAAAAATGTGAACGCCTATAAAGCGTTAGTCACTCAGAGTTCTTAAAAAAAGTGATTCAAAAATCTGTAGACAAAAATACTAAAAGAGGGCTTACTTTATAAAATATACGAACCAAATAAGACAAATTGAAAAGAAAATAAAAACAGACAAATAATAACAATTAGAAAAGAGGCGGAACAACGTAGAATACAAAAAATAATGTGACAGTATGGTGACAATCAGTGACAGTGCGAATATTTGAAAGTCGTCAATTCCAGGATTCAAATCAAATCAATCTTAATGTCGAAAAAAGGTAAATTTATGCGCTGAGTGAAGAGATAACATTCTTTTAGTACCGGTATAATTGGGAGATGGCGCTGTTGTTCTCGTTCAAAGCCTGTTCAGCTTGTCGCCACACCATGCGACTTAATAATAAATAGATACAGAGAACTATCAAGTTTAATTAATTTTTATATCATGGCCACATTGAATATTGGAATGTCGCATTCCTATTGGATATAAACTTGTATCATAATGAAAATCTGTATCGTAATGGACATTATTAAAGTATAGGTTCAGCATATCTAATAATACATTTAAAGTATGGGAGTAGAAAAAATAAATTACATTATTGTCACATGTACGATACCAAAGCGAATTAAATTTCGAAAGTCACAGATCAGATAAAAAAGAAGTAAATTTATTCAATGAATGTACTATTAAGCACAACATTTATCTCTAAAGCGGGTCAAGGGTTGATCTGCAGGAATTTAGAGGCATATTTGTCTGCAAAGGAAGTGATGGTGTTGATGCTGGAGAATTGACAAACATCGTAGTATTCTCCTCATATTTCCAATATGTTAATAATGTTTCCTGAAATTATTTTTATCCTGTTCATTTCCAAACCGTAATTATATTTCATGATTGTCAGCGTAAAATACAAAATAGATCTACCCCAGCATTGTATCTGCAAGGGACACATTCTTCCCTGCGAAATGCATGTTCAGATAGTATCTGCTACATGAATCACAGCTCCTGTTTCGGACCCATTATTTAAGCTTACAGTTAGTTCTTTAAACATACTCTCGTTGAACTATTTTACCAATCGAACTAATGTTCAACTATTTTACTAATTTAGTACTTTTCATCTTGCAATAGCCTACATGCGAATACATATTTCAAACAATATGGAGTCTTTACCGTCGAATTCATCCTATTCACGACCCGAAATTATCATCACAATATAATTCCTAACTCTATGAGATTTTCTCTAGTAATGACGAGCACTTTCTGATGCTAATTTATACCAGATTTTTAGGTAAATTCTTATGACCAGACTTTAGGAGATTTAATAACTTACTGGCGAGTTTGTACAGTTTACAACTTCTTTTTATCAATACTATTTAATACTAAAATTACGCTACAATTTGTTCAATGACGTCCACACTAATAGTGTTAATAATTAAATATTACAATTGTATCAAATTTACACTACAAGTTTTATAATTGAAGAACTGGAAGAAGAATACAAGTGACAGTTTTTAAACTACTCAAGTTCAGGAATATTCAGCTTAAACCTAAGTCAATGATCTACTTCGTTTGATACATATCAGCATAAACATTCTTTTCATGTGTGTGTGATAATATTAGGCGCACATCCATCATTATCCCACTATTCGCCGCGTCCAACAAGCGTATACCTGTAATATGTTTTTGTTTATCTGAGTTCTCTCGGTAGTACATAAAGTCATCCAGAAAACAGGTAACATTCAATAACTTCTGATATTGCAATTTACAAAAATGTGTTTGGTAATGTCATCAAATACATACATAGCTGACAGTAGGTAAACTGTGTGCCTACGGACGCAGTCACTCGACGTGGACACGCTGTATAAGCTGTAGTTTTGACAGCTACAATCTGTGTAAAACCAGCAAATTGTCATAATTATGACCGTTTGACAGGTTTTAGCTGTCAAAACTACAGCTTATACAGCGTGTCCACGTCGAGTGACTGCGTCCGTAGGCACACAGTTTACCTACTGCTGACACTATCAAAAATGTTTATTCGTTTCCTACTCGTTCTGCACATGTAAATTTTGTACACTTTTGCTTTGTATTGTATCACATATGTCATAATTGTTGCCAACATACGCATGTATAACTTTTGCAAAGTAATTTGCAAATTTAGAGTTAGGGTAAAAACAGACACGGCGGTTTTAACCAAAGCATTTAACGCGCCGGTCATTTTATAACAAAATACATTAAGCTGTTTCATTAACCGACTGTATTGTGATCGATGCTGTTTGCAGTATGGACAACGTAATGTATTTGTCGCTTTTGTATTTATATTGGAAAATTAATAACAATCGAAGAAAGGCAACAGAAAGGACATTTTCATACATTGTTTTCTGAAGTACAAAGAGACGAAGAAATTTTTTTAATTTCACTACGATGTCGCGAAGTACTTGCCAGTTACTCGCCATTGGGGAATTGAAGCTAACAAAGAAGATACACGTATGAGAAATTCAATAACACCAGCGGAAAAATGTAACCAAATAAATTATCTACCTATTCTTTATTTTATCAGAAAATCTTTTTAATCATTTTTACATACTTTATTATTTTAGAATGTTTTGTTTCATTTATGTAGCTGATTCAGCTGGCGAAAGTGCCAGGGGTAGTATCGAGATCGGCTGTTGGCTGGTCATATTCTGAGATGTTCCATACTGTTGTTGTCAATCTGGTACAATTGTTGACGGAATGGGATAATAGATCAATGAATAAGTCGGTTGATGTAGGGGTAGAGATGCAATCTGATTTGGCTCGGCCATAGTTACATATGTACATATGTTGAAATAGTCTGCATAATTTCAAGCCTGCATTTTGTGTTTAAATATCTCGGCAGCGAAGCAAGCGTTGGTATTAAAAAAAGGGCAAAGTACTGATTGTCATCTTCCATCACTGGCTTGTTTGTTCTTCTTTCGTAGCTCTCAAGCGATCTTAAGATTTTATCTTCCACAGATCTTTTTTTACCAATATTAGAACATTTTGTAGAAATGGGTGTGGATATTTCTGGCCTATCGTCAAATTGGGGGAAAGATTGATCATTGATAGCTTCAGTAGGTTCTAAAGATTTGGTAGTTTTTTTAGGTACGATAATATCCACGAGAAATTGTAGCCTTTGTGTATACACGTTAGGGGCTTTCTGATGCCCTCCAGCTCCTGATTTTTCTTTTCTATCTTGAATATATCTTGAAAAGTTGTCTTTAATATTTTTCCACTTTTTATGTATTTCATTACCTATAAGAAAAGCACAATATCGATATATGTATATTTCTATCAAGTTTCTTTCTTCTTTTAACTACGGGCTGCTCTTTGGCCGAATTACATTATAATTTTCGTATTGGTAGGTCTGCTGCTAGTAGCATTATCCTAGACGTATGTGACACAATATGGATTGAATTAGCAGAAAAAGTTGTACCTCAATGTTCAACATAAAAGTAGATCGAAATTGGAAATGGATTTCAAACATTCACACAGTTTCCCAATTGCGTAGGTGCAATAGATGGGAAATATATACGGACTAAGCAGCCACCAAATAGTGGGCTCTATGTACTGTAATTATAAACAATACAATTCTACAGTATTACTTGCAATGTTCGATGCCAATTTTTGCTTCAGATACCTCGAAGTAGGATCGTACGGTAAATCAAGTGATGCTGACATATTTAAACGTTCAAAACTTTATGAAAAGTTATGTGATGGTACATTGGGCGTTCCTGCACCATGTACTATTGATCAAACGAATGAAAAATACCCTTTTGTAATAGTTGGCGATGAGGCATTCCTACTACTACTATCAAAGAAACTTCTAATGCTAGATTATCTCGAGCAAGAAGGTATATTGAGTGCTGTTTTGGAATTTTAGCCAATAAATGGCGTATATTTTATCAGCCTATTGATCTTGATATTGATGTAACTGTAAATCTTATTAAAACTGCTTGTGTACTACATACATAATTTTATAAGGACAAGAGATGGCATTCGGTCGAATGACGAGAAATTTGATGAGGTTTTCAATCTTGGCAGTCTAGCACCGGATACAACGCACAGAGGATATTCATTAGCATTGTCTGCTAGAGATAAATATGCCAAATATTTCGTAAGACAAAAACGTTTGAATAATTAGCCAGTATTTTTTTAATTAATATAATTTCCTGAAGAAGTCACAGAATTGTGACGAAATATAGAAAATAAAGATTGATTATTAAAGGAACGAAAAATCCCCAAATTTTATTGTTTAACAAAAAAATGGTCAAAAAACATCAATTTTTTTTTGTAAAACTTCTTTACTAAGTTTATAAATAAATTATTATACCTACCTAACGTCTTCTTTTCATCAACTGTGGTGTTTTTATTGGCAAACAAATCCACTATTTCCTCCCAATATTTTCTTTTTATAACTCTATCGCTGTACTCCTTCTTCCTCATATCCGAACGTACCGGTCGATTTTCGATTTTGCTTATTAGTCTTTCTATATCTAATTTTCATATAGCCATTTTTATACTAAACGAGTTAAGAAAGGCGTGTGTGTGAACGGAACTATTTCAACATGTTGAAATAGCTTACGCTTGAAATAAATTAAACCGACGCGATTTGTCACATCAACGACCTACCGCAGCTGTTTAAAAACCGCCGCCCCAAACGGATCGCGCATTACCGCTGTGTCTGTTTTACACTATTATGTTATATTACAGGACATATCGACTCGGGAATCGATTCGTTAAACGCTTTGGTTAAAACCGCCGTGTCTGTATTTACCTTTAATGTGTGAATGATGAATAATAGTGGAAAAGTCGACTTGGTTTAATAGTTGGAGCATTTAATCACAATTCACGGAGGACTGCCGCAATGTCTGCAGCGCGATATCCCAACAGATATCATCCTCCACACAATTATGTTTTGAGAATTGAAAAGTCTCTAAAACTGCAAGGATAGCTTCGCAACGTAAATTGCACATTTTGGCCATCGTCCAACTACATCTATTATCTTCTGCTAACCATGTAGCTCGGCAAGTAAAAAACTCTAAAGCACAAACTGCATCCGTATGAGCCAGATCTCGAACGTTGAATCGTTTTTATTGTATACAGCTTGAGGAAAAATTAGACTTTTTGGAGGGAATCTTGTAGACCGACGAAACAAAGTTTACCGATAATGGTGTGATCAACAACCAAAGTAATCGCTTGCGGTCTAAATTCCCACTAGCTAAAAAAGCCAAATAATCAAACTGTTTGGAGTATCAGTGTCTGACGCCATTTAATAGGGGGCAGGTTATTAGGACTTTATTTTTATACGAAAAGATATCTATATTTTTTAATTACAGAATTGGTAAATATGAAGAAGAATGTCCACTGGTTTAGCGGCATACGATATTTTTCCAAGAGGACGGAGCGTTTTATACCAGATGTAGGGCAAGCAGGATTTCTTCCAAAAATTCTGACACAACTGTCCGTAGGGTTCGCAAATATTCATTTGAGTTCAAATTTTCGTCATACATGTAGTAATATATACGGTTATCCATTACCATACAAAATACAGTAGTGCTAAACTTTTCTCGAAAATTTCTCGCTCGAGTTAAATAAGAATTGTTGCATATTGCGCCTATTTACAACCCCTTCTCTATCACATTTTCGCTCGTCGATCCAAATAATATTCGCCGAAAATGTAGGGTTCTGTTGCATATGCATCAACATGAGTTCACAAAATTCCATTCTTGGCATATGATCATTTCCTTTAATAATCTGTTGCTCTGGCGTAATAGCGTAATAATGCATTTTGTGCTTTTTGAGAATTTTTTATGTCGCAAATAGGTATATTCCAGGTTGTATGCATACATTGGTTTCACATTCATTGGTTAGATACATTTCTAATGGATACATGTAGGTATACATTAAAGTATGTTAATACCACTTCTTTCAGTGCAATTCCTCTGCCTTTACTTTGCGAACTGATTTGTTTTTAAAACTTTCTCAGAAGATCCGTAGAAATCCTTTCTAGTTATTAGTTATACATGTTGATATTTTTCGTTAAAGGTTCGGCATGCTCGTTTTATTACTTTATTACATTCATAAATTCATTATTTATTTATTTATCTACTCTTGAGAAGCACCAGTTGACTTCGCTGTCATGACAGAAATCATATGCTCTAGCCGAGAGATCCATGGATTGTTTGGCTACCAGTTTTGTTGGCTCTTTAGCGTGACCCAGGGTGCACCACGTGGAGGCGAGCTAACTTTGCACCCCAATTCATGATTTATTGATATGAATAAGACTTATTTTCCATTATAGTCAATTAGTCGAACTTACTCGAATACGACTATACGAGCCATGACAGACGTCAACGTATGTAGTAAGTATATCAAACAAAAAACAATCTAAGCATCATTGCTCCCGTAAATTGATATATTTATCTACCCATTTTAAATACAGAGGCTACTTAAATCGTTTAAACTTATTCATCTTTCCTAGAATCAAAATCTGTAAGAAAAGATATCCCTTACCATTAAAAATCTACTTTCTAAAGATTGAACGTACCTATAAACAACTAAGTTTTTAAACACCCTGTCCAATTTTACCGATAAAAACTGCAAACCTTGTATGACTACACAATATCATCAAAATTTCATGTGTCCCTTCTCCTGTCTGCAGTAAGAACAAAGTAGCTGCATAAAATTTCAACAGTGAGAAAGTAGGCCTTGACTTGTTTGTTCGCTTTTATGTTGACGTACGCCCGAATTCGGTACATAACGGCTCACTGTGTTAAATGTTAGTGTATTTTCGAAGATGAAAGTTGCAGATCAAAACAATTTAAGGGAACGTGTGTATAAGTTGCTTGAACCGCACAAAAAAATGTTTTGTATCATTTTCTACAAGGAAATGTCAGCCGTAGAACAATTTATTCAATTTTCTTAAGATACAACAAATGAGTGTCCGCTGCTGAAATAACTGCACCTGGTAGAAAAATGATTTTAAATAGAAATCAACTGAAAAACTGAAAGACGCTACAAAAAATCATCTTGGGGCATCCAGCAGAACTTCAGCACAAAAATTTTGTTTCCAAAGAAACAATTCGTCAAAATTTGAAGAAACTGGGTGTGACATATCACAAACGTGCGATAGTTTCCAAATACAGTGAGAAACAAGTACGTGAAATACCTGCCAAGTGTCGATTGGTGCGACGAAAGTTTTTGAAGAACGGTGTTTCGTTAATTATTGACGATGAAAAATATTTTACTTTTAGCTGAAGTAAAGATGAGTAAAGGATTATTATTATTTAAACGATTTATTTTTGAAAGTAAATTTGAGTCAACAGTCACAGTTACGTATTCAAGATTCAAGGGCTCCAACTATTAAAAGTGAGACGTATATCAGCAAATATTTAACTAAATTAAAACATTTTGTTACATAGTTAGTTTTTGACCTGACAACGCAACTAGCCATTACGCCAAAAAGACTATCAATTGGCTGACAGAAAATAATATTCCAATTGTCCCGAAGGAAGCAAATCCACCAATTATTCCAAAAGCTAGACCAATTGAGAATTTTTGGAATTTATTGTGCCAAGAAAGGATGGAAAGCCAAAACGACCAACGAACTTCTGAAAATCAAGAAATCTGTGAAAAACTATAGCTCCATGTCCAACAGATGCTTAAAAATGTTCGCAGTAAACTTCGTAAAATTGAAGATAAAGGTCCACTTTCCTTATATAAAAGCAAATAATTCATAAAAATATTTGAACCATCCAATGTATTTATTTTAGAAATAAAAAATTTTTAAGTGTTTTCGAATTTTCTACTTGGTGCATCTACTTTGTTGACATATGTTTTTTCGGTATCTTTCATTTTTTTTTAATTGCGAATATCTTAGAAAGAATGGGTTTCAAATATAGAGCATGATACAAGAAATATGTGTGAAATATATCATAGAACCTGAATTTGTAATTGGATTTGTGGCATGTGATACCTATTTCAAAATATTTTCAAGTGATAGTTTCTACTCAAAGATATCCAACCATAAATATTTGTTTTAAAATACCGTTTCATTTATAAAATACTTCTACTAGACCATTCTCACCAATCACCAACTATTAGACTAGATTAGAAATGGCGTTCGCCACAAAAAACTGCTGCAAAGGTTTGTAATATACTTTCCGATCGTGTTTCCTTGGTTCAAACTCACACAATATTCCGTAGCTGCCATTTTTACAATCCCATCATTGTAAGGTAAAATGAAACACACGGACTGAGTAGTTAACGAGACTCTCCGTACAATTTACTGTGTATTGCTTAGTGCTTACCTGACGCATGTGCACTTTATCCGCACGAAAAACGATATATATTACGATGAGTACCCTCAATCTTTTAATCCCAGTCACGGGGTAGAATCTCTTATGGCAAAGTTGGGGCAAACTGAGTAGTACATGACTAAGCCCACGAGATGTCGTTGGTAGTAGTAAGCAGTAAGTGCGCAGGTGCCACAGGATTCGTTGCACGCTGTTTTGAGGAACATCTGTTTACTCGCCATTATTGTTATTGTTGTTATGGGTCGTAGACATCTTTGAATGAATAGCTGTAATTCTATTCGCTTTATCTAATATTTTCATAGCACTTGGGTAACACAATAACTATTTCTATATATCATAGCGTTTGTGTGAAAGATATTGTAGTTTTATGTAGTTTTTCTATCTTCTCATAGCGTTTGTGTGACAGATGGTGTAGTTTTTCGTAGTTCCTCTATCTCTTCATAGCGTTTGTGTGAAAGATATTGTAGCTTTGCGTAGTTCTTCTATTGTCTAAGACCCGATATAACCTGTTAAAAGTTTTAAAATCGTGTTTTATTGTCTGTTTCCCGCATTTACAATTATGTCCAAAAATATACTTATTGTATATTTCTAATAAAAACAAGATATGTTTATACAATAGTTGTTCGTTTCACCGTTATTAACGGAGATTAATTTAGAAATCTAGTTCATCTTACTACTCGCTGGTAGATGAACTAGTCATCTGAATTAATCTCTGTTAATAGCGGTGAATGAACACAAATTTTCATAATACATCATTTAAATAATTCATATTACCCGCCCTTTCGATTTAGTTCATGACTAAGGACATAAGAGGGAGTACGTGTACTTTGCTCCAAGTGTTTACACGTGAGTTTCCGATCTATTTGTACCTTATCTATGATCCCAGTTGACGTCCAGACTTCTGAAGCTCTACGTGTACGTATTCGAGGTAGTGGTGCCTTCGCCGGGCCATCGCCTCGCAGTTGCACATAATGTGGAACTGTCTCACTATGCGCCGAACAGAATCAGCACTTATCACAGTCCACCTTGCCCATCATCTTCAGGTGATACCACAGAAGGCTGTTCACAGTAAAACCGTGATAGTGCTGAGGTTTTTTTCTGTTGAGCTCCACCAAAGATTTAGCCTTGTTGTTTGAAAAAGTAATAAACTTTTTTGATTGTCTTAGTTTTGGAGTGTTGGTCTAGTGCGAGATTTTTTGTTTACGTTGCCACTATTGGAGATGAGCTCTTATGTGGCTTTCTTTGCAATACCATCAACAGTTTCGTTGCCGTCACACGTCCAGTGACCTCGTACCCACATCAGTGTAACTGTGTTTCTTTGGGCGAGAACATTGAAGGTGAGCAGACAATCCCAGGTTTCTTTATACTTAAAGGTATAAGCCTCTAAAGCCTTTAGTATTGACTGACTGCCTGAGAAAATATATATGGGTGCATTTTGGTAACGTCGTTTGTCGATGGCATATGCTTCTGTTTGAAAAATTGTTGGCCTCGTATCCAGTGCCACTGAAATCTTACATCTCGATCCAGAGATACCTATGCCCACCCCTGAATCGGTTTTGGATCCGCCCAGCGTGTACAAACTATTCCTGTTGTTTAGTTCCGCTAGACATCCACGTTTAGCGGTCTTTAATTACCACTTCAAACTGTTTGTTGGAATCAAACCTTGGTGTCATGTGGTCTTTTAGCTTAGCCAGTTCTCCTATTTCTTCTAAGATTCGGAGATGGCCTACTAAGTTTCCTAACATGAAAGTTGTTTTTTGTTCCAAACTAACCATTGCTTTCCTCTTCACCTGCTGGGAGATACGGATTACGCATAAAGGCATAAATGTAATTTTAATGTAAAAGGGGCACAAAATATGCCTTTTGACAAAGTATGCCAAGTAGCCAATTCGGTGAAATTGTCCCTTTAATTAAGTTAAAATTTCTCCAACTCACCTTTCTACCAACTTTCTTATCTTCGTTTTTAGTTTTTGTTTTATTTGGCTTGATGTCATAATATTGTAAACAGCTGATTTGAAATTTTTCGTAATAGACACTGGAATAATAGAAACTATTTTACGTCATTTCATTATAAGGACATTTACTATAATTAGTACTTGCAATTCTTGTTTTTACGATAATAACTAATGATTTCTCGATACGTATAATAAACAGAATATATTAAGAAGTTAGCTACGTGCATATGCGTATGTATACAGTTGATCATACAAGCTATTTATACAATAAGAAGGTTGGTAATTAACCAACAAAGATAACATTACTTTCTAACCTTTGTGATCAGAATTCGTAATAAATAATAATTATTACATATACTTCCTTTGTTACGTTCTTGGGATATTAATAAGTTGATTCAGTAATTCATAGGAAGATGGTTTCTTGTTGCCGTTATGTTATTCGGGTTTAATGATGTTCAGGATAATAATGATAGACCGCTTAACGTATCTAGAGTTAAATCCATCTATCAAATATTTGTTCTCTTGCAAATGTGTAAGATTTCCGAAGAATCATAACTTTGTAGTTAAGCTTCAACAAATCACGGAACATAATACTTGCAAGCTAAGCTAAATTTAATTAATGATATATGTATATTCTGTTAACGTGTAATCTTTATTGACCGGTATCCTTGTTACATGTCAATGTCCTTTCCTTGTATGTATACACACAAATGGCTATTTAAATACCGTAGAAACGCACAAACAACCTTCTGGACATTTTCCACATTTTCTGCCATGAACGCCTGTTTCAAAAATAATTACGATTCCCTATTTATGCCATATATGCGAACTCGGTTGAGTTTCTTGAAAAAACATATTTCAGTCGGTCCGATAAAGCGAGCGCCTCCGAATGGAAACGATCCTGTACGTGTAATTTCTGTAAAACTTCTGCTGCTTTGTCAACATCACGTGAACGATAAAGATAAAAATATTAAATAGGCAACAACAAGTCGCTTGAAAGAAGTACAACCGCGAATATTTTATACCCAAATTCAGCATTTCTACATGTAATTTGTTTCATTTTTATGTTCACTTATTTATAGCATACTATTTACCAACAGAAACGTAACGTAATATTTGCTATACAATCAGCATTTGCATCTTTAATGCAGAGTTAAGTTCGCGCAAGAAATACCTATCCATTCGACTGTGCTATCATAGAAACTGTAAGTTTTATTTTTTGATTGTGTTACTTTATTTTAGCTGCCGCTTTATACGTATGTACCATATATGGAGTATACGAATTAAATTCCGATATAAAAATATATTAGCCCTACAGTTTTTCATTACTTTAAATTTGTTACTAGTAAAAGAACCATTATGCGAAGTTTGCTATCTGTGATTCATGACTAAATTAATTCGCTATAATGAATAAGTAATTTTATGAAAATACCAATCTTATAGTTTAGATCTACTATTCATGCACACAGAAATAGTCATATTTTTGTCATATGAGAATTAAAACAAAATGTTAATAGTAGATTCACACCTAAAACAAAGGAGTGTATTTACAAAACAAAAATTGTGTCCAGTATCTGATGTGCAAATGTTTAACAATAAGATGTGATACAGTGATAAGAGAATTTCCAAAAACCGGTTTCAACTATTACATTTAAAAATTATACTTCTATAAACCATGAAATTTGACAACGTCTACAAACTTTGTTAAGTAATTTTAAGGAAATTGCTCAATATTTGAAGTTTATTAATGATTGTACGGCAGCTGCTCTACGTCGTCAAAATATATGTTTAAATGTTGGAAATCACTTATCTACATGTCATTGTTAAATAAGTATTTTTAACTTCTTTTGTTAAGTATAGTAGTGGAACAGTTATAATCTTTTCAACAAAAACTTCGCGGAGCTTCAATTTTTTGATAAAAATATAAACTAGACTTTCAAAATACAGCGAAATGTCATATTTTTTCATATTATTCCACAAAAATCTGCGCTTTGAGTTGGTGATTCTATAAACTTTCATACATCTTCAGATAAATCATTTTAAACAATATAAATATGTTTGGGCTCATTATCTTGGCTGGAATAATTTCTATTGTTTGAGATAGTTTTGCATTTTAAGTTGCGTTAATTTGGATCAGACCTCCAATTGCTGCAGACGATATCCAACACTAAATTTGCCTTTCGATACTTCTTTTCATTATGCTTCCCAATTGCGATGCGTTTTAAAATTTTTCTATTAAAGCTGAAAATAGACTTGGTTCATAGGACTTAAAACAAAAATTTCGAACTGAAAATTTACTTCAAAGGCCAAAACAAAACTCAACTTCAACTAAACTAAGGAGTACAGGAAACACATTTAGAAAGTTTGTTTATAACTTCGACCTAAAAATATATATCAGAGAGTGAATATAGAAATAACACAAACACATTAGTGTGTAGCAATAATAAGAAGATATGTAAATATAAAGGAGTATATTTTTTATGCGTGGTGGTTGCTTAGTTGCAATGACTCCGTAAGCTACATATATCGCTTGGATGGCTATTACTGCAACTCTCACGGTGCAGTTTTTGTGTGTGTATATAATTGTCTTCAAATGGCTTTGTGGCAGCATTATACCGCCTTTAATAATCACTTTGCTCTCAATAGCGAATGATTTCAATTCTCAGAGATAAATGTCACCGTCTTTCCGGAGAAAGGAAACCGGGCTCCTATCGGTCCGCCACAACGATAGTCTAGGGGCTATCGACCCCTTTTGAATAAATATATTAAAAATATATCTGCGCTTTAGTGTAATATGGAAAATTCTCTTTGTTACGCGTAAATAGCTGTGATACAGGATGTGCATGCTCATAATTAATTTTATTCGCTGACTATTCTACGCTTCTTCAGTTGTTTTGGGAGGCTAGTATATAGCGCCCTCAATCAGATCTATTACCACGTAGTTGGTATTATGATCCATTGTTCTTACCGTAGCTGTTTCTACACTGGCTTGCAATAAAATCTCATACAGCTTAATGTCAAGCAAGCTATTTTTTTAAGATTATTTTTCAGTGTAAGCTTACTTTATATTTGACAGACATAATAAATTATGCATAGAGGTGATGGTAGATTATAAAACTAGTATACCTTTGAAAATGAAACGTCAAATTAGAAATGTCATAAAAAAGTGTAAACAATATAGGTAAAACTAGGTGTATGTACATTCCACTGTCAAGTGCCACCAGTATCACTCGCAGGACTATCATAAGGCTCAGCCTCATGGCGATTCCTATAGGGCGCTCCATTTTGTCGAATTATTCTTTCCACTACTTTTTTATTATCGTATTTTATAGGTTTTGTCTGCAGCTGGCTTTAGAGGACAAACAGACGCCAAGAAGCGGCTTGCTTTGAAGTGACCTCTAGGTTTCCTCATAAGGATTTCTCCAGTTGAGCCGTTGACCTATCTGGACAGGCATATCCTTATTTAGTAAGGATAATCCTCGCCACGTCACAATCTTCATACTCAGGTTGCAAGATTTATTCCGGTATAACTTTCGCAAAGTTACTCCTGTTGAACTTTTCGAAGGCCGCTAGTGTGGACTGCTTATTCTCTCTATTCATCTATTCATCCCTAAGTCCATTGTAGGCCGTTCTATTATCTACACCTTATGGTGCCTGTTGGTAGTTTCAGCTTATTACTTTTATAGTTTTATTGTCTGCAAGCTACTTCTGCAGTACTTGTATCCAGCGTTTAGACCATGTTAACCATATAACAAAAAATATTAACCCAAACGTATACAGAGTCACTCACGGAACTGGTTCCTTAGAACTTTTTGATGTTCTTGAAATTCAACATTTCTGAAAACTTATATAATTATAACTGATATCTTCTGGACTCATCAGCAAAATTATTTACGCCATTCTACCACTTCCGGTTACCGGAAGTTAACATCAACTTTCTTAATTTAAATAGCATGGTATATTTTTTATGAGTTTTTGTGTCGGGCATACAATTCTGCATCAAAACTTACTAATTATTCAATTTTTTTCACATATAGAACCAATTGCAACGTTATGTTCAAAATTCTGTATTTCTGAAGGCATTGCAGCTAAAGACCTCATATTTGGCATGTTATTAGCCGAAACAGCATACATCAAATTTACGCCCTAAAATTTATCATAATTTATACAGGGTCGTCCAAAATTAACGTTCATTTCAACCAACTTTACGGCGATAGAAGTCACTTTTTTTTAAATAGAACACCCTATATATTATTGTATTTTTGAATACAATTAATAATTCTCTATCTTTCTTTATTAAAAATATTAGCTTGCATTTTTTACGGTTTCCGAGTTATAAGTACCTACTTTTCGGGTGAAAGTCCGAAAAATATACTTTTTAATGCGTTTAAAATCTTAGTAATCCTTAAATGTCAAAATAATTGATATTGCATTTGTACTATAAATACACATAGATTATTCCTCTCCGCTAACGGGATAAGAGTGGGGACTCCTAAGTAGTAAGTAAGTGAATGTTTACGTTTCCCAACCGCGGATATAGACGAGGTTCCAGTGCATATAAAAGATTTCAATCTGATGACTTAAACCTGAATTAATTGGAATTTGACTAGTAGATTTTCCTCTTTATTCTTTTCTCCTTTTACCTTTTGATGACTCTAATGCACGCCAGGTACTTTTTGTATCTCGCATTATATAGTTTTTTGCATAGTTCTAGAAAGTACGCTGTTAATTTCCTTTTGAAAATTAGTTGTTCCTTATTTATTGCCAGTAATCCACGATCATAGTCTTCAAAGCTTGTTGGTTCCTGCGTTTTCCGAAAACTTTTTTTCCATGTTTCTTCGTGTATTGTTTGTCCTTTGCGCTAATATTTTCAGCACATCGTTTCCCGTTGTCTTAGCCGTTTGGATTTTTTTCTACAAACGAATATAGGTTTTGCTTATCAGTTAATTAAGCATCCTTTTGTATTTGTTGTTATGTTTGATTACTAGAAACACTACATCTGTTTATGTTGATATATTTGGTATTGAGAAACTCTATATCGCTTGCAGTTAATTTTATATCTCACAAATATATGTCAGCATTAGATTTTGCCGTCATCATCAATTTACCAATTGCCAAAAATCTTCTAAATATCTATCGTAGCACTCAAAATATTAGAAATTTCGTCTTAATTCCGTCTTATTTACCCGATTGACTAACTTTCTTTAATTTCAATTCTATTTCACTTTTGCTTTCCGTACATGTAGACTCTTCATCAGAAAAACTATTATCCTCCATATACTCTACTAACTTTCCAATTTAGCTTATGATAACTTTCGGAAATGAAATGAGAATATGGTACAATTCATTCCTATGGATATGATTCTTTGGCTATTGTCCCTGACCATGGTAACCTTCTCGCTGATTATATTAAATCACCGTGCAGAATTATTTACGTTTTCTAAATACCTTAAACCAATTATATACTGCAGTATTCAACAACAAATGTAAATGAATCAATATCAATTTTCTAAATTTACGCCTAAAGCTTTTTGCAAAAAAATATTTTTCTCGCCCTTTTGTACCTGTGTGTGTATTCCTTCCGCTTAATATTTTAAAGCCTCTCATAGGTATTTTATTATTTCGTTATTAGCTATTATCTATTTCTTCTTTGATATTTTCATTTTACTCACATTACTCAAATAGCTCTTCCCTTATTTACTCTTTTTATTCTCCGACTTCATCACTTTCTTTGCTTCTCCGCTTATTTACTTATCTTTTTGTGTCACATGATAAAAGGACATGGATAAAGTCATCTATTCTGACAATGGTTACACATCTGAGATTGAAACAAACGAAAGAAATATATGTCTTATCATTTCTCTATTTAGTAACCTATATCACTTGGTTTATCTATTATAAATTATAAGGAAAATATCTGTGCTTTAATATGATATGTCTGGTTTTGTAACTTTCTTGTTTTTAGCTTTATAGCAAGCATGGTATTTCTGTCGCAAAACAATTAGTATTTTGGTAAGTTACTCATTAAGCACATGAATAAATTATATTCTGTTACTAAGATGGTTAGTTGCTTGTATGCCTTAACATGTTTGACAAGTTTAGTAGCTACTTGCAGGTAGTGTTATATAATCTCTGGATTGCTGAGAATATACATACTGTGATAGCAGTAAAAACGAAACCGTGAGTTTCGTTAATATATGTTTTGTTAACCATAATTAACAGCAATGATTTGAGGCGAGAAACTACTTATAAACGTTTATTAATTAACAACAATTCTGAATAATTATTGCATACTTTTCATTAATATATTAGCAAGATATTTAATAGTTAACGATATTAAATAAATTCGCTACACTCAATTTTACATTTTACTGTTGTTACACTTTATATAACTGAATCCACGAACACATTCATCGCAGTTTATTGCGAGAAGGTCAAGATCAAGTTATAAAAAGGATTCACGATGTTATTTAACGTGAAGATAAGAAACTTTTGCAAAGTAAAAAGGACGGTAATTATCTACTGCTACGATGTGCTCTATAAACATTGTTAATCAGAGGTCAAAAGGAGATTCCGTTTCGCAATTCACGAGCTCATTCGTTGAAATTATTAATTAGATTCTCTTAATTAATAATTTTTTATGAGCGTTAAACTGTTTTTGTATCGATGATGTGGGTTAGATAACGTTTAAGTAGTAAACGACACTTAAACATTGCCTAACCCACATCATCGATGCAAAACCATCACACTAACAATAAGTAGTAAACGGCACTTAGTAAGCTGAGAAACAGAATAAACGATGTTTAACAATGTTTAACAATTGCTCAGCTTTGACATATCTACAGCTGCTCTTGCGCTTGCGCTTTTCAATACTACGTGTTAACAGCAGTTGTTAATTTCAATATGAAACACTGAATCGTGTTCAGTGCATTTATGAGGTTCTTCCTACCTAAGAGGGCCGTGGCCAGTAAAGCCGTGATGATCTCTTCTGTTGAGCTCCAGCAGAGATTTAGCCCTAATGGCTGAAAAAGTAATAAACTTTTTGATTGTCTTAGTTTTGGGGTGTTAGCCCAATACGAAATTTTCTGTTCTCTTTCCCACAGTTGGACATGAGTTCTTATATAGCTTTTAGTGAGACCAATGTCTCTGGTCCAATAAATCGGAACGCCGCGCCTTTCAGTTTCGTTGCCCTCACACCTCCAGTGACTTGGTATCCACATCATTGTGCCTGTGTTTCTTAGGGCCAGAGCATGGAGGGTGCAGAAGCCCCAGGTTACTCTTTTATTGAATTGAAAAGGCCCTTAGAGCCTTTCGTGCTGACTAAGAAGACATGCATATATGCATACGTGCACCTTGGTAGCGCGTTTTCAGACATTCCTAGGCACATTGTTCAATGGCATATACTTCTGCCTGAAAATTTGTTGTTCTCGTACCCAGTGCCATCAAGACCTTACATCTTGAAGTGCATACCTAATCCACAAAATATTTTATCTTAATATTACTTCGCTATCAAGGTTACAATAAAGCAGTTGAAGTTAGTTACATTGTGTATTATATAAAACCTATTCACAAGGCAGATTTCAAAAATCAGATATAAAAATAACCACAAGTCCAAACCAAGAAAAGTGTGTAACTTTGCTAGGTTGTATATTGTGCTTGTAAATTTAGATTTTAAATTAAAATTATCTGATGTAAACAAATATATATACATATATGTATGTATCATGTAGCTAGGTTAATTAGTATACTGATAACATATTATCATAATAATTAATGTTGAATTAAAACCAGCGAGCAAATATTATGTAATTATGTAATGTAATTATGTAATGTATGTTTCCATCAAAACCAGCTGAAATATGGAGCTCGCTAATTTTTTTTACCGAGATACGAGAGAACTAAAAAGACAAAACATACAAAATTATATTTTTAGTAATGTAGGACAGCTACTTTTATATCATACAAATAAAAGACAAATAATTATGTTTATACTAAAATGTATGTACAGGGTGTCTCGTTTTCAACGTGGATCTTAGATATCTGCCATACTTGTGAAAATAGACAAAAAAGTTATAAAAAAAGTTATCTCAATTTATGTTCTGCATGATCTAAAAATATTTTTAACTATACAGAGTGTCTCAAAAGTAGGTAAACTCATACTTGCTCCGTTATTTTAAATTGGACACCCTATATATTTTGGCATTTTTGAATAGTATGCTAAAAAATATTCCCACTTTATACAAACCACCCTACCGCTATTCCTAATAGTTATGCAGATATTTTACGTTTTCGTAAAAACTATCCCGATTCGGTGTTTTTCGTATGCCGCGATAGCTTGATCCTGAAAATAGTTATCGAAATGAAATCAAGAATATGTAAACTATATAGTCCGGTATAGACAATGACATCAACAGAAGATGAATACCTACTTCCGGTTGTCAGAAATGATTCAACGCATTTCCGGAACTTCGTTTCCAGATAACTTCATTTTTTAAATGGCACTCTATATATTTCTTCTTATGGGCATACATGAAAGACAGTACACCGAACGCCACCGAGTATTGAAAAAAATATGCGAGAAAGAATTGTATAAGCTTTTACATCAATAACTCCTGAAATGTCGAGAAGAGTTAAAATCAATTTTCAAATAAAAATTAATATTTCGGTAAGATAAAAAGGCATGATTTTTGAACATTTATTATCATTTATTTTTGTTTTTAATAATTGATGAACATTTTGTATGCATACTCTTTTGTTTTTGAAATATTTTTCAAGGTTACCTTGAAATTGGAGACAACATTTTTGTAGCTTGCGTAAAAACTATGAAATATCTTGAAAAGTATAAAACCAAAATTGGTACTTTATATACATGAATGGAAAGGTATTAGAAGAAGAGGAATCTATCGATCTAACAAAATATATAGGGTGCCATTTAAAAAATGAAGTTATCTGGAGACGAAGTTCCGGAAATGCGTTGAATCATTTCTGACAACCGGAAGTAGGTATTCATCTTCTGTTGATGTCATTGTCTATACCGGACTATATAGTTTACATATTCTTGATTTCATTTCGATAACTAGTTTCAGGATCAAGCTATCGCGGCGTACGAAAAACACCGAATCGGGATAGTTTTTACGAAAAAAAACGTAAAATATCTCCATAACTATTAGGAATAGGGGTAGGGTGGTTTATATAAAGTGGGAATATTTTTAGCGTTCAAAAATGCCAAAATATATAGGGTGTCCCATTTAAAATAACGGAGCAAGTATGTGTTTACCTACTTTTGAGACACTCTGTATAGTTAAAAATATTTTTGGGTTATGCAGAACATAAATTGAGATAACTTTTCTTTATAATTTTTTTGTCTATTTTCACAAATATGGCAGATATATAAGATCCACGTTGAAACGGGACACCCTGTACATACATGAAATGAGATCATCATCCAAGTTTAATTTAATGTTTCCCAATCTCATCGTAAGATGATGTAAATAGTTCATACTACCGTCGCTGTAAATCAGCATTAATTACGCTGCAACTGTTTTTGAACAGACTTGTGTGCTACTATACCGACCTTTTTAAGTGTATAATAGCTAATACTTGTTAGCTAACACTAAATTAATGAATATTTGTTTACTCCGATCATCCTTAATCTTAACTTAATGTTAACTAGCTACGATTTCGGAGTAAGACAATAACTTATGTTATTTGTGGAGTGGCACGTTCACATATTATTGTGGATCGAACCTCTTCTGGACCTACTTGACTATAGCCAAACCCATGGTTACATACACATCATAGTATGGTGATCAAAAACAAGCGAACAACGAGAACAAGTCATGCTACATAAGATACGTAGATCGCGTAGGCATTACAGGCGCAATTCGCACCTGTCCAACTGCAACGATGGAGGCCCGATTAAACCATTGATTCTCCTGCATCTGCAGGTGAAGAGGAAAGCAATGATGGGCGCCAGCAGATTGGAACGAAACACACCTTTCAAGTCAGGAGACTTAGTGGGCATCTCCGAATCTTTGTAGAATTCGAAGGACTCGCTAATCTAAAAAATCATACGATACTGAGATTCGATTTCGACAAATAGTTTGAGGTGGTATGATAATTCAAGACCACCTAACATGGGAGTCCAGCGGACCTAAATTAGAAGAGCCGTCCGTCCGCTGGTGCACGGACGGATCTAAAGCCGGGTCAGAAGTGGGCATAGGTATCTTTTACAGACCGAGATGCAAGATCTCGACGGCGCTGGGTACGAGCTCAACAGTTTTTCAGGCAGAAGTATATGCCATTGAACAACACCTGAAAAGACGCTACCAAAATGCACGTATATGTATCTTCTCAGACAGCCAGGCAACACTAAAGGCTCTAAGAGCCTACACTTTTAAATCCAAGTTAACTTGGGACTGTCTGCTCACCATTAACGCTCTGGCCCTAAGACCCCCCAGACCAGGTCATTGGAGGTGTGAGGGCAACGAAACTACCGATGGCCTTGCAAAGAAAGGCGCGACCTTCTGAGTTGTTGGACCAGAGACATTTTGTGGCCTCACCAACAACCATATAAGAGCTCATCTCCAAGAGTGGGAAAGCGAATAAAAAATCTCGTACTGTGCTAACACCCCAAAACTAAGACAATCAAAAAATTTTATTACTTTTTTCAGCCATCAGGGCTAAATTCTGCTGGAGCTCAACACAAGAGACTCACCACCATCACGGCTTTACTTACTGGCGGCGGCTCCCTTAGGTAACAGCTGAAGAAGATGGGCATAAGTGGACTGTGATAAATGCCGTTTTTGTTCGGAAAACATGGTCCGACGAAGCACCACTATCTCGAACAGGTGCACGTAGAACCGGCCGGCATTAGAACTATAGCCCCGAAAAAATCCTAGACTTTTCGTGGATTCAGTTAATAAAGCTGATTATATTAAATCACCGTGCAGAATTATTTACGTTTTCTAAATACCTTAAACCAATTATATACTGCAGTATTCAACAACAAATGTAAATGAATCAATGTCAATTTTCTAAATTTACGCCTAAAGCTTTTGTAAAAATTATTTTTTCTCACCCTTTTGTATCTGTGTGTGTAGGTTTGTAAATCCTTGTCGTTTATTAACTCCTTCCTGTATTCCTTCTGTTCAATATTTTAAATCCTCTCATAAGTATTTTATTATTTCGTTCTTAATTATTATCTATTTCTTCTTTGATATTTTCATATTACTCATATTACTCAAATAGCTCTTCTCTTATTTACTCTCTTTATTCTCCGACTTCTTCACTTTCTTTGCTTCTCCGCTTATTTACTTATCTTTTTGTGTCACATAACAATACATTTAGGATAAAGTAATGTCTTCAGACAATGGTTACAAATCTGACAGGGAAACAAACGAAAGAAATATATGCCTTATCATTTCTCTATTTAGTAACCTATATCACTTGGTTTGTCTATTATAAATTATAAGGAAAATATCTGTGCTTTAATATGATATGTCTGGTTTTGTAACTTTCTACTTTTTAGCTTTATAGCAAGCATGGTATTTCTGTCCCAAAACAATTAGTATTTTGGTAATTTACCCATTAAGCACATGAATAAATTATATTCTGTTACTAAGATGGTTAGTTAGTTGCTTGTATGCCTTAACATGTTTGACAAGTTTAGTAGCGACTTGCAGGTAATGATATATAATCTCTGGATTGCTGAGAATATACTATGATAGCAGTAAAAACGTAACCGTGAGTTTCGTTAATGCATGTTTTGTTAACCATAATTAACAGCAATGATTTGAGGCGAGAAACTACTTATAAACGTTTATTAATTAACAACAATTCTGAATAATTATTGCATACTTTTCATTCATATATTAGCAAGATATTTAATGGTTAACAATATACAAAATTCGCTACACTCAATTTTACGTTTTACTGTTGCTTTACACTTTATATAACTGAATCCACGAACACATTCATCGCAGTTTATTGCGAGAAGGTCAAGATCAAGTTATAAAAGAATTCACGATGTTATTTAACGTGAAGATAAGAAACTTTTGCAAAGTAAAAAGGACGGTAATTATCCACTGCTACGATATGCTCTATAAACATTGTTAATCAGAGGTCAAAAGGAGATTCCGTTTCGCAATTCACGAGCTCATTCGTTGAAATTATTAATTAGATTCTCTTAATTAATAATTTTTTATGAGCGTTAAACTGTTTTTATCGATGATGTGGGTTAGATAACGTTTAAGTAGTAAACGACACTTAAATATTGCCTAACCCACATCACCGATGCAAAACCATCACACTAACAATAAGTAGTAAACGGCACTTAGTAAGCTGAGAAACAGAATAAACGATGTTTAACAATGTTTAACAATTGCTCAGCTTTGACATATCTACAGCTGCTCTTGCGCTTGCGCTTTTCAATACTACTAACAGCAGTTGTTAATTTCAATACACTGAATCGTGTTCAGTGCATTTCTGAGCACATAATAATATATAATATTGCTGTAGTAGTTCAATGGTATATGAAATGTGGTATATGGAATCCGTCGTCCGGATTCAGAACAGAATCGGCATTTATCACAGTCCACCTTGCCCATGTTCTTCCTACCTAAGAGGCCGTGGCCAGTGAGTAAAGCCGTGATGATCTCTTCTGTTGAGCTCCAGCAGAGATTTAGCCCTAATGGCTGAAAAAGTAATAAACTTTTTTTGATTGTCTTAGTTTTGGGGTGTTAGCCCAATACGAAATTTTCTGTTCTCTTTCCCACAGTTGGACATGAGTTCTTATATAGCTTTTAGTGAGACCAATGTCTCTGGTCCAATCGGAACGCCGCGCCTTTTCAGTTTCGTTGCCCTTACACCTCCAGTGACTTGGTATCCACATCATTGTGCCTGTGTTTCTTAGGCCAGAGCAAGGAGGGTGCGCAGAAGCCCCAGGTTACTCTTTTATTGAATTGAAAAAGGCCACTTAGAGCCTTTCGTGCTGACTAAAAAAAGACATGCATATATGCATACGTGCACCTTGGTAGCGCGTTTTCAGACATTCTAGGCACATTGTTCAATGGCATATACTTCTGCCTGAAAATTTGTTGTTCTCGTACCCAGTGCCATCAAGACCTTACATCTTGAAGTGCATACCTAATCCACAAAATATTTTATCTTAATATTACTTCGCTATCAAGGTTACAATAAAGCAGTTGAAGTTAGTTACATTGTGTATTATATAAAACCTATTCACAAGGCAGATTTCAAAAATCAGATATAAAAATAACCACAAGTCCAAACCAAGCAAAGTGTGTAACTTTGCTAGGTTTATATATTGTGCTTGTAAATTTAGATTTTAAATTAAAATTATCTGATGTAAACAAATATATATACATATATGTATGTATCATGTAGCTAGGTTAATTAGTATACTGATAACATATTATCATAATAATTAATGTTGAATTAAAACCAGCGAGCAAATATTATGAATAATGTTGTAATGTACGTTTCCATCAAAACCAGCTGAAATATGGAGCTCATATTTTTTTTACCGAGATACGAGAGAACTAAAAAAGACAAAACATACAAAATTATATTTTTAGTAATGTAGGACAGCTACTTTTATATCATACAAATAAAAGACAAATAATTATGTTTATACTAAAAATGTATGTACAGGGTGTCTCGTTTCAACGTGGATCTTAGATATCTGCCATACTTGTGAAAATAGATAAAAAAGTTATAAAGAAAAAGTTATCTCAATTTATATTTCTGCATGATCTAAAAATATTTTTAACTATACAGAGTGTCTCAAAAGTAGGTAAACTCATATTTGCTCCGTTATTTTAAATTGGACACCCTATATATTTTGGCATTTTTTGAATATTATGCTAAAAAATATTCCCACTTTATACAAACCACCCTACCCCTATTCCTAACAGTTATGCAGATATTTTACGTTTTCGTAAAAACTATCCCGATTTGGTGTTTTTCGTATGCCGCGATAGCTTGATCCTGAAAATAGTTATCGAAATGAAATCAAGAATATGTAAACTATATAGTCCGGTATAGACAATGACATCAACAGAAGATGAATACCTACTTCCGGTTGTCAGAAATGATTCAACGCATTTCCGGAACTTCATTTCCAGATAACTTCATTTTTTAAATGGCACTCTATATATTTCTTCTTATGGGCATACATGAAAGACAGTACACCGAACGCCACCGAGTATTGAAAAAAATGCGAGAAAGAATTGTATAAGCTTTTACATCAATAACTCCTGAAATGTCGAGAAGAGTTAAAATCAATTTTCAAATAAAAATTAATACTTCGGTAAGATAAAAAGGCATGATTTTTGAACATTTATTATCATTTATTTTTTGTTTTTAATAATTGATGAACATTTTGTATGCATACTCTTTTGTTTTTGAAATATTTTCAAGGTTACCTCGAAATTGGAGACAACATTTTTGTAGCTTGCGTAAAAACTATGAAATATCTTGAAAAGTATAAAACCAAAATTGGTACTTTATATACATGAATGGAAAGGTATTAGAAGAAGAGGAATCTATCGATCTAACAAAATATATAGGGTGCCATTTAAAAAATGAAGTTATCTGGAGACGAAGTTCCGGAAATGCGTTGAATCATTTCTGACAACCGGAAGTAGGTATTCATCTTCTGTTGATGTCATTGTCTATACTGGACTATATAGTTTACATATTCTTGATTTCATTTCGATAACTAGTTTCAGGATCAAGCTATCGCGGCATACGAAAAACACCGAATCGGGATAGTTTTTACAAAAACGTAAAATATCTCCATAACTATTAGGAATAGGGGTAGGGTGGTTTATATAAAGTGGGAATATTTTTAGCGTTCAAAAATGCCAAAATATATAGGGTGTCCCATTTAAAATAACGGAGCAAGTATGTGTTTACCTACTTTTGAGACACTCTGTATAGTTAAAAATATTTTTGGGTTATGCAGAACATAAATTGAGATAACTTTTCTTTATAATTTTTTTTGTCTATTTTCACAAATATGGCAGATATATAAGATCCACGTTGAAACGGGACCCTGTACATACATACATGAAATGAGATCATCATCCAAGTTTAATTTAATGTTTCCCAATCTCATCGTAAGATGATGTAAATAGTTCATACTACCGTCGCTGTAAATCAGCATTAATTACGCTGCAACTGTTTTTGAACAGACTTGTGTGCTACTATACCGACCTTTTTTAAGTGTATAATAGCTAATACTTGTTAGCTAACACTAAATTAATGAATATTTGTTTACTCCGATCGTCCTTAATCTTAACTTAATGTTAACTAGCTACGATTTCGGAGTAAGACAATAACTTATGTTATTTTGTGGAGTGGCACGTTCACATATTATTGTGGATCGAACCTCTTCTGGACCTACGTGACTACACTTACATACACATCATAGTATGGTGATCAAAAACAAGCGAACAACGAGAACAAGTCATGCTACATAAGATACGTAGATCGCGTAGGCATTACAGGCGCAATTCGCACCTGTCCAACTGCAACGATGGAGGCCCGATTAAACCTGATTCTCCTGCATCTGCAGGTGAAGAGGAAAGCAATGATGGGCGCCAGCAGATTGGAACGAAACACACCTTTCAAGTCAGGAGACTTAGTGGGCATCTCCGAATCTTTGTAGAATTCGAAGGACTCGCTAATCTAAAAAATCATACGATACTGAGATTCGATTTCGACAAATAGTTTGAGGTGGTATGATAATTCAAGACCACCTAACATGGAGTCCAGCGGACCTAAATTAGAAGAGCCGTCCGTCCGCTGGTGCACGGACGGATCTAAAGCCGGGTCAGAAGTGGGCATAGGTATCTACAGACCGAGATGCAAGATCTCGACGGCGCTGGTACGAGCTCAACAGTTTTTCAGGCAGAAGTATATGCCATTGAACAACACCTGAAAAGACGCTACCAAAGTGCACGTATATGTATCTTCTCAGACAGCCAGGCAACACTAAAGGCTCTAAGAGCCTACACTTTTAAATCAAGTTAACTTGGGACTGTCTGCTCACCATTAACGCTCTGGCCCCTAAGACCCCCAGACCAGGTCATTGGAGGTGTGAGGGCAACGAAACTACCGATGGCCTTGCAAAGAAAGGCGCGACCTTCTGAGTTGTTGGACCAGAGACATTTTGTGGCCTCACCAACAACCATATAAGAGCTCATCTCCAAGAGTGGGAAAGCGAACAAAAATCTCGTACTGTGCTAACACCCCAAAACTAAGACAATCAAAAAATTTTATTACTTTTTCAGCCATCAGGGCTAAATCTCTGCTGGAGCTCAACACAAGAGACCTCACCACCATCACGGCTTTACTTACTGGCGGCGACTCCCTTAGGTAACAGCTGAAGAAGATGGGCAAAGTGGACTGTGATAAATGCCGTTTTTCTTCGGAAAACATGGTCCGACGAAGCACCACTATCTCGAACAGGTGCACGTAGAACCGGCCGGTATTAGAACTATAGCCCCGAAAAAAATCCTAGACTTTTTCAGAAATCTGGAGATTAATTAGGACTAAAAGATTAAGGGTACTCACAATCTTCTTACAGGTCGCAGTGAAGAAAAGCAGTACTGCCTACACAACCCACATCTAATTTAATCTAACCATAACTCCTTATATGATTGACCAAAATATTTGTGCTGAAATGACCCTGAACAAGATCCAATTGTTCTTGCTAAGGCCAACATGATCCATGGACCCTGTAATAGTTTAAATCCTAATTTACCTTGCATGAAAGAAATCAACTGCTGTAAATGGCGTCCCAGACCACTTCTCTAAGATTCTCAAACACATGACGACGGATATACACAATATCTGAGGACCTCGCCAGATGATGATGGTTTTAAGGTGAAAATAAAAGTATATACTTCTTTCACTTTCAAGGTTGTCATTAGCGTAGAGTATATGAAAATAAAGGTAGTGATCAGGCCGCATTTTCCTTGGAAAACGACAAAGATGCAGTAAAATTATAGGAAAGTGGCCGTTACATTAGCAGTTTGGAGTCACTTTGGCGATTTTGACGTTTTCTATTTGTGTGAGATACCCATATCTCTATCCACATCAAAAACGGTCAACGTATTTACTTTAAATCTGAAAACATGACTGAAAAGATCATTAACTCACCACAGACCACACTGCTGTCTTCTTTGAATTATGTAAAACCGATGAATTTGCTAAAACTCTCTTATACTCTGAACTCCTTTCTTACTATATGTGAAATGACAAAAACTTTACGCAAAGGAAATGGGGATTAGATATAAATTGTTCAACAGGAATGAAGAATGACTATGAACTTGGAAGAGTGTACATCGTTCACCCAAACAAAAGGTCCAACATGTTTCTTTGACATTAAGGATGTAAACGGTATCAACCACCGCACGTTCTATTCTGCCTCCAAAGCGCTTGCTTTGCTTGAAGATGATAAGCGTTGGAATACTGCATTAGAGAAAAACTCCCTGTGTGATTCGCCATTTAAACCATGAGAGCTTTTTACGAAAATATTAGAATTTTGTCAACTCTCCGATTCGCTCTCCGTCCTCGGAAAAAATAAATTATCGAACGACATTATACTGCAAATGGAGAAAATGTTGGCATTGAGAAGGCAGATTTTATCTCAATCTGGTTTAGCTCAATCAAAAAGGCACGAAGAAGTCTTGGAAAACATAAATTATCTGATGTAAATAAACTACGACACAAATATATTGATACAAATAGTGTTCAACAGTATTATTTCCCTCATACTGTAGATATAAGGAGCTTCTAACTGTCATAAAAATTTAAATAGTGTCGAATCCGGCTTAGGTGTGTTATCTCTCTTCGCTGCTCTTGAAAGCGCAGAGAAGACCTCCTCAGTAAACTGGCTGCTAAAACTAAGAAGTGATCGCCACATCGTCTTAGTAGTGGCGTCGTCTCCTATTGCTGCTTCACTATTGGAACGTAGTAAAACAACTCACGCTGCCTTATTAGAGTGAGATTGAACGGTAGTTTTCAATTTGACTGGAGTTGAAGCGCTTAATAAAACCCTTAAAGACATCAGAAGTAATGACGAAGTAATGGATGGAGTATTGCTGACTGGACACTTTCGACAAATTCTTTCTCTTGTACCTAGACATGAGGTGACGAAACTAAGGCATGCCTAAAATTGTTGCCTGTGGCACAACATCAAAACATATTTAAAGAAAAATATGTGAGTCCATTTGAGAGGGTGATGTATCCATTCGAAAATTTGCTGAACGTCTAACAGCAGTGCTACCGCCATTAATTATTTCCTTAAGTCGTCAGAAGGTTCAAAAATTGAATATAGGTATTTGCTATTTGATCTTAGAGAGCTAAAGTTAAGGACATTTCGTACCGAGACCGCTTAGCAGATGCTATATGAAGTACTATTCCAGCTATGGTTTAACCATCTAGAGAACGGGACTGTAGCATCAAAGAAAATCAAAGTCATGGCATTTAAATCAGATTGTTAAGAATATCGGATTAGAAGAGTACTCTGGATCTGGATAATTACAATAGATCAATAGGTCACAGTGAAAAGAGGTACTTGAAAACTGAACAACCCTTCTACAATTCGAATACTCCTAGATTTTCAATACATATGTATGTATCTCTATATATAAAAAAGCTAAGAATGTTAAATGAAGTAATTTGGTTCGGTATTCCATGTACTCTTTTACCAATACAATTAGAAAAATAGATATTATCTCATTTCTTAATAAATCTGTAAACAGTGATTATGTTCTATGTAAGAACAATTTAAGAATGCTTTCACGATTTCACAGCCTGATGAATGAAGTGGTCAGATCAGCTGACACGCGAAGTGAGAAGTCATCACATATAGATGGAGATGATTTGTGGTGAGCGGCACCGATTGGAATACCATGAAACACTATACATACACTAATACATAGGAAAGCCCGTATCGATAGTTTTAGCAAGCAACACAGCTGAGGAAACCGGTACAGCTGCAACCACCATAAATAAAATCATCCTGAAACGAGTATACTATGTAATTGCAAGTTGTTTATTTCGATTTTTGATTAAAAGTGAGATTCACCTCAAATGATATCCAATGAGTAACAATAATTCTAAGACACTTCTTGCGTTTTCCAAATTTGCGTATTACATATGCTTCGCTCGCGGTCATCTTTTGTTATTCTACGTCATCTTCCTTTTCATGTCCGTTGTCATCATACTCCATGTCCTATTCTTATTCAATTTCTTCCAATATCCGTAGTAGTCCGGCTGGTACTTCTAGTACCATTTAAAAACTTTGGCAGACTTTCGTCTAAAGGAATGTGCATTTTCTCTATCTGCATGTTTTTGTACTTACATATGTATATGTCTATCTAATTTTACACCAGTCATAGATAGTGATAAGATAAATTGTACTCCTAATAAATATCTAGAAACAGTGCTACTGGAGAAAGTGGATGTATAAAATACAAAAACAATAATGAGGTGTTAGGACGGTGTCAAATACCATAAACAAAATAGCCTTACATGGCAAATAATTGAGAGAATTTGTAACAGGGGACTCACTAGCTACAACCTTATTCGTCGTCTTGATGCTATCAAAAACGGACCTAATAAAAATAAATGACAATGTAACTGACATTAATTGATCAGAGACAGCCAAAATCTATCTAACCAATCATATTTATAACTGCACTTTTGAATTGCGGGCCGAATTGGTGATGCTGGCGGATCGGGTTTGACTCGCAGACCGTAGTTCCGAGACTGCTGCTCTAAAAAGTGTAGTGGTGTAGCCACTAAACTTTCTAGAGATCAAGATTCCAAATTTATGGGCAGTATTAATATGCACCATTTTGAAAATTCAAGGACTGATGCAATTTTATGAGTCCACAACCCGGCAATCATTTTACCATAGTTCATAAAAATAATGTTGATAAAAACTAAACAATACCCCAGGGCATTCTTATTCTTATGGAACGTTGTAGAAGACATGATGTGAAGCCTTACTTACTGTGTATTTTAAACCGCATATTATTTTACAATTCTACTATTTTCACGGAGATACAAAAATGTACATATGTGTATAATGAACGTCTTGGCTTGATTAACCCCTTCTTATACTTTGTCTTTCTACGGTCCGTGGCCTTAATATTCAAAGCTGGTATTATCGTGTCTGGCAGACAGAAAATAGTCAATATCTAATTATATATTATTAGATGAGGGGTTCTTCTAAAAACGCAGGTGGTTCACGGTCAAGTAATGATATCGTGCATTCTTTAACGAAATAAATTTCACAGATTTGAAATGCAAAGCCGTTAGCTGTATTTCGAATAAGTTGTGGCATTGAGAAACAGGTTAAATTACGCAGTATATGTGCCGGAATGTACTCTGTCTGAGAAGACGTACATGTTTGCGATGTATAGCAAAAAGTACAGAGCTTTTTAAGTGCATACGTAAATGGCGTGGCTAAGATAGACATATTTTCAAGACGAATTATAAGTATATTTGTTGCACCTTGAATATAATTACAGAAAAACTGTTAACGATGTATTAAAGGAAGTATTAACCTCACGAAATACTAATATAATTCAATTCTTGAACATTTCGACAGTGACGGATACATGGCACAGTTCCAGGGTCGCTAGCAGTTTGTCTTTAACAATGTAATCAAACTTAAATCGCTACATGTTACATGCGATCTATTCCTAATTGATATGTATTTTCTCTCTATTTGTGAAATGCATCTGTCTACATGTCTTCCTAATCATATTAATACATTTATTTCTGCATGTCACAGACTAATGCCATTCTTCCTAGTTAAAAAACGCATTAGTACATCTGTGGCTATTGTTTTACTGATCAGAACCGTCTCAATTATTATTATAGATTTACTCATTTGACCGTCATCTACATATGTTTGCGTAATTGAAGACCACCGTGCAAAAATCAGCGTCTCAATTTAAATAAGGTTTTAGAAAACCAATGAAATTAAATTGCGTTTTAATAAATAAAATAAAGAAACAGAAAATACATAAGAAGACAAAAAAAGGAAGTAATAACGCACTATGAAAGAAATGGATGCAAAAGATAGCAGAGGCAGAGAAGGAAAAGCAAAGACGATAGTGATGAAAATAATGACTGAAAATAGAAAAATAGCTTCCATCTATTCGGAAGCAAGACAAGAAAATTAGCGTAAATCCTCAAAAGGACATATCCAAGAACGATGTAAGAAACACAGAAACACATTTAGATTTTTATTTAAATGTATACTACTCCCTTCTCAATTATTGCTACAAACATATACAGGGTGAGTCGTGAGGAATTGACCAAACTCTAGGAATGTATTCTACAGGTGAAAATAATATCAAAAACTGAAATGTTTTCATGTGATTTTTATTTGCTTTCGAGTTATAGCGTAATTAAAAATAAACAAAATTTCATACATTAACGTTTTGGTATTCTATTGGTATTATCGTTCTTTATAATATATTTTCGAAAATACCGCCATTCATTTCTAAATATTTTCTACATCGTTTTACGACGGGCGCTGATTGCGTTCCTGATTGCCTCAGGTTGATGTTTGATATTGCCAGCAGCATTCCTAATCCATTGAATTAGTGCATGCCCACTTTTACTTGATACACTTTATTTTTTAACCAGCCCCGTAAACAATAATTGAGTGGCGTGACGTTTGGAGACCTAGGAGGCCAACCAATATGACTACCACGACCAATTCAACTCCTTGGAAACCTTTCATCCAAATGTTATTTGCACGACCGTAATGGCAGGCACTCCATTGTACTGATAGAACATTTGGATTCTAATGTTTATAGGAACATCCTCTAGCAGTCCGTGCAGTTCATTTTCTTGAAAATGTAAAGGTGTCTCACATGAGGCGACCCCCAAAAATGTAAGGACCAATTAAAAAACCATCGATCAGACCACACCGGAGTTTTACCGAAAACTGATGTTGAAAGTTACTTTCGACTGTTGCGTGTGGATTTTTGTCTGACCATGGATGACGGTTATGACAATTATTAATACCGTCACGGTGAATGTTGCTTCATCCGTAAAAAGTTGGTTGTAGATACTGTAGTCTTTATACATGATACGGACGTAAGCCTTGCTCGTGGAGTGTTTTTATCACCCTTGTTTCTGGAATGCCTAATTGAATACTAATTCCACGTGAGCTGGTAATTTTCTACTATATCCAAAATGCATTCTACTTGTAATTGTTGTCGACTGCCTCGTTCAGATATTATGTTTACACTGGGAGGCTTTCCAGTCTCGCACAATTTGTTGAATACACTAATAAATACATTTTTAAGGGTGTCCGTGATATGGAAACCGTTGACGATATTCATTAGCAGCAGCTGTAGCATTCCCATTACAAAATCAATAAATAAACACCATCTTAGCAGATTCTAAATTAAGATAAGTGTGTGATATGTTAGTTTGTTACACCTTAGTCGTACAAACGTCAGGTCAATGTCGCAATATCCGAAAAACAATGTTATAATTTACTTCAAGGTATAGGGAACATTTATTTATGATGGCAGCGCCCACAATATATCAACAATTAACTCTAGGTAGCGACATTAGACGCATACATACCTAAACATGATACATTACATATAACTAGAAAACAAATAAAAATCGGATAACAACATTTCAGTTTTTTCACATTATTTTCATCTGTAGAATACACTCCTAGAGTTTGGTCGATTCTTCACGACTCACCCTGTATACAGAGTGCTTGTTTCATTGCATATTCTTTATGTTTCCAGTACGATAACTACTAAACATCATTTTTTTTGAAAAGAAAATTGTAGTTTCGTTGTGGTCAGTGCAGCAATTCAGTTCAAAGGCAACAACAAAATTAACCACAGACATAATCGAAGGCTTCAACAAAAAGCACCAAACGGCATTACTAGCGCTGGACACGGAGAAGGCCTTCGATAAGGTGTGGCACGAAGGACTCCTGCACAAGCTCCACACTTCTGGAATACCTCCAACCCTAACCAGATGGACTCTAAGCTACCTGTCGAAAAGGACCTTCGCTACAAAAATCGGAAAAAGCTACTCTGAAACCAAAGAAGCCACAGCGGGCGTGCCCCAGGGTTCCTGCCCAGGTCCCTTTCTCTACAACGCCTACCTACAAGACTTCCGCACCCACTCCAACATCTGCCAATTAATCTACGCATACGACACACTCATTTATGCCAAATCCCATCATCCAGAAATATCCATTCCTAAGAAAATGGGGAATCTCCATTAACCCAAGCAAATCCGAGCTGATGGTAGCAACAAGAAGAACCGGCAACTACAGGTCGAAAACCAGGCTACGAATTAACGGTCAAACCATTACAACAAAGCCCTTGGAACATATCTCGACAAAGGATTCACCTATAGAATCAACACGGACGCAAATACAGCAAAAGCTTCAAACTACGTAGGGAAACTTATACCCCGTTCTTAAAAGTCCGCACTTCTACAAAAATCAAATAATATACTACCATCATAAGACCAGCAGTTCTACATAACTTACCCGCATGGATAGGAATGGCCAAAAGCCATTGGGATAAACTCAAAAAAATGCAACACAAATGCCTGCGCATAGCCCTCGGAGCAGATGGGTACACCAGGACAAGAACTTTATACCAACAGGCGACCATCCCCCCAAAGAACATGCCAGAAGAATCTACGCCTACCTTAAGCAATAATACTAAAATAAAATACAGGTGCTCTCGCTACAGTGGATTTCCCCTGTCTCACGTACCACATTATAATAATCACGACACTGTACATCATACCTAAAATAAGCCATAATATTTTATTCATAGATAAGACTTAACAAAATATAATAAGTTGTAATGCAGTTATACTAGACAATTAGCTAAAATAAAATAGTTTTGAATTGAATTGAATTGGACTTCAGTTTTGATTTATCCCAAACAGGTGTATTAATGAGCTGGCATCCATTTACTAGCTTGAAGAAACACAAAGACTGGAAGCGTTTAACATGTTATTTTAAAAATGGACATGCATTGTTTATGACCACTACTTTTCTCTTTATTACATATTTTGCTCACTCTTACATACTTCCCAATGTTCAAAGTACTGTTTGTTTGGGCAATCCAGCATTCAAGTTGAACAACGATTACAGCTCTTGTTGTGTAATTTACTGTGTGTAAAATATTTCATGGCTTTATTACAACATTACGCCGACGTAACAAATATAGAGCAGTAGTTGTTAGTCAAATGTTATTATGGATTCTAGTAGCAGTATTTACAATGACTTATAGATGCACCATTCACATACTCTACTTTTGCCAATTGTATATTAATTATTGTAATTAGTTATTGCCTAAGTATGCCACATCATATTATAATGTTTTTGATGTTAGCATAGCGATCATTAATTTTAAATTGAATGAAAATCTTTACTTAACCGCAATGGTTTTCATTTTGTTTTGCACACGGGTTAAATTAATAGGTACGAGACAAGTAACATTAAATGTATATAGATTCAAATAATAACATAGTAAAATTCATAATTCGAAACCTATGAAAAAAATAAATTGTATTTGTGAGGTGTGTAATTAATATGAATAACCGTCTCTTGTACATACATATTGTTTGCGGCTGTGTGAGGAAAAAAACGATGAAAGACTTCAATTCATCCACCGAATATAACTAAGCGGTAGTTCGATGCGACAAGGTCAGAATAGACAGGTTCCATGTATGTTGTATGTACATATGTATACATGTATCTATTCTCGGAATCGGAAACGCTCTCGCAGGATAAGACGGACGGTTCTGCGAACAATGATGGAAACCCCTTCGTAGACAAGAATAACACAGGAACATAAGCTCTTGTTTCACCTTTTAAAAGTTTAGAAAATGTCAGGAAACTAACTATTATATTAATAATTTCCTTTTAAGTGCATGTAGTACATCTGAAATAAAGTATCTTTGATTGTCTGTTTTTAGGTTTGAGCAGAATAGTCAGTAGATGCGGACAGAAACAAACTCATTTAACAACTAATTTGTAAGATCGTCTTTAAAAAAAAATTCCACCATATACATATACAGGGTGACATAGAAAAAACTACAATGCATAGCAACAGCTGATAGAGGACCAATAAATAACAGAAAAAGTTCCTATACACACATGTACGATTGCTTTTTGTTTTCAAGTTAGAAGCTGTTGAAGTTAAAAGGTTTTTATTAAACATAACAACATTAAAAGATATAAGATACATATTAGTTCCACATAAGGTGTTCAAATTGGTGACCTTGTTCCTGAATACACATTTCAAATCTTCGTGTTAATGACTGACGGCATCTTTGAAATATGGTAGCACTATTACGAAATCTATAAGCAGACTCCACAATTCTATTCCATAATTGATCTTCACTATTTATTTCTGCGGAATACACTTCACTTTTCATAAATCCCCAAAATGAAAAATCGAGGGGATTGAGGTCGGGACTACGAGCTGGCCATGGTATAGGTCCCCCACGACCAATCCACTTATTTCCAAATTTTCGTTGCAGAAATTTTCTTACTCTCCCTAAATATTGAGCTGGCGCTCCGTCATGCATGTAATACATTCTTCTTATAATATTCAGTGGAACATCTTCTAATAAAGTATTCAGTTCATTTTCCAAAAATATTCGATAGAGTTCGCCTGTCAATCGTCTGGGCATTCGAAATGGACCAATTAGAAAATTGTCGATTATACCTGCCCACACATTAAAGGAAAACCCATACTGGTGATTCCGTATTACATTCTGACGAGGGTTTTCATCGCTCCAATAATGCATATTGTGAATATTAAAAATACCATCGCGACTGAAACCTGCTTCATCGGTAAACACATTTACTGACAGAAAGTTTTGCCCTTTATTTTGCAACCACTCGCAAAATTGTAAACGCGGTAGGAAATCCTGTTCCAATAGGTGATGGATTTTTTTGAAATGAAATGGATGAAGAAGCTGTTTTTTGAGTACTTTCCTAACAGATTCACGATTGACATTCGGTACAGGTGCACTTATTCTTCTGGTGCTTATTCTGGGATTGTCTTCTACTATTTGCAAAATAGCTTCTTCATTTGAACAGTACGACGAGTTCTCTTAACGCCAGAATCATATTTTGGTTTTTTAAACCAACCATCTTCTCCTAAACGTCTATGTACGCCAATAAATGTCCTAACATTAGGAACTTGCCTTAATGGGTATCTCTCTCGATAGATGCGTTGAGCTTCGGAAGCATTTGAACGAGCTTCGCCGTAACACATGATCATGTCCCTGTATTCCACGAAAGTATAGCGCACCATTTTGAACCATAAACTTTCAAAAAATATTTTTTCTTCAAACGTCAATAAATCTGACATTTCTCGACTAAGCCTAGGCAAAAGTAAAAAACAAGACAATATAAAAAACAGTTAGTAACTTGAAAACAAAAAGCAATCGGACATGTGTGTATAGGAACTTTTTTGTTATTTCTTGGTCCTCGATCACATGTTGCTATGCATTGTAGTTTTTTTCTATGTCACCCTGTATAAACAATTTCGAATTGAGTTATCAATAAATTAAATAGAAAACATTGTAAAATGTTGGGATAGAAATTTAATGTCGTAATCGGATTTCTTGTAGAAAACTACATTCAAAAGTAATAAATGTTTACATTGTCTACGCCGATTCACTTTTCAATTCATTTTTCAGTTAAAAGAGCGTTTGAAATCTGCTAACGAAGACATGGGCAACCTGTTTCAACTGTCTGTCATAGGTGAGTAGTCTTTGGTTTTTTGTACTGCAAGCATATATACATCACAAATGTATCATACATTATTTATATGGTCGTAACATGGCGACATACATACATCTTGAAACACCTGTTATGGCTTATTTCACATTTTATCTACCTCAGGATAAAGAATGGTGCTTTAAATCCAGCTCTACATTCGTTCAATTAGGTGAATAGCTTTTGTACAGGCATCTCTATTACGATCTTAAAAAATGAAGCATTTGTTCGCACCATCTTTTTAATAATTTTTCGAAAATAAGGAATGCGCAATAAAAAAATCGATCACACTGTACAGATAGAAAGAACAAATGTTTCATTTCTTCAATATTACTAATTTTTATGTTAGAGCTGCCTAGTTGACCCACTTGATTTGTAATATTGTAAGTGTTGAAACACATGTGCCTTAGTCCTCATTGTATTTTTAGTAATCCCTGCTAGCTTGTCATAAAAATACGTATTTTTGGTTCACAAAAACCATTAGTTTGAGCGGTGGTAAATACAATGCAATACTTTCTTGCTCTAAAATATTGTGCGCAGATTCCTCAATTTCCTACCAATCCTTCAATATTTGGTAGAAACTTTTGATATTTGTTGTGCTGTTAGGAGAGCATCCAGTGCCACATCCTTGTCTGTTGCTGTTATATATCTAACAGATTTGTCTATATTTTTTATCACATGACAGACTGTAGATTGTGGAATTTATTTCTGTGGGGATACACGATTTATTATTACAAACTTCATATTGAGTTCTTCTTCTATTTCCATTCCCATACATCGTCAATGTTTCAAGGCGTTCTCTTTCACTAAAATGTACCATACCTTAGCCACTTAGACATAAGCCATACAGCTATCAAACAGACAGTTTAATTCGTAGGTTTTTGATGTTATAGTTGCCTTTGATATAATATTAATGTTTAACACATTTTTAAATTTACAACAATGAATATTATTTTTCAAATTTTGTTTTCATGCACTATACCAGGTGTCCCAACAAGGGTAACGAGGTACGGTATTAGGGAAACGGATGTACCTAGAAATTTGAAACAAAAAAATTATTGAGTAAATCGGCTAAGAGAAAATGCTGGAAATTATTTTCGAGTTTCAGAAATGCCCTCCAGGGGGCGTAATTGCCATCCTGAATTTTAAACCCTGTTTTCTGCAAAATTTTCTTATATTAATGATAATCATACTGAATACAATTTTAAAGCTGAGACAAATTATTTTTTTTTTTTGTTAAATGCTTTTTGCTCTATCTCTGAAAAGAAAGTGGTGGGGGGCGCTAGAATATTTTCGGAAATAAATGTCGATAACTCTAAAAAGGCTTAACGTATCTTAATAAACTTGGAGTCGTTAAAAAAGGAGTTTCCTAGACTATCAATTGAACTGTGAGTGAGGTGATTATGTTTGCATACCTTGCCGCTAGATGGCGTTTTTTGACATAATCGCAAAAAAAAAACTTACTGCAAAAAAATTAAATGCAATGATATCACTTTTTTTACGTCATTACATAGTCAATCAAGAGCCAGTGAAAACCGCATCTCAATATCTGTATCCTAACCTAAGATATGAATAAAGAAATTTATACTAAAAAAAACTTACATCTTGGGAAGCATTTCCACTTTAAGATTTGTTATTAATGTCTAATTATTATTCCTAATTTACCAAATAAAATGCTAATTTATTATTTGGGATGACAAACGATATTTTAAATCGAAATAAAATTTTGTTACTTATCTTTGTTACTTTTTTTTACAAAGCTTTTTTCGAAAGCCAACAGCCAAAACAATTATAAAATAATAAGTGTGGGAACTGTAAGGAAACTAACTTAAAGTCCAACGAGCCGCAATGCTTATAAAATAATAATAAATTATAGAATCTATGAAACTAATAACTTGAGAACGATAAAACACAACAAGGTTGATTGAAAGGAAAATCAAAAAGTGTTTATAAATGTTCAAAGTGCCTTCCGTCATTTTCTTTGCAGGAACTTATCCTGCGTCGTGTATTTAATACGGCTGTGCTGGTTTCAGCTCTTGAAATATTGGCTACAGCATTTCGGATACGATCAATCATGTTTTCTGGGGTAGTAGGGCGAGTCTGATAAACAATATCTTTTATTTTACCCCAAAGGTAAAAGTCAAGGACAATAAGGTCTGGAGATCTGGCAGGCCATGGAAACAAACTGCCCCTTCCTATCCAATGGTTTGGATAAACTTGGTCTAAAAAATTCCTGACGATGAGAAAAGTGTGCAGGGCATCCGTCGTGTTGTAGCCACATATCTCTTCTCGTTTGTAAAGGCACGTTTTCTAATAAAATTGGCAAGTGATCTCTTAAAAAGTCCAAATAAGTTTCGCCATTAACATTATTGTTTTAAAAAAAATGGTCCTATAATTCGATTGCCTAAGATACCACACCAGACGTGCACACTCCAACGATTTTGATAGCTGGCGACCAATAATGCATATTATGCAAATTGACTCCTCCATTGCTTGAAAAAGCAGCTTCATCGGTCCATAATATTCGAGATAAAAAATCGGGATCCTCCTCTATCATAGAATTCAACCAATTACAGTGGTCTAATGTCCTATCAAAATCAGTTTCTAAAAGAGCCTGATGTAGTTCAATATGATAAGGGTGTAGATAGTGATCTCTTAGGATTCGTTGTACCGATGATTTACTAATTCCTAAGTCCAAACTTATTCTTCTTAAACTTAAATGTTAACATAAGCAAGAACATTAATGAGGTTTTGTTCGTTCCTAGCGTGTCGATTTTTCTAGGCACTGGATTAGGATGAACCCGTCCTGTTTCGCGCAAACATCTACTTAAGCGTCTAAATACCATTCTACTAAAATGTCTTCTATTGGGATAATTTGCTGCGTACACACGCTCAGCCACACAAGCGTTTTGATAAGACATTTTTAATGCAATAAACACAATCACTGTAAGACAATTAATTTAAATATTAAAATTTAAACAGACTATTTAGAACAGGATATCAAGCGACTTTGACACTTTGACAAGCATCAAACAACGACATGAAAAACGCGTAGAGTTATGTCAGATATAAACGACATTATTTGTTTTCATGGCAATCTTGATAATTAGAAAAGAATGATTTCTGTCAGAGGATTTTATTACTTACATTACGTCAATAATTAATCAAATTGGTACTCAATAATCGATTATTGACTAAAAACCTAACTTTTAATAAAAAAAAAATGTGATAACACTAAATATTTAAAATATCGTTTGGCATCCCAAATAATAAATTAGCATTTTACTTGGTAAATTAGGAATAACTAGACATTAATAACAAACCTTAAAGCGGAAATGCTTCCTAAAATGTATTTTTTTTTTTAGTACAAATTTCTTTATTCATATCTTAGGTTAGGATAAAGATATTGAGATGCGGTTTTCACTGGCTTGTTAGGCTCTTGATTGACTATGTAATGACGTAAAAAAGTGATATCATTGCATTTAATTTTTTTGCAGTAAGTTTTTTTTTTGCGATTATGTCAAAAAACGCCATCTAGCGGCAAGATAAGCAAACATAATCACCTCACTCACAGTTCAATTGATAGTCTAGGAAACTCCTTTTTTAACGACTCCAAGTTTATTAAGATACGTTAAGCCTTTTTAGAGTTATCGACATTTATTTCCGAAAATATTCTAGCTCCCCCCACCACTTTATTTTCAGAGGTAGAGCAAAAAGCATTTAACAAAAAATATTTGAATTTGTCTTATCTTTAAAATTGTATTTACTATGACTATCATTAATATAAGAAAATTTTGCATAAAATGGGGTTTAAAATTCGGAATGGCAATTACGCTCCCTGGAGGCCATTTCAGAAACTCGAAAATAATTTCCAGGATTTTTTCTTAGCCGATTTACTCAACAATTTTTTTGTTTCAAATTTGTAGGTACATCCGTTTCCCTAATACAGTACCCCGTTACCCTTGTTGGGACACCCGGTATAATAAAACTATACCAATAATAAAATAATAAAAACACTCTTTTCAAAAATAGAAAAAAAAACAGAGAATTACCGCTATTAAAATTATACAAGTTGGTTACCATAACAAAGGAACCGAAAAAGACAATATAAAATATAAAGCTAATATGTATATGCACACACAACTAGCTAAATTACCTTAAATATGGCGACAATTTTCTTATTGTCCTTCACATACAACAGGCGGTAGCACTTCATCTACGTATCGGCGACCCGTCATTGTCTGCTGTACACGCAGCATGCATCTACGTCCACGATGTGTCATCGTACCCTATACCATATTGCCCTGCTGGCGGTGGATATGGCGTGGTTGTATGCACTACACACCACGTTTCCGATGCGCCAACATTCACACGTCATTGACGCTCAATTCGAAACTGGATTCGTCTGGAAACAGAATGTGCCTCCACTCGGCAACCATCGATGTCTTGCCTCGACCTATTGTCGTCGTGTACGGTGGTGCTCGTGAATCAGTAAAATCCGCTGCAACATACGGCACGCTCACAGTTCATTCTTCTGCAAACGTCCCCCTGCAGTTCGTGTAGTGAGTACGCCTTTCCTTTCTGCTGGCCAAATAACTCCATGTTGCTCTGAGGACGACATACGCGAAGTTATAGTGCTGAACATAGGCATGTACATCCTTGCTAATTCCATTCTCGCTATGTCTTTTGCACTGCCGACAACGACTGCTCGAGACAGCGGGCGATTTAAGGACACATCTGCCATGTGTATATCTATAACTATTCTTCGTTCAAACTCGCTCAGGTAACGCAAACAGCCTTCCATTGTGCACAAAGTACGACTTGATAGTACTCGCTTGCACCACAGTGCCACTTCAGTTTCCATGCTGACAGAGTGTTGCACTTGTCGGAGCCACTCAGTAAAAAATGTAGCTGTAGAAAAATTCGAAACCCGTTGCATCACCTCGTCTAGGAGAAACCTTTATGCACCGCTAAAATTATGCATGTATCTTGACACCTTCATATTATATAGTATGTGTTCGTCACTTTTTTCCATCAGGATATTATTAAAATAATCCAACAACATAACTTCATAACGACAAAAATAATATATCTGTCTTAAATGTATCCCAGAAAAGGAAAAACATACAATACCCAAAAATATGCTTATTCTGCAGCGTCACCAATCTCCGACACTGCCACCGAATCTTGGATCTCCATGTTCTTCAAATGTTCTTTCATTCTTATGCGAGTTACATGATACCTACTTAACCCTTCACCTATCCTTTCTCTATCATCTTGCGGATGTAGAACTGTCTTAAATCAATGTGTTTAGATCACTGATGTCATTCTATTTTTCGCCTATTTTATAATGCTTTAATTGTCTTTCTTAATCAAAAAATCATTATCGAAAAATGTTTTTTTGATTGATTTCAGTTGCACGCTTCTCATAAAAAATAAACTCCTTTTGCCGTTTGTGTTAGAGCAACAAGTCCCGCTTTATCAGTATGCAGAGCTGTGCTTCTAAATGCACTATACATGTAGCGTTATCCGCACGTAATGTTTTTTGATACTTTTTAGTTCCTTTTATTGTTCAGTAATTATTCCGTACTTAATTTTGATTCTATTTGGAGTCTATTACTAATTTGGAGTTTGTACCAAAACTCCTATAACCAAGTAAGTAACTTTCTGTATCTTTGGAAAGTACAGCGTGCGTATATAACTTTATCAAATTAACAATTCTCGGAATCTCATCGGCATTGCTAATATATTCATACAATTTGAATAAGGCTGATGATTCATATTACTGGTTAATCTACGTCCGATTACTCACATAACTGTAGTAATGTACTCAACACTAGAACTACTTTTATTTAGTCCATGTGTATATCTTAATATATTTCATCAATATTTATTATTTGCGATCTCATTTTGCTATAAATATTAACAAATTTTATTGAAGAACAACTATAGTAACAATATTTACTTAATCAGAAGTAGAAAACAGAAAAATATGAATATGTTTTTGTTTCCCTGCAGCCTTTAACATGACAGATCGGAACAAATAAAGCACGCGGTTATAGAGCCGGGTTTGATGGAAAACATCACGTACCCGAGTGTTGTTATTGCCCCCACTACTCTGAACAGTCAATCACTGTGAGCCTAGACCGCCTAGACCTTCGCGAGTGGTGGGTAGGGAAGTTTTAAAATCGCTCTTTAATTATAACAAACTAACATTCAAAACTTATCGATTGAATATCGCGAGAGAAGTGTTTCTTACGTTGTGTTTGAGGTGGATTATCGCAATTATTCAATATCGTATATTAAAAGTTATATTTTAACACACTTTATTTTTTATATGGAAAAATATTACGTATAGATTGTGACTGGACTAAAAAGACTTGAAATATTACGTTGTGGTTTGCACCAGCAATTGCGGCTAGAGTAAAACAAATTACAGGTAAATATATGACACAATTTAGGTTTTTTATCTTTACTAGTTTATCAGATAGAAACTACAGATACTATTAATTTTGCCAATTATAATACGAATGGGTCTTTCTTTTAAACGCTTGAATGATAATACTAAAGTAAGGTCTTCATTTCCATGTTCACCTAGTGAAGCATTGTTGGTTCATTTTTTTTCTCTGTAAAATGCCCCTGCAACTAATTCTACAAATACCCATTTGAACGTTAATCTGACTGTCCACAACGGGCAATAATATATTTTAAAAAAATAGGAGCAATTTGAATTCCAATCGCTCAAAGCCGGCAATCTCACTTCTTCATGTTGCAGTATGCCAATCTCATACATAGTTTTTAAATGAGCAATTATGGGATTTTTTGTCATTGTACGTCTTGTTCAGATACAATAATGATCACCTATAGCATCTTCTGACATTTTTGCTTTGGAATTTTTGGAATTGGAAGGTTAAAAGAGTAAGAAAATGAACAAAACATAAATAATGGCTGAGGATATACAGTTAAATCTCCCAAAATTCCTATAAACTAATGTTGTTATTAGGAGTTACATTAAACCTGTAGTTTTTCTAACATACCGGCTGGTTAATTAATGTATTTGTGGTGAATTTCTTTGAACTTGGTGGCGGTAACGAAATTTGCTACGCGTAAGTTATACAGTTTATGGTTTGATGTTAATAATATGTTTATTATATATTTTTCCAAATTTTCAAAATATTTGCGATTAAAATGCAATTAGTGTATGTTCTTAAAGAATAAGGCTTAACTTAGAGCAGACAAGCTTTATTAGAATAAAATTTGCGTGAATATTCTTCACCAGTTCAGATTTTACGTTTCTTAGGCTGTTAAATAATTGCCAGGACATTTGTCAAAAATGAGTAAGATATTTTCCCCTTTTTTTTTTAAAAAGGGCAGGTTGCTTATCGCATTAGCTTTAAAATGAAAATTGAATATTATTCAGTTAATATAATTAACATATATTTTCGCTTGTAACCATTCTGTAAACCATACTACTTCAACTCCCTTCCATCCTTACCATTCGTATGTGGTGCTCTCCACAAAAGTCTATATAACACGTGCGACGTGTGGTTGGGCGTTGTTGGGTCATTCAATATCAAATCAACACACTTCAATAAAAAAATTTACTTGATCATCTCAGATTTTGAAATTTGCCACAGAGGTTCATGTAGACCAAGAAAAATGTCAAGTTTTAATTTCTTATGTCAATCCGAATTATGGCCATTTAAAGTTTACAGAAATCGCCGAAAATTGCTATGCGGGCATTTACTAAAATTGTAATAGCTCTTCTACTAATTGAGCTAGAGACTTGGGAGTGGTGTTATTTTCTTCTATTTTTTAATGGCCTTTCATTTAATATGCAACACCTAGCGGATCTTGAGAAAAAATGTTTTCCAAAATTGATACTAAAATTTTGAATTTGAATTCCAAAAAAGTCACATGTTTAAAAATTTCAAAAAATTCCCTCAAGTAGTTTACTATAAGACTAAGCAGTGTGAAAAATTTCAAATTGGGATGGTAATAGGTTCTTAGTTAAAAGAATTTAGAACTAACATGAACTTTGAGAAAATTCATAAATATAAATTTGTGGTATATTTGAAATCCAAAAGCAACATTTAACTTTCATTTCAATCTAACATCCTAATTAAAAAAAAATATTTAGGTAAGTTGAGAATTTTAAGTAAAATATATTTTAGGCCTCCATTTATTTATTTGACGTAACTTTTTTTCATAACAGACACAATTATATATGTACATACGTAAAAAACAATAAAACAATATTTATCAATAAGTTTTTTTACTAGTTTCAAAAAATTGAATTCAGTGTGAGGCCTGGAGAGTTTTCTTACTTCTGGTGACTATTTCGGAGTCGAGTAGTGACAAATAAGATTTTGAGTTGACAACACTGGCAGTGTGTGACAAATTCAGAGTTGCTTCATATCCTCAACCACTGCAGTGAAGCAGCTCAGTCTGACTCTGGGCATCAGTGTTGTGTGGATGTTTAAAGTAGTGATCTCTTTTTGATTTGTAGTTTGTTTTGTAATTTGAGAAGCTAGGAAAGTTTTTTTATTTAAGTACTAACAGTCAATCTATAAGCTAGTTATTTAGTGGAGTGATTATGTGAAAAAGGCCACTGCCCTCGAAGGGTTTACAAACAAAAGTTGTGGGGCTAAGAACTGCAAGATGGCAGTTGTGACGATCGAAAATTTTCCCACAGTCTCAAGTTTTTTTCCCAGGCCAACGTGTCCCAATACCTACTCCCATCAATAGTAAATAACGGAGACATTTGTCAAAAAATTAATCAATTCTATGAGCAGCAATCAAAACGGTAACAGAAAACAAAAACACGCAAAAACCTGTAACTGAATGTTATATCAAACAATGAACTAAATGTTATATCAAAAAATTTAAATGACGCAAAATAGCTTTGATATTCGTGACAATTTGAAAAACTTGATGTGTTTCCTGTACGCTTAAGAAAGTATAGTTAGCCATATTCATGTCTTATTAATTTTTACCAAAAATAGATTTCCACTTACAAGCAATAAAACTTTTAATTTTTCTATAATAATTGGAATAAACCTAACAATTACGAATGTATTTGTAAGACTACTAGCAACCGAAAATAAACGAAAAGAAAATGGGTGCAGGAGGTGTAATTTGAAAAGATAAAGTGGAAGGGGGCTCCCATTGAGTCACTCAACCACGGATCGATAGCCGTAATGGTTAGGCGGCAGACTATCGTTGTGGAGGAACGATAAAAGCCGGGTTTCAATTCTCCGGAAAGACGGTGACGTTTTTCACGGCGAATTGAAATCCGATCTACTTACCATTCGCTGTTGGGAGTGATTAACAACGCGGAATTATAAAAGGCGGTTTAATGCTGTCACAAAGTCATTTCAATACAATTATATATACACAAAAACTACACCGCGAGAGTTGCGTGATAGCCATACACGCGATATGGCTCACGGAGTCACAGCAACTAAGCACCCACCACACATAAAAATAATATGGAATAATTGTTACATGACCATTTTTTGTAATACATTCTCTCTATACAAGGTGAAGTTCTTCACTGGATCTCTTGGTGCAGAACTAGAACACTAAACACTTTAACCCACTAAACACCAAACAAGTTTTAACTAAAACATCGACGCGTTTCAACAGCAATGTTGTCATTATCAAGACGATAATAAAACTAAAACTAGTAAACTAACAAAACAGTTTTAGTTTTATTATCGCCTTGATAATGACAGCATTGCTGTTGAAACGCGTCGGTGTTTTAGTTAAAACTTGTTTGGTGTTTAATGAGTTAAAGTGTTTAGTGTTCTCACAAGGTGTCTCACATCTATTTCCCCTGGGATTTACTCGAAAACTACCTCTTGCAGGGGTTGCAGTTCTACAAATATAGACTTCCTCATAGCAGCATTTTCTTGGGATATGATGTTAGTATAGCAACTAGATGGCCAGATGATGCACTATACAATTTAAAGTAATTTTTGAAATCTGATGGATTATTTTTACATAATTCGTGAAAAAGTTCGACATCCAGAAGCTTATTATTTATCGAAGCCTATCGTTTATTTTTGTTTAAATTAACGTACAAGAATAAAGTGATACATTATAACGGCAATCAAGTATAGCAATTTTTCTTTCCAACTATTGAAAACAAACTAATAAATTTAATTTGTTCGGATTAGATCAAAATTAGAGTACTGCTACAGTACAACTCCTATATTTAAAATACTAGTTCTCAGTAACAATTCAGAAGGTAATCTCTTACTCGCGTAAATGCCTTTATTTACACCAAATTATAAATCACGTCGAAATGTCGCGTGCAATGCTCCTATCAGAAGCAAATCCGCAAAGTAATAGCGCATCATGCAGAGCAAGCACGTGAGGGGCCCATCACTGTCTGATTTTTAATTTTGAAACTCAAATATCTGCAAGATTATTTATTTATTGTAATATTTCGCTTACACTCATCGCCAAATAATTTACCAGAAACATCATGTCCCTATTGAGGTCAACCACACACATATATATGAGTACGTGACTGTTGATATAAACATATACTCGACTAATACAAATTTGATTGAATTTGATTTCAATAACTCAAAGATGTGTGTATTCTATCCCTAGGTAGCAACAATATATTAATTCTTTAATTTAGTTGCCTGTAGAACCAAGAGGAGCAAGTACATGTGCAAACTTTTTAAATCGTACTTGGTACGTGGTTTTAGGAAAAATTGTTAAAACAACAAGGCTATTGTGACTTGATCGTGCGATTGTGAATGCAGAAATGCATACAATACAAGCATAAATGCATAAGACTAATTGCGTAAATATTCATACAAAACTATTTTTCCTTATGAATCGAAAGTTTCAACTACTTCGTTTGTCAGATTTATTTGTGTCTATATAACCACAAGGATCTTTATTGTGCTTGAAACTGGATTTACGTTCATCGATCATACAAATGTTGGAAATTGATTTAAGATAATTCACTTTGCATATGCTACAACTATATTTTTTCGTTGATTGATTAAAATTTTAGGATAAATCACTAGCCTGAAGCCCATATTACGAATATGTTACTATAGGCGTTCAAATATTTTGGCTAAAACATGATTTATAATTACCTACCGGAAAATATTTTGCTGTGATGTTTCTAACGTTTTATTATGTACAAATTCATTCATAAAAAAATAATATTTGATAAGTATATTGAATCTTCTTGTATATCTTCCATTCATTGCAAAATCCATTGTTGCAAAATCTATTGCACGTCCTGAAAACAATAGAAGATAGAATGCAAAGATGAAACCCAACAGATATAACAAATGGATTAACTACGAATCTGCTAAGGTTACCAAAAATTAAAAATATTAGCAACGCACATGAAGGTTGACTGACTCACAACACATCCTCAAAGTAAAATTTATTGCATGGCTTAAGGACGCTCTAAGGTAGTCTAACAATTATAACCAAAATTTATTTAGTAGTTGAAAACCGCGTAATCTTGAAACTAACTCTAACTAAAAATTATAACATTGAGTTACCTGTAGCATTTTAAAGCAACTTTCTTACAACAACTACATAGCTAAAAATACGGAGCCTCTTTTTTGTTTAAATTGATGTTAAAACCTTTCTATGGGTCTCAATTGAGGCACATTAGCCCGTATGCCCTTTGAGTTTAACTTCTTGAGTAAGTACGTCAATGCGGTTTTGATAAAAATAAGTCTTATTTCCTACACAGTCAGACTCATCTAAAGTGAAATAAGATTCGTCATCCATAATTACGCAGTTTTGATATGACGGCTTCACATCAAAATTGCTTGCGCAGGCTACTGAATAGCCTTTTCTGAGTTTGTAATTGCTTTTTGCTATACTTAGGAGGGGATTATTGAGATAATTCTTTCTCTAATATATTTCATGCATACACTTGTGAAATTTTAAACTTTCTGTGTAACTATCTAAAAGACTGACCAACCTTCGCAAGACACTGTAATTCCAGTTTTTCTTCATTTTTTTTCGCTTTCCCTCCACTTCCTTTTGCTCTTTCCAGCGATTCTCCATTTTCAATTTTCTATATAATATCGTAGATTGTTTGTCGTGCTATACCCATTTCGCGAAAATGTTTTACATTTAAGCTTTTCTCTCTTCCCATATGATTCGAATAAAATTCGCCAATAATTCGTCTTGAATCATTTTCTTTAATTTTATCCATGACGATTGTTACAAACAAATCGTTACAGATCCGCGTTATTGTACATTGATCTGTTAACTATCTTCAAAATACAAGTGTTAACCAACCAGTGCCTACTGTCATTTACGCAATGTGAACAAGGAACGTATTGTAGGGATTTTTTGTTAACGCACTAATAACTGATGAAATGAAATGAGTAGATTTTACCAATGAAGATAAGGTTTATTCTACAGGGTGTAAGGAGTTTGACTGCCAAAATTTTCCTAATATATAGAGCAAGTAAATAGGATTAAAAAAGTTTATTATGAAGTAGGCGTTAAAATAAATAGTTTTCCAGAAAAACAAAAGCAAAGTTCCAACTTTTAAATCTTAGGCAGTTAGAAGTATTTTAAAGTGTGAATTTTACATTGGACTCTTTACGTAAATACAAAGAAACAATGGTTATAGAAGTTTGTTCTACAATCTAAGGTAAGGTTTAAAAAAAATAGAAATCGAAGTACTTGTAAAATGTGTATAGCTTTGGCAACGCTGAAACATGACTTACCAAAACTTTATACAAACAGATGTGTCTCACAGCAGCTGAACTAACTAACTTTTTTAAGCGCGGCGTTGCCAACTTCTGGTAACTAAATATTTACTTATCTTGGAAACCGTAGGTGACAGGCTAAAAATTTATCAAGGTATTCTGTTCTGTCAGTCTACACTACATTATAATTATGGCACTCAAACCACTTATACCCTGTATTGAAAAAGAATCGGATTCTTACAAAAATGTATATTAACCTAAACCAAACAAAAAAATGGTTTAAAAAATATTATAAAACTTTACGGTTAGAAGATCATCCTTGACTGGATTTTTAGAGTTTGCTTTTGTTGTGAATGATCATACAAAAACTTGACCTTTATACACCCCCAAAGAAAAAAATCGAGGGAAGTCATATTGGATAAATGTGGCAGCCAAAGAATGGGACTATTGTTACCAATCTATCTTTGCTTTACGAATGAATATTAGTCAACAATTGGCTAATTGTCCGCACACTCTTCAACTTCATTTCTTCAAATATTTGCATATCTTCCAGCTAAAATATAGCATTTCAAAAGACCTACGTCTAGTAATTTAAATTTGCATGCACATATATGTATCTATTAGAACAATAAGCATTAAAGTGCCACCTGTGTTGAAAATATGTAGTATGAATTACTTTAACGAGCATAATCGCACCACCAATAGTGTGTATTGAATGAATAATAATAAACTTTATTCATAATACCAATCAAGCTTTTTAAGAACATTTTCTTCCTCTTCTAATTTTACTGACAATAATTTACAAAAGTCTCGGCTGGGAAAATCAGTTTCCCTCGGTTCATTGACGTGGTAGATAGTATAGGAGTTCCATTTGTTTCTTTTTAATGTTCTGAGTTGAAAAGTTTTAAAATTCCAAATTCATCACATCAGAACGGTGGCGATAGTGTTTTGCCCATTGGTGACTGAAAATTTCTTAATTTCATATTCACTTCTACACAGGCTGATTCAAATTAAGTGCGCACCATTGCTATCTCTGTTATTATTGATTCTACAAAGTAGATTAAATTAGCAAAATGTTAGTGTTTTTAACATTGATTAGCATGCAGTTCATGAAAAAAAAAATGAACAACGCATTTTCCAGAAATTTCGAAACTTATAATTTGTTTAAATGGAACACGCTGTATATTTTTTAATGCTAATGTTCTTTTTAATATAAAAGTTTCAATACACTATTTTCCTAAAACGAATAATAAAGTAGTTACGGTGGATTTTAGTTGATGTCAAAGATACTCTTTCATTCTGTAAAATCAGTACATAGTAGGCTTTTTTTAAACAGAACAAATAGCAAACAGTATGCCCTTTGTAAATGTCAATAACGAGAATAATACTGAATATAAATCTTTCGCACATTTACTTATTAAAAATAGTTTTTCTTTTAATTTTGTGTTGTATTCATTAGTTCTCTATTTTTCTAAACATTTTGGGTTTACTTTCGTTGCTGTGTTTGACAATATTTTACTATGGTATTTCCTCATTTGGAGAAGGGCCATACTATTTGTTCTGTTTAAAGTGAAAAAAGCCTACTATGTACTGATTTTACAGAATGAAAGGGTATCCTTGACATCAACTAAAATTCACCGTAACTACATTATCTATTATTCGGTTTAGAACAATAGTGTATTGAAACTTTTATATTACAAAGAAAATTAGCATTCAGAATTTAAAAAAATATACAGGATGTTCCATTTAAAAAAAAATATAAATTTCGAAATTTCTCGAAAATGCGTTATTCATTTTTTTCATGAACTGCATGCTAATCAATGTTAAAAACACGAATACTTTGCTAATTTAACCTACTTTCTAGAATCAATAATAACAGAGATAGCAATGGTGCGCACTTAAATTGAATCATCCTGTATATTCAATTGAAACACAGTCTATACACTTCATTACAACACAACATTTTTGATAGTTACTTAAGTTGTCTTCCTGTTGTTTTGTGTTATTTCATCTCTGTGTATTTGTTAATATTCGATACTTGTTTTTATTACAAAATATGTTTTATAATATGTATTATAAAATTTACAAAATACATATTGTAAACTATAACCTCATCATAAACATAATGCGTTTGTGTTGACAAAACGGACAAAATAGTTTAAGAAGTCCACTCCTCAGAATGATCAAGAACTATTGTTGTCTTAGGCGAGTGACATATGAAACAGTTTCGGTACAAACTAGAACGTACTATTCGTCAGCCTGATGCCAAAAAGGTTTATTTCTCGAAACCAAAACAAACTTACTACAAGCTATATTAAAGAGAGAGTTATAAAACGTTGCCTTCAGAATATTGTATCAGTTTTTATAGATAGCCCCGACTGATTTTGCCAGATTTAGAGAGAATGCATTACTGTGACTATAACCATATACAGGATGAGTGCGGCAACAAATTAGCCAGCACCTTTCCAAGTAAAAAAACTTTGTATGAAGTTATATCCTAATATTCATGGTTAAAGAACTATAAACGATGAAAGATTGATAATTCTTTAATGTAATGATAACACAACTGTTAAAGAGAAAATCTACTAAACTGAAGAAAACTTATTTAACAATATGAACAAATTACATTTTCTTTCAATGCATTATTACAAACATTGTTTAAATTGTGCTCCTTGAGCTACCCAATTTTTTGTCGGTCGTTGTAAGAAATACACTAAGTAAATGATTAGCTACGAAAATGTCATATTGTGTTATGCTAATTGGTTATTCACGGTAATTATAAAAATTTGTAGTATCTACACACAAGTACTGAGAATTATACTTTTAAATTGAAATGTGATAGAATGATTTAACATCATAATATACGGAATCATCTATTTCCTCTTATACCGCAATTAAATCGAATAAATAATTATAGCTTTTAAATCAAGTTGTTTCAGAGAAAATCTTAAATTTGTTAATATTTATTAAATCAATCGTCATAAAAAAACCAGAATTGTTTATTCTCATAAAAGTTATATAGTATTCCTGGCAGAAATAGTCTCTAAATTTCTAATCTATTTTCAGAGTACGGTAAAATAAGCTAACACTATTTATATCGATCTACTTTTTTCGTAACATATGCCGATAATTTCCTTGAAGAAATTGCTTGTACTGCATAATCAAACAGTTGTACTTAATTCTACTAAAATCTAATTTTAATTGCACGTGGTAAATGCGTGTGCACGAGATGCTTCTCTTAAACAAGTTATCTTGTTTGATATACAACTATTGTTAACTTAAAATTTTATACTTTTAATCTTATGTAGAAAATATTAAATGTACGCAACAGAATTTGTTTGAATATACATACAAAAATGAATAAAGCAAGTTGCTCCACAAAGGTTATCATACCATTTAAATCCCTGATTTTGCATTTTCCTTATCTCTTAAGATGGTAACACGAAAGATTGATACATATTCATTTTAGAATACTATAGTTATCTCAAACATTTCTGCACAGACGAACAAAATTCAGCTCATAAAAACAATAGAAAATACTTAAGATCTGGTTATGTTCGTCAGTGGAGTGAATAAAACAATTAGTTGTAGATAAAAGGAGATGTTTCAAAATTATCGTATTCTGCAATTTTGTGAATTCACATAATGAGATAAATGGAATCACTGTCAATAATCTACTACTACTATGTGTGATAATGTAATTTTATTTTCACTACTCTGTGATAGGGACCATAAGATATCTTAAATTAGTTGGAGCTAAGTACCTAATTAAAAATTTTGTTACTAATGAAATGTTAAAACCAATGGATAATGGATAATATAAAACAATTAGATATAAGTAATTTATACCTGTTTATTGGACCAGCTGTCAGGATAGCCCTCTTAGACTCCTAAGACAAGACAACCTCGAATATCTTCAACCAACCCGTCATTACAAACCGTTCTACAATCAAGTCATTTTCGTTTTAGAATATGGCATCAATGTCCAAAACTTTGTACCGTTTTTAACACATGTCATAGTATTTGGTACTTAAATGGGCAATACATAAGCGCCTTGCCCATTTTGATTGTGTTAAATATGAATAAACATGAACAACAAATACTTCAGCGGATACGAACTTGAATGCAGGGCATTGTGCTACAGAAACAAAACGCCTTTGGACAACTTTGCGCGTCTTCTCTCCATATTTCTTTTTAGTAGAGTGGCCAGTAACGGCGAATAATAATTCCCAGTTATTGTTTCACTCTCATCCAGAAAATCAATTATTATTACTCCATGGTAATGCCAGAAAGCTGAAGCAACCAGAGTGTCTCCATTTCATCGATCGTTGCTTTGTTTCTGAAGTATTATCGATACTAACAATACGACTTAAGAAGTCATTATTTTCAAACGAAGCACGTATCGAACGTCATGCTTTCACCCTTGCACGCTTCTGGTCAACATTCAAACATTTGGGAATCTATTTTGCAGAAATTTTTCTGATGTCTAAATCGACATGGACTATATGATAGACGCGTTCATATGAAATATTTAGTGCTTCAGATATTTATTTTAGCCCAATTCGACGGTTTGACAAAATAATGTTATGAACTGCATCAACATTTTTGGGGACGGATAACAGAAACTAGCCTTGCCGATCTTCGTAAATCTGCTTACCTCTTAAGCCCTTTAAATACAGGTAGTTAATGATGGCTCGATACTACCATTTTTCAAGTTTCACAATTTCGATCGACATCCTTTTTTTCAAATACCAGCCCGCACATTCACTCTTTGTGAGTGCTGCTTCTTATCTCCAGTGAGGATTCTCTGTCGATCAATAACGACAGTTGTGTCTGTTGACCGTACCATTGAGACAAAACGTTGTTTCGTCGAAAAAGACTATTAGATTTACAACATTTGGTTGTTCTGTAATTAATGATGTAATTATTTCGTAAAACTGAAGCCTGCGATCTGGATCATCTTCCAACAATTCATGAACCGTTTGCTTTTTATACGGTTTAAGCTGCGCAGATTGGAGCATTTTATAAGCAAATTTTTGTGAAATGTTATGAATTTTTCCAAATTCCGTTGTAGGCACATGAATGTTTGTTGTATTGAAAGTAAAACATTCACACTGGTGTGTTTATCGATTGCTGTTCTTGGACGCTCAGTTCTTGGCAAATCTTTAATTTGGTGAAGTGCTTCATATTTCTGAATTGTTCGCCATACTGTACTTTTACTGATTTGACGATCCGGATAAACAATAAAACGCGAATTTTCATCATCAGAACGTTGACGATCACCATATCTACGCATTATCGAATTCGTTCAGATTTTTTAAGTTTTAATGCCATTTTAAAAATTTATAATTAGTCTAGATAACTAACAGATACTGACACTAATAAATTTTCACAACAATCTGGTTAGAGTAAAATGCTTGCTAAATATTTTAATATTTCTGAAGGTAGTTTTTTATTCTCTTTCTACACAAACTTGTTCTACTTCTGAATACTTTATACCTGCCTTATTTCGATGTTGCCTTTTCAACTCTGTAGTCTACACGATCTTTTTGAAGCTCTTTAAGAACAGTACTGCTTATTCTCTAACAGGGGGATGTCATGATCTAGCTACCTATACAATTATCAACCTCGACTCTAACAAACATCTACATATATCCCATGTAATGGGGCACCACCATTTTCAATATTTATGTTTAGAGCTGGCATGTTGATGCTACAAATGTAACCGGACATATTTCGGGCTTTGTCGGGTGTGCGAACAGCAGCTAGTCGAGTGAAAAAAAAAATCTTGAATTGCGAATTAGTATACAGTCATGTCCTGTATAAGTATGTTACGATCGGTGAACCGTCCTATGTGGATTTTTTTTTCTTATAATTTAAATTAAATGGAAAATTGTATGTGTACGCTGCTGGAATGTGTACTCAATTTGCCATGTCTACTTATGTTTGAACGATAATGAATCAGAAAATTAGTTAACGAAATCTACTGTATCCATATTCTTAGAACACTGAACATTGAGTTCGGGAATATCAATAGCAATTTTGTTCTCGAAGCCAGAATAACGATAAGATTTTTTCATAGAGTAAGCCTCACCTCGATTTGTGAGTGTTATAACATTATTGTTCTAGCAGATTTTCAATAGATGAGAAGGAAGTCGCCATTTGACATCTTGGCATTCTTCAGCATTTACCTTTCATCGCTTTTTGTGAACTGTTCCCGAGCCTTAAAATGTTTTCATTCAAAATTTTGCAAAAAACCGATGGACGTGAACAAATATGAAAACAAACCTTTATCTCTCTTTTCAGTTCTGCATGGCTCAGTAATCCTCAGATATTAGACCTGCAGATATATCATAATATACTCCGAGCATAAAAGAAGAAGGCTTAGCGACAATCCTAAACCTAATGGTCTTACTAGTTTATTCCATTCCTTCTGCTTGACAAAACTATTTTACTTGTTGCTACTGTTGTACTTTATAGAGTTCAACTCTGTTGTCATTTATTTCAACGTTAACCAAATGTAGAAAACTCATCAGCAAGTGAAAGCTATTACGTCTAATTGTATCTGATAGAATAGATACATGAACGTCGAAATCGTGCTTCCACTATAGTAAATATGTTATTGAGATAATCGCATTACTCTAATAAATGTCCATGTCATCATCAACGGAAGCGATCAAATTATGCACTAGCTTTTGGTTCGCATATCGATTTGCCATTCTAAATCAATATCTTTACGTTTGTGAGCCTTCTTTAGCTTCGAATTCGAAGCAGTAATTTTCTCTAGAACCAATTTGTAAGCAAATATTTTACTAAAAATATTGTTATATATATAACAATAAATGTCTAAAAACATTAAATTGTTTGCTTAAATACTGGAGCCAAGCATAAACCGTTCCTTAAATGCAAATGCAATTAAAGGAAATGGTAATCAATTCGATCGAGTCAATAACAATGAAGTGACAAACAATTGTGTTATAATGGAATATGAGATGTTAAAAATTTAAATGAATTTATTGATACGAGTAGTTTTCGCTAACCCAGTATTAATTGTTGGCGTATCGTATATCAGTTTACCTAATACAAATGAGTCAGAGCAATTAATATTGAGCTTTATATTTACATGCTTGTAATGTATCGATATTATATGTATAAAAATAATATAAAAGAGTAACCTAAGATTGCAACTCCACTTATCTACTTGTAGTAATAAATTTGTACATTGATATGGATCTAATCAAACACTAACTTGACCTCAAAATCTGTGGAATTCGCATTTTCTCATAGTAATTACGCATTGCTTTCGCATTACTCAATATTAGATACACTTGCAATGATCAGATAACACGTTTTGTAAATATAGCTCACTATTATCATGCCATTTGAAAAATCTTTGTTTCTTGATATAGTAATTATAAGTTAGCAATTTAATTTAAATGAAGATTATTATATCAATCCTATTGCTTCGCCATTGGAAATTCCACTAAAATGTGTAGGCTTCCATAGCTGTATGGTAATGAGTTTTCGGCGTACGTGGTGGATAGGGATCGCCATATCTCTCGGAGGTTTCTCGACAACTGCTTCAGTGTGTAGGAATGTTTAGTTTGAAGGTTCTACTTCATTGTTGGTCGCCCCTTTTCTATTAGATTTGCATCCCGACTCTGAGACGACCATTCCAACGTTGTGATACCATTTTCCAATTTCCAATCCACACAACGCTTACTCCGATGCTTCGGATCATTGTCTTCTTGCAAAATCTGCTGGTTGTTATTATCTTCAAACCACTTTCTTACAAAGAGAATGAGACCCTTTTTGTATAATTTTATCATTCTTTCTGCATTCTGGTTCTCGGTGAATACGCGCAATGATCCGAAACCACGCATATTAAAGCACCCCACAGATTGACCTTAACCGGCTGTTTTATTGTACATTGTAGAACTCTGTTCTGTTGCGTAGATCCAACTCTTTTTGTTTATGAGCAAGCATAAAAAGAAGCATCATCTGTAAAAACATCAGACCAATCATGATGACCATTGTTATTCGCTCAAACGCGACGCATTTCTGGATGTTGGTTTGATAGCAGCGGTTTGATTATCGTACTATGGTATCTTATGCCGCTTTCACGTGAGGGATTTCTAATTGTCATAATGCTCACATAAATTGGTGTGTGTTGTAATACACATTGTCCTTGTTGTAACCATGTACTGGGGTTTTGTTTTGAATACACTAATAAATCGCTTTATGCTTCGTCGTTGTCGTTTTTCGTTATATATTTCATACATTTTGCTGTGGCCACTATAGACATTTTTGGACCTTTGGAGTGAAGACAGAGAAACACAGCTTCGTAACGTTTTAAATACACGACACTCATAATTAGTCTTACTCTGTTTTCTTCGGCTCACAAGATAGAACTGCTGTTAAATTAGTAATCCGCATTAGGCCTATTTGCACCCTACGCCAAGGTTATATATTAATCATGTTTATTATCTTACTATAAACGGGTAGCTATTCTTTTTTTGTTATACAGACTGTACATCTAAAACATCTCAAGCGGAAGAATTATTTTATTTCGATCTATCAATGTTTCGTGAATGATATTTTTCCCCACAACTACACTTTCGCTTACTGGCCAATCATTTCTATTCCAGCGCACTTTTTTCGAATGATTTTTCACAAACACATGAAACAGGGATACTAGTAGTACTACAGTACTAATCTTCTACAAGGTATTCTGATAAGGTAATGTGCTGTAGAACTCCAAATACATTGTTGATGTTATGACAATTTCAGTCTTTAAATTCGTATCTTTTGTGTTTAGTATCCAAGTGATTCCAACACATGTACAAACTTAATATGGTACCTGTTGTGTATTTGGTATAAATAACAATGTATTGCACAGTAACTTTATTAATACGTATGTCTTGTAACATAACACATAACAACTATATTGCATGGGAAAATGAATGTGTATGACATGCGCGCGCCAGTGGTAGTTGCTTTTTCCGATATGCGCGTTGGGTTGTCTGCGAAGTCCGTACATAACACCATCTCGCCCTTAACTTAAAGGTCAAGCCTAACTGGTGCTCTGCGAGTCCGCTCTGATCGACGTAGCTTTCCCCTGGGAGTGGGCACCGTGGCTGGCAATGTAGTACCTGAATCCACAATTTCATCTGTAACAGATTCTTTATTAGTAACGTCATTGTTGGGTTTACTTCCTTCAATATGTTCTTGGGAAGACGCAGGTGGTGAGCTCTCTGCAATTTTAGAACCATCCGTAGAGGGTAATGTATTACTGTCGAGGTTTATTGAAATATGATGTCTCTCCACGGGCAGTACTCCTTGGTACGGTAATAGTTGATCAACATGTCTGCGATGAATGCTCCCATCTATCAAGATGTCATAATGCAGATGTCCCGTCTTTGCTACCACGGTTCCAAATACCCATTTCCTTGCTGGATTGTTATAAACTCTGGCCTGAACCTTATCATTTACCTTAAAACATTTAACACATTCCCTCGACAAGGGAGCGTTTTCTTGCAGTTCTGCGCCAACGTTCCTTCTTACCAGGTCAAGCCGGGTTCTAACGGTGCGGTTAAACATTAGTTCCGCTGGGCTTACTTGCGTTGTACTATTCGGTGTCTTCCTGTATTGCAGTAAAAATCGGCTGAGGTTCAGTTTGAAATTCCCACTTTCAGCTAATTGGTTCCGTAAACTCTTCTTAACTGTTTGCACATACCTTTCGGCTTGCCCATTGGTAGACGGGTGATATGGAGCAGTAACTTTGTGGTGAATACCGTTGGATAGCAAAAATTCTTGGAATTCCACCGATTTAAAATTTGTTCCGTTATCCGATACCAACGTAAACGGAAGTCCAAATCGAGCAAAAATGTCTCTTAATAAGTCAATTGTAATTGTGGTCGTAATCGAGTTCGTTGGTATTGCTTCAATCCATTTTGTGTACGAATCTACCAAGATAAAAATATATCTACCGTGAAACGGTCCTGCGTAATCCACGTGTACTCGCTGCCACGGCCTAGTCGCATAATCCCATGGATGTACTTCTACCTTAGTAGGGTTGTTCTTCGTTCTGGAACACGATAGGCATTTCCGTGCTGTTTCCTCGATGTCATGATCAATCCCAGGCCACCAGACATAGCTCCGCGCAAGGGACTTCATCTTGACCATACCGATGTGAGCCATGTGCAGTTCCTTTAGGATACGTGAACGAAGTTTCTCCGGTATAGCTACTCTGACTCCCTTCAAAAGACATCCATCCTGTACAGAAAAATCTGATACACTAAATCCTATGGGTAACTTCCTTCCAGTTTCAACTGCTAAATATATTTCTCGCAAGGTAGCATCTCTTTTGGTTTCTTTTGATATTTCCTTCCTAGTAACGGGAAGATACTCTATCTGGCTTATTTGAAGTAGATCTGCAGCATCAGATCGATCGTTTGAAACTTCAGGTAGCGGTGCTCGAGATAGATAATCTGCATTGGCATGCAGTAATGTTTTCCTATGTTTGATGTCATATTGGAATCCTGAAATATAACTGGCGTAGTGGAGCAAACGTATGGCTGATGTGGATGGCAAACTCTTGTCCGGGTGAAAAATCCTTATTAACGGTTGATTATCGGTAATTAACGTGAATTTCCGTCCATAGCAGTAGTGGAAAAATTTCTTCAAACTCCATATTATCGCTGTTGCTTCTCTGTCTAGCTGGCTGTAATTTCGTTCAGCCGAATTTAAAGTACGGGACGCGAAAGCTATTGGCCTTTCAGCGCCATCGGGCATAATGTGCGATAAGACTGCCCCTAAACCTGAAGGCGAAGCGTCTGTTGCCAAAACCAAAGGAAGCGTTTCATCGAATGGTGTCAGAACCTTCCCTCCAGCTATTTCTGCTTTCAAGTTTCTGAATGTCTGTTGGCAATCTGTTGTCCATTTAAATGGTGTATTTTTCTTAAGTAAATTGTAGAGAAGATGTAACTTCGTCGATAAATTAGGGATGAATCTTTGATAGTAGTGAACAAGCCCTAAAAATGTTCTAAGTTCAGTGACATTTCGCGGTTTTGGGCTTTCTGTTATAGCTCGTACTCTTTCTGGCAATGTATGTAATCCTTTCCTATCGATTCTGTGACCTAAATATGAGATGCTTTCTTTGAAAAACTCACACTTCTTCTTGTTTAGACGTAATCCGTATTGTCTTAACCGCTCTAACACTATTCGTAACCTTGAAAGTAGTTCGCTTGGAGTTTTCCCTTGTACAGCCATGTCGTCGAAAAAACACACGACTCCTTCCAAATCTTGTAAAATTTGGTCCATAAACCTCTGCCACGCACTCGGTGCTACTTTAACTCCGAACATGAGTCTCTTGACCTTGTAGACGCCTTTGTGTGTAGATATAGCTTGCATTACCGCGGTATCATCGTCAACTTTCATATGTAAGTAAGCATTTTGTATGTCCAAGGTGCAGAAATATTTCCCTCCGTTCATTTTGTTGAATATGTCCTCGATTCTGGGAATTGGATGGTGGTCATCCTGTATTACCTTGTTGATAGTTGTATTGTATGCCGCACACAATCGAATGGTACCATCCTTCTTAACAACAGGAACCACGGGTGTTGCCCAAGGTGAGTGTACTATTGGTTCAATGATACCTAATTTTTCCAATCGTGTAATTTCGTCTTCAATCTTGTTCTTCTGAGCGTACGGCACTTGACGTGGTTTAATGAATATTGGCTTGATGTTTTCATCCTTGAGATGAAAACGGTAATTGTAGTCCCGGATTTCTCCTAGGCCTTCAAATAGGTCCTTGTATTCCTCCAATAGAATTTGTAAACCATCTTCGAAATTATTTGTTGCATAATCGCTTCGTAGTTGTCGTATATTCTTCCAATCTAGGTTAATTAATTGTAACCATTCTCGTCCAAAGATTGCATCGACGTCATTTGATAAAACGTATATTTTCCCATGGCCGACTGTCCTTTGTAATTTATTTGTACTGTCGCTACTCCTAATGGATGTATAATCTCACCTGTATATGTGCGCAATTTAGTCGTCGTAGACTCCAGTCGTGTTTGTGGGCATAGTTTCTTCAGATCTTTAGCGGAGATGGTAGAGACTGCCGCCCCCGTATCCAACTCCATTTCACACTTCCGCTGATTTATTTCCAGCTGTAGCATGATTTTATTTGCATTTAAAGAATTAATGTTTAATGTATTCAATTTGTTTATTGCAAATGTTTCCTCTTCTGTACTAGAATCCGTTTCTAATTGTTTTTGATCGCGAGGTATTTTTGACTCGCCCTGTAAACATACTGCCTGTATGTGACCCTTCTTCCCACATTTCTTACAATTTAATGTCTTTGCGTGACATTCGTTAGCCTTGTGGTCCATTTTTCCGCAACGGAAACATTTCCCCCACAGCGATCTGACTTTGTTGCGTTTGTTTGCACCGACAAATTTATTGAAGTGCGATTTCTTGTGTCTCACCTGATTCGACTTGGCTTCGTTTGAATTTTCGCGTAATGCGTGCACATTGTAATTGTTCGGTTGCATTTGATTCGATTCTTGTTTGGCAATTTCAACTGATTGCGCTATTTGAATTATCTCTTCGAAACTCACAGTTGATTTTTGTTGAAGTAGACGCTCTCGTATATCATTGTCTCGGATGCCTCGTATAAATTGTGCTCGTATGTGTGTATCGATAGTAGAAGCCTGACAACTTTGACAATTAAAATTGCAATTTATTGTTAGTTTCCGTAATTCCGCAACATAACTTTGTATTGTTTCCCCTTCGAGTTGCATACGTGTATAAAATTTGTGTTGTTCGGCAATGATGCTGGCTTGCGGTGATAAATATTCTTTCAGTAATTTTATGAGTTGTTTATATGTTTTTGTGCCTGGTAGCTCTGGAGCTGTAAGTTTAGTAAGTATTTGATAAATCTTAGGGCTAAGACACCCTATCAAAATTTGAACGCAAATTTTGTCGCTAGCCGGTGTTGCATCATCTACTCTTTTTAATTTTAATGATTATCTAGCCGCTGTAAATAACAGTCAAACGATTCATTACTTTCGTCATAAGCTTGTAAATTATCTTTTGAAATATATGTACTTTCCGATCGCTGTACTAACGACTGTTGTGTTGTTTGTATCGCCGTCAAAACATCGGTTAATTTGGTTAGAATTTCGTTGACGTCTGCCATTTGTTCCGTAAGGATTTACAAGCAAAGGAAACAGGAGACGCCTAGAGGGCTATCAAGGCTAAAGGATAGGAGGCCCCTGAACGATAGGTACACGTACAGGTTAGGAAAATGTATCGAAAATGTAATTTGAGTGCCGGTAAACGAACCTATGTATAACTTATGTAATGCATGTACGTACCTCAAATTTGCGTAAACTGACTTCACAGTCCGACTCGTCGCCACTTGTTGTGTATTTGGTATAAATAACAATGTATTGCACAGTAACTTTATTAATACGTATGTCTTGTAACATAACACATAACAACTATATTGCATGGGAAAATGAATGTGTATGACATGCGCGCGCCAGTGGTAGTTGCTTTTTCCGATATGCGCGTTGGGTTGTCTGCGAAGTCCGTACATAACAGTACCCAACCTCTATCCCGGTATCTAATTAATGTACTTGCTGCCCAATGAGATCTAGCCAAAATTGTTGCAATCGACACCGCACGATACCACCAATTGGCATTTATAATAAAAATTAATAATCAATATTGTAGTGGATGCATTAAGATAAAAAATAGAGGAAAGCAGACCTTACACTGAAAAACCAAAAAAAAAAACAATTGTTCAACAGTATAATTAACGGGGTAATGTCACAGATTTGCCACTAACGCCGTACATAAATGCAAATATGTGCCTCATTAATTCTAATTGGAACGACACCGAATTTTCTCGCAGTACACATACATAACTTCCTGTCTTAAGATTCGTCCAATACTGTAGAAATCCTAACGTCCCCATTTTACAGTGGAAACAATACATTCCGGAGATCATTTTTTTTAATCTTCAAATGTCCAATCTCCAATAACCAAAGTTCTTCACTGAATCTCTTGGTGCAGAAGTAGAACACGATAGTTTAACCCACAAAACGTTTTATTAAAAACCGACGCGTTTCGACAGCAAAGCTGTCATCATAATAAAACTGAGTTGGTTATCGCCTTGATAATAATATTTTTTTTGGTGTTTTGTGGGTTGAAGTGTTTAGTGTTCTCCAATAACCAGTAACTATTATCAAGACAAATGTAGATTGTCTGAATTGAGAGTTCTGAAGACATATTTTATAGTAAAGATTTTGACATCTAGAACAACCGAACTTGACACTCAAGAAAATCAGAGCTGGAACCAATCCTGAGCTTTGTTGAAAGCATATTGTAGGAAAGATATTGATAAAACTTTGTAATCACAACAAACCACTCGATCACAATAAGGAGACGCGTTCTCAAGTTCAAATAGCAATTCATTACCATCTTATGTATAGTTCAGTGTAGTCTCAAATTATGATAAAATTAATACCGACCGCATTTGTAATATTTTGTTTCATTGAATTATTTTGGAAATGCGCACTTGATAGACATACTGTATACTTTAGATTGCGAATATATTAAGCGACAACTTAACCTTGGTTTCTACGTCAATTCTGGATAACTTGTTGCATTTAATCTACATTTATACCGTGACATTGAAAAGGCTATTTTTATATTTTTTGTATTGATTGATAATTTTTATAACAAAATATTGAGTCTTCAAAAGCCTGTATGTGGATTTGGTTCGCGGTATTAATGGATATCAGTATCTTTTAAGCTGGCGGTGTTAAACCGATTAACTATTCGCTAGCATAATTCTCAGAATTAATTATTATTTATACAGTTTTTCGCGTAATCGTTTTTACCTCGCATTCCATTACGTTAATGTCTAATTAATGACTACACAGATCGTCCATGTTTGTTTAAAATTCACATCAGAGTTTGCTACACATATAATTCAGTTCCTTGTAATTTATAAGTTAATGTATTTCATGTTAGAAAAAAAACATATTCGTGTACATGTACACATGAACATACGTAATGCGAACTTTATTTATATTATTTATGAGACTGTTTTCATACATATTTATATAAATGTTATCTACCATCTGCTCTGACAACAAACGCAGAATACTTGCATCATTTTTTCGATAAAACGTATTACTCACTTTGAATACTGATATAGAAAAAGCTCATTTTGTAAGCGATATAAACAATATGATGCAACCATAAAATCACTTTCCGAACTCAGTTACCTCACAATCAACTATTAGATGATTATATTTAGAATGAAAATTGAATCATCACATGTTTGAGCTTTGCTCCTAATGAATTTCAATAGCTGCAATAATATCAACAACCTAAAAATAATTGCAAAACTTTTTCACGGCTAACACTTATGAGTAAGCATTTTTTAAAGGCAGGCGACACTGTTTTAATTGAATTAATCGTCAAACATACAACTAATTGATTTGAAGCAAATAAAGGGGCTTCTTCAAGAGTAAAAACTAGGTAAGGGGCGCCAAAAATACGCGGTAAACCACGCTAGAGGTGAAAACCTTCTGTCAAGTTAATGGTGTACGTCCGGGATACATATAAAACGTAGATACGTAGATGACATTTTCATTATCTGACCTCATGATAAAAACTCTACCTATTTTCTCGGATTTCCTCAATAATCAACACCCCGACATTAAATTTACCATGGCCATTGAAACAAACGCTTCCGTATCTTCCTCTCATGTATTAGTTACTCGCCTACCAAATGGTCATTTAGGCCACTCTGTGCGTAGGAAACGCACACATACAGATCGATATCTCCAACTCACATCACCACACAGCACAAAAGCAATCAGCATCGGCTCTCTTGTATACCGTGCAATTTCAATTTCTTAACCCAAACACACCCAAACATCAACAAAGAATTAAAACATGTGAAAATTGCTCTTCTCCAGAATGGCTATAGCTTCAGAAACATACAAACCACTAAATTAGTAATCATCTAACCACTATTGTTTTCCCCTACATTCGTGGCGTTACAGATCACTTCAGTAGAAGACTCCGTAAACAAAAAATTAAACCTATCTTTAAACCTTTAAACAAAATCTCTCAATTGCTTTCTTTGCCCAAGGATACTCGCCATGCTCTCTCCCATAAAAGCATTTACAAAATTCAAACCAGAATCAAAGAACACCGATAGTACGTTAAGTCACGTTCTTCAGCACACTCAGCCTTAGAAGTTGGAAAAAACGATTTTTTTCTTCATTCTGGAAGACCTTCATCTCGACAACGGTGCGATTTTGAATAAGGTTATTTTTGGTCAATGGTCATTATTTCACAAATATATCCCATAATTAATGAAGCACCCTGTATATACCCCGCTCGTCCTCCTTTCCTTGTTAGAAGTTTACACCTCTAACGTCGTTTACGCGTCAAGTTACCGTGACTTTCTGTCGCCCCTCTCTCAGTTTTTCCTCCTAAAAAACCACTTACATTGCTGGCGAAACGTCGAGTTTTAGTAATTTTAGTTTTTTTTTATTTTATTTTTACTTTTGTTGTATTTTGTTTTGTATAAATTTACTTTACTATGACGCGATCAAAACCCGGATGATATATTTAATAGAATATAAGGTGTTGCATTTCATTAATTTTGTATCTGTACTTGAGTGTTCCACTATTAAACAAATATTATCGATATACATATGTTTGGAATACGTACAGATAGCTCAGTATCAACTGAGTTATTTTAAATAAAACAGCCTCTGTATTCCTTCATTTTGAATCTGCTACAAAATGCGTTTAACCTCATAAATTGCAGAATTTGTTTTATTTATTTGCTTTTTCGGAAGATGATCCATCAACATGTGATTCTGTTGATGATACCCTGGAGGTGGTATCATTTAACTTATTCTTAACGTTATCTAGATGATGAACAATATTATCAAAATATATCATCACATGTTCAAGGGTAGCTTGTTCATACCTGTGAATAAATTTGCATCCTGTATTCCGTGAGCAATATTTAGCATAAAATCCCTGCAGTTTTATAAAAAAATGATTTGGTTTCCATCCCCAAGGAGTGCAGATGGTAGGCCTTGACTTTATCCTTGATTTGGCATGTCTGGATTAATTTCTTTCGGAGAGCCCATGCTATCTACAATGTACCACTGACAGATCAACAAGAATATTTTCACTAGATGTGGAAGTCAAAAATCACTGGATTTGACTATGTATATCTTATGTGAAAAACAAGTACAAATTCAATGTATATTACGTTACTATATGTTGTTTATTCACTTTAATTTCATTAATGAAAAATTTTGAAAATATATAAAACTAATTACAAGAATTGAGTATTCGTAGTGCTTCAATGCATCAATAGCAAGAAACTTAACGTTGCTGCAGTTGCATTATAAATGGGTAGTAACAAAACATTTCCCTTGCACAAAGAAATTTCTTCGATATAAAAATACGTTTATGTATATCTTTGTACATAGAATTACTATTTGTTTGCACCATATATTACAAACTTTATTAAACAAATAAATCAAATTATTGCACTCAAATTGAAATTCTAGTGAAAAACAAGTGATGTGTGTCGTAACTAAAACTAATGGAATACAACACCAAACATAAGAATCTCTACTTTGTACCACAATAAAGAGCTTCGTCTAAATTTACTAAATGCACGGTCGAAAGTAGTTAAATATTTACAGATGTTGTCATTTGTTTTTCTTAATTTTATTTTGCTTGCTTTGAACTAAAACTTGAACTTGAACTAAAGGATTTATTTGATATTTTCTAAATAAGCTTGGTTTCTTACAACATATTTCTAAAAACATATTTATGTTTACATCTACTCGCTGTATCGACCTATATTTTCCATCTTGCAGCAATGTTACGATATTTTCAATAATATTTTATTTTAATATTAATTGAGAAACATTAACTTTTCTGTATCGCCGATTTCGGTTATTATTTCTAAAAGACGAGAACCAATAGCTGACCGTCGATGCAAATATCTTCGGCTTTGCTGACGATTTAGCGCTAATAGTCGGGGCAAGTAACGAAGACACCCTCATGATAAATGTGGAGTGTCTCCACGAAATGCCTGGATAACAGAACACAAACTTATGCTAGCACCAGAAAAAACTGAAGCTGTCCTAATCAGAAAAGGAAGAGTAAAAGAACACCTGTTTTTCAATATTGAAGGCGTGAGGATAGTACCTAAGAAGGCAATAAAGTACCTGGGCATCATCATAAACGATAGGAGAAGTTTTAGACAACATATTGAAACTGACAACATGTGCAGAAAGCAGACATGCAGAAAAACGAGGGGACCTAGCAGCAGCAAAAAGGCAGTCCTGTGCAGTGTATTGCATGACATTGTCATGTATGGGACGGCGGTGTGGGTGGATACACTAAGGATCCAAAACCACCAAAATTTTCTAATAACGACACAGCGAAATATGATATTGCGGGTATCCTCAGCTTTCAGGACTGTGTTGTCGGCAACTGCCCTAGAAGTAATTACAGATATCCTGCCCATTGACCTTATGATAAAAGAAAGAACGCTACTACATGGGCAAAATCAGGGTTACAAAGTGCTGCGCAAGGAGGCCAGGGAGCGGTCTCTAAGCGCTAAGCCCGTAGGACCGTTGAAGGGTTGAAAAGGAAAAGACACAGTGAACAAAAAGCCTAATTAAAGATATTGGAATGTGGGTAAACTGCGCACATCGTGGGCTCGATTACTACTTAACTCAAGCTCTTATGGGACACGGCGTCTTCAGATCGTATGCTACGAGATTTGGGAATGACATAATCGAGCAATGTGCCCATTGCCAGGAAAGTGACACGGCTGAACACACTATTTTTAAGTGCCCAAGATGGCATGCGTTTCGCAAAGCATCCAATGCTGAGATCAAATTTATCACCACAAATGAAACATGACATAGCATGGTTAAAACTATCACGCAAGATAAAGAAATAAAAGAAAGAGAAAGGCAGACTAGCGAGGACATCAGTGGAAGGTATTGAAAAACAATAGAGTGACCCGAACTCTTAATCCTCAATGCTATGAGGGATGAGAGGGGTGTGATAATTTAGAAACGAAGACAGCCCATCATTCCTGATGCATAGGCGGGCCCCTTTCCGATTTGCGAGTCGGTAAGCGTCCGCAAAAAATATAGCTTTACATTAAATTTCGATTCAGCATTAAATTAACCATAACAAATATAATACTATATGTATGAAAAAACTGGCATTTATTTATAAAATAACAAATAAATCTTTTTCTAGCATAATGTGGTTGGTTATTTCAAATCGAGTTAAAAAATCAAAAGCTATTGTTATTAAAAATATTTTACTATTCAAAATCCTATCGCTTTACTATTTAACACACCGTATGTACTCAATGCACATACATTCATATCGATATCTACTTAAGAATAACAGTTACAACACATTAATTTGTATTTCGTACAGACATATACCATATATTATATTTACATTGTAAAGAATAGCACTTCTTATCACAGACTTATCACCTCTTCAAAGCGTCTAAAGCATTAAATCGGTAATCGTTGATGTCAAGCCGGGATCAAAGGGCACGGGATCTCCGGACTTGGACTTTACGCAATCACCAGCTTATCTGTAGCCAGAAAAATGCTCGGATTATCATGTATCGTACTGTAATGTTCGTCAAAACTACAATACAACAAATTTGTTTGTACAAGCCTCCCATTTTGCTTACTTATGTACTTTTCTCAAATAAAATTTATCATACGGTTATCAGCCTTAACACAGTCAGGTTCGTACGTCAACCGACAATCAGTACACACGCCTATAAATAATTTATGGGCCCTTCTAAACGAATTTCATGAATAGTTGATTAGTGATATCAGTATACCGAAAGTGATTGAGATGAAACCAGTGTATCAATAATTAAACACTGTTTTTGAGAATAATTTGTATTGGTGAGTTTTTTGTTTCGTTAAAATTAAAGATTAATTAATAAATAAAATCATTCCATTCTGAATTGATTAAATAATTAGTTAAAATTAAGTTAATTCTGCTATATTTATAATGAATAATAATAAAAATATGTATATTTTATTGCACACAAATTATTCGTTACAAGTTATATAAGTTGAAATGAAAAAAAATTATCCAATAAATAATATTTTATAACTTGACTATATGTGATGCACAACTTTGTTACTGTAAATGAAACATATATTTCTTCATTATTAAAATTTACTTTGAATAATTAATAATTCTGCCTGCAGTTAGAACTTCCATTACTTCAGCTTTAATTCTTATAACTTACATAAATTATAAGTATACACACATGCTAACCATAACGCTTACAGTACAATTTTTTTACTACAAAATACCAATTGCATGCGAAAATATGTCAAATGCTGCAATTTTGGGCATAAGGCAATCGGTAGTGGCATCTCTGAAACCAGTTGTAACATACTAAAAACCACCACCATCACAGATCAAGTCAAAAAGCAAACTACAAACAAAGGCACAACAAAAACGTAACGTGTAAAGTGTAAGTTACATCTTCATCAGTCTGTTGAATCTGGGTCCATTCTTGACCGTGATTATCCTGCATTATATTGATGTAAGCAATAGAAACAAAAAATGTCGCCCTCATCAACTGATACCCTATCCATTTTTCCTTCACTTTAATTGTTTAGGGTCGTTTTTTTGGTAACTTTTCCTCCAATAGCATTCCTTTCTGGACTACTTCCCTACTATAATAGCAATTCTACATTTCGTCCTGCGGTGTCAATATTTTTGTTACTAAAGTCCATTTTTCAAAATAGTTTAAGTTCCTGCAAAATAATACTCAATCTATCTAATATAAAGCTTTTGAGTTGTTCTTTTCTCTTCTTTTCTTAACCGTTGTTATTAAGCATGGTAATTTCCTCGTTGCAACGTTCTGATACTATAACCTGGTTTACAAAGTTTACAAATTTTAGGATTAGAGTTTTTTATTTTCTAAATCTCCTGCTGAAGAAAATGTAAATTCCGTGTCATCACTCTTATGAAACGAGTCGATAGCCGCAGTGGCTAGGCGGCTGACTATCGTTGTGGTGGAACGATCTGAGCCGGGTTTCAGTTCTCCGGAGAGACGGTGACCTTTTTCTGGGAGAATTGAAATCCGCATCGACTTACCATTCGCTGTTGGGAGCAAAGTGATTAACAACGCTACATTATAAAAGGCGGTAGGATGCTGTCACAAAGCCATTTGAATACAATTATACACACATAAAATCTACACTGCGAGAGTTGCAGTGATTGATAACCATGCAAGCGATACAGCTTATGGAGTCACTGCAACTAAGCACCCAGCACACATTAAAAATGGTTCCTTTGCATAATTCTTTTGGGTCGGTTTAGCAAATTTAAAAAAATATTCCCAAAACAAGAAACGTTTTATTATCCATCCACCCACTACTATTTGCTGCCCCAATGAAGCCTAGTTGTGCGCCATTTAGAACGACATTCTTGAATGCTTTCTACGGAAAAATAAATTGTGAAGGGATTTATTTAGTTTTTTATTAATCCAACTTGTTTGCTAAAAATGCTGGAGTTTAAACTTATGTTTAACTAATAGATCTAGTAAATTATAGAAGTCAGAACTCCCCCAATTACCTACAACGATAATGTTGGGTTTTTCTTCGTAAAATTGACCAACCAGTTTGTGGAACTTTTTTTTTGTTTCATGCCGCTTAATAGAAATATTAAGACAAATTTTCTTTACTGGGGACTGTTATTATTATCTATAGAATGATCTTAGACTGTAACTCTTAACTTAATTTATCCATTTCCGCTGGTGCTATATTGCCATTTAACATTATAAATGTAATATACAATATGTGTGTATGGTGAGAAATCATGGTGAAAAATAGTTGCCGAAAAAGTGCCAAGAATATACCGAGTACGTTAGGGATAGATTCGAAAAATAGCATACCAATTATTATTTCTGTCTACAAGTTTAAGCTTGCCAAACCAGCCACTTGCAGGAACGAATACACAAGGTACATACGTTATGAAACGTGTATTTTATACAATTATTTTTTATTTATGTTTTTAAATGTTCTAAAAGCTACCATAAAATTGACATTGATTTGGAAACTTTAAAAACTTCGTTTTCTTAACGTTGGCCAACTTTAACATTATTTCGTTGTAAACTTTTGGTTCTTCAGAATAATAATGAATAAGAAATCATTAGTGGCACATGAAGATTCCAGTCTGCGGGCATAGTAAAGTACAAACCAAACCGAAATTCTAATTAGTAAAATGATTCCTACCAGATGACGGAGACTACAGCACTTAGCATTGCTTTAATTACCATACTTTGTATTTCCTCGGAAATGGTTTCTCTAATTATAAATTGCAATAATTACGTATACTATACAGGGTCATTCACGATTACCGCGCATTAAACTTAACTTCAGATTTAAAGAAAATATAGTTTTGAAATTGTGAAATCTGATATATGTATATGATATCTGCTAAGCTCGAGCTATCCAAAATATTTTCAGGCGATATGATTCCTGTTTTTTTGAAATGCAAAAAAAGTTCTGAGAAATTTGACAGTTTTGAGAAGAGTGACAGATGCATATCTTTGCGTAATTGTTAATATCTTTAAAAAGCATTAGTTACGTAAAAACCAAACAAATGCCTGTAATAGACGCTCATGGTATATTGTTAGAAGTCACTCTGCAAACGAATGCAATGCAAATAGATCAAGGAGTAGAATCGGACCACGTGGTTTCGATCTATCCGATCTCATCAGCTGATCTATTTTCATTGCACTCGTTTGCAGCATCAGTATGTCAGCAAACATAGGTTTGCAAACTAACCGTTTCGGAGATATGGAACGTTTTTTTAAATATATTTCTTTGCAATTATTTATTATATTTATTACGTACAAAAAAAGCTTTTTGCAAAAACAAAAAAATAAGTTACACAAGATGTTCGAAATGCTATCCCTCCATTTCCGAGCAGACATGAGAAAAATCTCATGTCTGCTCGGAAATGTCCTTCAGATTAAAAATCTGATTGAATGTCCTTCAGATTAAAAAATCTGAAGGACATTCAAATTCTTTCTAGACTCCTCTCATTGGCAAAATGACCTTCATTTGCCTTAATTGCAGAACTGTTTGATGGACTCCAAGTTAGGATGTCGTTTAGAACACACCATTTTCTCTAAATCCGACCATAACTTGTAATATAAGGGAGTAAGGTCCGGAGAAAGAGGAAGGTCAATTATCCGAAAAAAGTAAAATTCGGTACGTTGCTGTGAAGTCACTGTTCAGTTGTTGGCTTTGTGGGCGGCTGTTGAATCTTATTGGAATGTCTATGGTTTAACAACGCATTTCATAACATTTTCCAATACACGGCTGCTTAGATTTTAACTCCTTGTCACAAAAATGAATGTTTGTCACTCTTCCGTAGATGACTGAAGAATAATGACCTCTTTGCACGCTTGGAACCAATTGTTTTGTTTCTCTAGATGATCTAGCATAAATCCTGTCATTTGGTTTAGTAAAAGATTCTTCAACAGTGAAGATCTTTTTCCGTAGAGAGTCAGAAGCTTTTTGATTAAAATCATGAGTAATAAAATGTCCTGTATATCTTTCACATGTTGTTAGTGATGTTGCACGATGTTGATTGGGTCGATATTTTCATTTCATGGCACGTAACATTTTGTTTTCTTAATGAATTACACCTAAGTCGTGCTTTTACTTAACCTCTAACGTTACCGATGTCGCCATACAATTTTATGGCTCGGATTTTGCCATACGACGCTAATACAAAGCAATCACAGCAATACAGTTCTGTCTTCCCATTAGAATGTCAAACGGTATTTTATCTCCAAAATTTGCACACTCTTAAATAGCAGAACTGTCAATTAACAGTAAATGTCCGTCTTTCGTTTTGTTTTAGTTATTATAGCACTTTCCACTTATACAGGGTGGGTCACCACCTTCGCCTCGGTTGATATACAAAAAACAGTAACACAATATTTAAAATCTTTTTATTGGAGCATGTGTAGGTCCATTAGGAGCACGTTCTAAAATTATTTTAAAATATACATCTCCCAAAAGAAAGTTACACATCAAAGTTATCAAAATTTAAATGGAGCACCATGTATATTATTGCACATATCGATGACGCAGACTAAATAAAGGCAAATTACTGTTATATTTCCTATACATTCTGAGATTAACATTTTCTGAGATATGTATTTAACAATTTTTGGAAATGTAGATCAATATTTAGAATGTGTACCTGGCGTATGTATTTAAGTTACGTGTTTCAAGTTGTATTATTTGATTAGCACAACCATTACATCTAATGCTAAAATAAAGATGCTTTCTAAAAATTATGCAGGGTGGTTAAAATCTTACCTCTAACTATGGGTACTAATGGTACCCACAAAAACAGTAAATTGATTTTTACAAAGAAACTATATGGGATAGGTATAGGAAACCTTAATATTTAAAAGAGAAATAAAATTAAAATCGAATGACGATGTTAGCTAGGGGTGTTCCATTTAAAATAAGCAAGTTATTGAGCATTAATGGTAAATCTTGTTCTTGTTGCAGATTTTATCCCTCCACGATGTCTATAACTACGACGGAAAGAGAGGAACAGACTTCGTGCATCCAATACGAAGCAGATACCTACAAAATACGCAGTGATATTCGCAGACGCAGCAACTTTACAAGAAGCCCGTCGCTCGAAAAGATTATCAAATTCAACACCTATATCTGCTCGCAGAACTTCTTCATATTACCGTCCATTTTAGCCTGGTTGAAGACATCCCACACAGTCCTAAAAAGTTACGCAGGAAGGTGTACGACTATAGTCAAGGCATTCGTATACAGCAGTATGTTGTACAAAATAATTCAGGCCCAAGCCAGTATAATGGTTGCAGCTATGAGAGATGTATCGATATTTGAACCAAAGCAGCTTCTTCGCGCATTAAAAGTAATTTTAATGGAAACTGAAAGAAGTTTGGGGGAATTGCCGGAAAAAATAAAGAGGAAACTATTGAAGTCTGCGGTATACTTTTCTTTTTTCTACATATTCCTTCAATTGGCACTGTGTCTATGGACTTTAAGGTGGAGTCTGGTACCTTCAGGTTTAATTTTCTTGTTAGTGTGTCTGACGATTATATCTTACGCTAATTATAATTGCTTGAGGTTCATTATCATTGAAGAAATCTTAAAGGAAGAAGAAACGAACGCAACTCCAACGAGTAGTCATGTTAGTAGAGGATACATACGCAGAAGAGATATTTTGGGACAAAGAACGATCAGCAAAGTGAAATTCTTCTAATTCTTATTTGTTTGTTCTATCTATTAAACTTTGGCTTTGTTATTTATATGAACTTTTCTATAGTTATTTTTAATGAAGTTAGTGAGAAATGTGCGGTGGTGAAGTAGATAAGGAAGGACTGATAGTTTTTTATTATGTGCTGCTAGATATTTAGTGTTTTTTTACACTTTTCTATGTAGACATCGGTGTCTGCTTTCCTATTTGTATATTTTGTAAATAATAATTAATAAAAGATTTTTGTATAAAGTTTGGAGAATCTTTTTATGCTGTTATATTTCTTGTTCTACAATATATTATTATATACAACTATTATGAAACTGCAAATGTGTAGTCCTAGTATTCGTAACACTGCAGAATTTATACATGCAAAATTTTATTAAAATGGGACACGCCATTGCATAGACTTTAGTGTTTCTATCTAAGAGATAACCGTACTACAGTGACCAGCCGAATGCTGAAGTGTTGTGGTTTATATATATATTCTTATTTGTAATTCTTTCCATTTCATGGAAAAATATTTTTCAATCCTTATAAATTACGATAATTACACATATTATAATAAAAATTAAAGAAATCAATACAGTAAGTTGAGAAGTTAACTAAAATGTAGATATCAAATATCTCTGAATAGATCTCAAGCGATATAGTAAAGGTAAATGAGCTGCACAAGCGCTTTCATCTACCAACCTTTCATTCTTTTTTACTACATGGCACATATTATTAACATGTATTTCATTTTATAAGTATAAGATTCGTTTTTATCAATGGATTGAGCACTTCATTTTTATATTTATTAATATCATATTTACTTCGTATTCACACCTCTAACTATATCATTAGTAATCACATCTCGTTCGTTATAAATTCTTTCCTTTTTAATGATGTCTTTAGGAAATCTGCTCCAACAATAATGTCGTACTTTAAACCATTCATAATAAAAAATCTGTGAGAGCCCTCTTTACCATTTAAGTTTAATAAATCACATACATATCTATACAGGGTTCTTTACAGTAGCCGTTCGTTAGAAGTTTTCGTAGTTAGGAAAAAACTTGGGATTCTGCATTTTCGGACTCCAGAGTTAGAAATCCACATTTACAATAAATTGATCTATCGCGTACAGGTGTCAAAAATTTTATGGTTAATTACATAATTCGATTCTATAGGGAATCTATGCAGAATTAAATTCTGGATTCGACCATCTAATAATATACAGGGTGTCACACTTAAAAAAACAACTTTGAAACTTTTTCAACTTTGAAAATTATGTAATTGACCATAAAATTTTGGACACTCTATCCGCGATAAATCAATTGTAAATGTGGATACCTACCAACGATTTTCTTGTTATTCAATACTTTCTATTTTCATGTGATTTTTGGCAGAAACCTGAACATAATAATACTAATAATATCGTAATATAACAATAACATCGTTTATTTTGCGAAACGAAAAATAAACATGGCTAAAAGAGCAGAAATTAATTTTAATTAGAACACTAAAATAAAATTGGGACATAACAAAATTTAAAACGTAATTGCAAATGAAAAATATAAAAAACTTGAAAAATAATGAAAGGAACAATAAATGAATGTAAACGAAATCAGTAGAATAATGTCTATATCGTTTTCTTGTTTTTTTTTTTACAATTATTGTTCTATATGACCGTCATTTTAGTTCAAACACAGAATAACTCTGTCATACACTCCTCACGTAACAGACCTCCGAAGTTCATTTGGACTTAAAATTGTAAAGACATCGTGAACACGGTTCAATAATTCCTTTCTAGTATGTAAAGACCTGAAGTACGCTAGTTCTTTTCTACGGCCCCAGAGGTGAAAATCCAAGGGCATCAAATCGGATGATCTGGATCATAGAGAAGAATATAGAGGTGTTTCTCTCGTGGAGGAGGTAGGACATTTGGTATGGTTTTTATATAATCATGTAATACATTTATGGAAACTTCAATTTGTTTCAAAATATACCGAGAATATATTTTGAAACAAACAAGTTGCCATAAATTTATTACATGATACATTATTATACACGAGAGTTGTAAATAATAGTCTGTAAGCTAAATACGCAATACTTAAACTCTCGCATCTAAGAAATAGACGAACATGTTTTCAACGCAAACTGGCGCAACTCACTGGCGGCTGTACGGCACCTGCACATTATTTTAGTTTTCGCGCGGTTGCTATGGTTACTACGACTTACAGCTCACGGATGTAAAGACGAGAAACTATTCGAATGTTTACCCCTTCCACCGAGAGAAACATACCCATGATCTGGATACCCAATTCTAGGGTCCCTGTGGACCAATCCATCGATCCTCGAATATCAAGGTCAACTGCTAATGTACAGCTATAGTGGAATATGCCGGAGCACCATCAAGTAGATACCAACTATTTGCTCACGTGGACGATACAAAATATTTGCAAAAAAATATTGTACCATTCTGTTTAAAATAACTTTTAACCGGAAATAAGAGTTTTTGAAAATATTTTAAAACGATAGAACTACTAAAAAATACAAATGTCAAAATTTCAGAATTGTATTAAGAGTAGGCTCCCTAAACCTCCTAACTGACAGGCTTCGTGAAAGACAATGTATGTTACCTTTGTCATCATAAATTTAATAATATTTCTAGTTTCGTCTATTTCGCCATTGCAGATTGTAACTCCTGACAATAACTAAAACATGCAACAGTGCAAGATCTGGCTGTCATATATCTAGTTAAATTGTTTTCTTCTTATTAACGTTCTAATTATTTATTTTATTATATTTTGTCAAATAAAAAGAAAGGGAGGGAGGGCATTTTGTTTTAAAGGAACGCTTACAACACAGGTTCTGCTGAACCGAATTTTGAAAACTTAATCTCGTCAATGTAATACTTATAAATTCGAATCAACTTAATAAAAATGACGTGCATCCTAGAGCGTGCCGTTAAAATTTTTTCGGTATTTTTTTAGCGAAAATAAACATGAATTGTTGACCACGGATTAAAAAGTTAGGCAAATTTAGTCTTATTATGTTTTATTGTATAGTGCGCCGCGTTATAAAAATAAGTTCTTATATTCGCCCCAACAGGTAAAAATCTAAACAAGGCAAATCTGTGGACCTGGTTGGCGAAGAAAATAGACTTTCATGGAATTTCTTCGGCCTGCTAATGGTTCAAATTTTTTAACATTATTGTTTCCGTCGCCACTAGAGGGCGCTAAGGAAATTTAAATAGGTAAATCATGTTATACAGGGTGAGACATTAGTGCGTCAAAGCTCAATATATCCAGTAATATTAAAGATATCACAAAATGTTATATACAAAAAAAGTGAACCAAACATGCATTTTCTTAAATGGGATACACTATATATTATTTCAAATTTAGATTAAGTATATCTTCCTCATTCCTTCGACATAAGATTTCATTGCGTTATACCGAGTATTTCAGAAGTTATGGTCAATTTTGTCTGAAAATCATTGCCTGTTCAACGTCCTGTGTATTCCACACGAAACAACTTGAACTCCTTTTTGTACTGGAATGACTTTTTTATATTGTTACAGTTTCATAGCAAAGTGATATTTTGCCAATATTGAGAAAACTAATTACAGGGCGGTTCAAAACACAAATGCATTATTTTCTCATCTTATTTAAATGGAACACCCTGTATTTTATATTAAGAAAGGGAAGGACAGTGTATGCACTTTCATTTTTATTATCCACTCCCTATATCTAAAATCGATAATTTCTGAGATATTTAATATTTTCTTAATAAAAGGTGAGCTTTTTCAAAATAATTGTAAGATGTCAAATTAGCCATGAAGAATGACAGTACAAGGCATATCAAGCATAAATTGAGATGAACTTATTAAATACAATACAACTACATAATGTTAAACTTGTACCGATAATTAATATTTAAATATTTAGCCAAATGTTCCCGATATAACGGATTTCACAATAAATGTTCAAAATGTCCACCAAAAAAATTAATCAATGTTCTAGCCATTCATTCTTCGACTGAACGATTTGCATTTCTTAACATTTCTACATGCAATCTACATATCAATACACGAGAAATCTTGCGTCAACAAGGCATCAGTCAAAAGGCTATTAGAGAATACTGTTAAAAATAAATTGCATCTATACCACATGCAGTTGCATTGTAGCCGTTCTTCAAATGATATTTCTGAACATTTGTATATTAATAGTTTAGAATTCTTCTTTCATTTTGTTCTACATATCACTTTCTGTACTTGGTGGTATGTGATATACAAGATCTTTAACATAACGCCACACGAAAAGTAAAGTGTACTTATTTCTGAAGATCCGGCTAGTACTGTAACTGGTCTTCCTCTTTGTTGTTGAGCCTATTCACAAAAAGCAACTCTATGGGGTAATGTCATTGTCGAGTAACTGTTGTTACATGTCTTGTCGGTGCGAGGTTTTTCATGTACTAATATGTGGATTATTCATAACTGAAAGAATGTATGTAGAAATGTTAAGAAATGCAAATCGATTAGTCGAAGAATGGCTACAAAGTTGTTTGATCTTTTTGGTGGACATTTTGAACTTTTATTGTGAAATCCGTTATCCGCGAACATTTGGCTTAAATAATTAAATATTAATCATCGGTATAAGTACAACATTTTGTAGTTGTGTTGTATTTAATAAGTTTATCTCAATTTATGATTTAATAGCTTTTTACTGTTATTTTTTCATGGCTAATTTGACATCTTACAATTATTTTGAAAAAGCTCACCTTACGTTAAGAAAATATTAAATATCTCAGAAATTATCGATTTTAGATATAGGGGAGTGGTTAATAAAAATGAAAGTGCGTACAGTCTCCTTCCCTTTCTTAATATAAAATACAGGGTGCTCCATTTAAATAACATGAGAAAATAATGCATTTGTGTTTTGAATCGCCCTGTACACAGTTTTCGCAATATTGGCAAAATAATCTGTCACAATATAAAAAAGTCATTCCAGTACAAAAAGGATTTCAAGTTCAGACAAAATTGACCATAACTTCTGAAATACTCGGTATAACTCAATGAAACCTTATAGCGAAGGAATGAGAAAGATATGCTTAATCTAAATTTGAAATAATATATAGTGTGTCCCATTTAAGAAAATGTATGTTTGGTTCACCCTGGCAATATGAAACACTCTGTATGTATGAAAATAATTTTAAAATATGTAGCTTAAGACTGTCTATTATTCTTGTACGTTTTGTGATATCTTTAATATTAAACGATATATTGAGCTCTGACGCACTAATGCCTCACCCTGTATATATAATTTTAATTAATTAGGCCGTTGTGCTTTTCACTAACAAAAGGCAAAAAAAATCCTTTCTAATAAGACCAACTCTGTCAAACTCCCTTCAGCTTAATTACTTCACTACCTTTAGCTATAATTAAATTTATAGAAAAATTTCTACCATTTATGTTTCTCAAGATATCTTTAGATAGGTAAAAGATATTAATATCCCGTTTTCATTGATTGAAATTTGCAAAATTTGGTTCAACAGAACCTGAGTTAAAAGTTTTCCTTCCCTCCTCTTTTTGACAAAATACAGTAAAATATACTTACGAAAGGCCGTAGGCGGGTAAGTATGGGTTGCCGACCCCTGGCGATTATTGGCTGAAAATTAAGGCATATATTTGACCCCCTAAAAGTCGCCTACAGCCAAATTTTCAGCTGTGAATATTGAACGGCCTTCGAGTAAAAAATTAAAAACCAAAATTTTTTTGAAAATTTTTATTTCACGGTTGGGTTGTCCGATCGGAACGAAAAAAAATGAAAATATGCACATTTTTAGATGCCACCAGAAAAAAAAAATATTTCGGTTTCCGTCCGTCACGTGATCAATTTTTTTTTTCAAGTTTTTGTTTTTTGAATTTTTTTTTACAAAGTAGCCGTTTTGGTACAATCACCAATATTTTTATAAATCTTCTCTTACTATTTCCCTACTACCTCAATTTTTTTCTAGACGATCCAAGTGGTACGCCGTAGTAAAAAGAAAACATTCAGTTAAGAGTGTCGCGGCAACATTTATCTAATGAATTAAGTTATTTATTCTAACTCTTCAAATCTCCAAGTTAGTGAATTTCGAAACGTAATGGAAACCTTAGCGTTTGAATATAGCACCACATCACCAATAAACTAATATCATCATTCCTTCAGCTAGAGCGTGAGTAATCTGCTTCCGAGTTTTCAACATCAGTTATTCGAGCTTTTGAGACAGCTGTGCTTTCTACTCGTTTTGGTATTGCAGTGGCAAATCGAAGTGACGTTATTGAAAACCATACTACGGCTCTTACAAAAAAAACTTCAGAAAATTGCTATTTTCGTATTTGTGATAGACCTTAATTTAATAATTTTAAAATAATAATTTAATTTTTTGTGCTCAGTTACGTTATTTATTCAAATTGAATGAGTGTTTATCAAAATTAAATTGAAACATTAGATTAGATACACATAATATGTACTATCGCGAGCATTTTAAACGACTCAAACTGCCATAAAACGTATCTATTGTAGGCTTTCCTTGCTTGGAGCAATATTCAGGTAAATATAACTGGGCAACTCTAATAAGCCGTATAGCCGCAGGCCGGAGGATAGACACTATTTAAAAGAAATCTAAGCGAAAAGAATTATGAATATATTTGACATGAATATGATGTACTGAGCGAAGGTAGACAGTACTCAAATTAATTGAATAAGAGAAAATGTCATCATTTTTCTCAGGAAAAATATTGATCTAACAACAATTATTGCAAAAATGATAAACTTACAGATTAGGACACGCAATTATGGAAAGAATTTAATATTATCTTATTGGTATGTGGTCAATGTTTTAATTGAAACAGCCGATAATAGATAACGTATAGAAATATTATGTGATTAACGTCTTTTTACAAGAAGTCTCAAATTAAACAAGGTATACTTCTAATACTAAAATATCTATTATTTCTTAGCCTTTTGTGAAATTTTATTTAAAATGCCGGTTTTAATTGAAATAGTACTTATAATTTATTGACATTAACAATACAAAATTTGATGAAGAAATAGAGTTGTTTATAGATGCACGTTATGGTTATATAAAAGGAGATTAATGATAATATTTGTCGGTGTTTGTTTTGCCGGATTCTTAAGAACTTTAAACGTTTGTATAACTACGACAGTTATATTAATTTAATAAGAATTTAAACCCAATAATAGTTATTACAACCATTTGCACTACTGAAGTAAATTCAATATAATTTTTTAATGTAGAACTAATTGTCAACCGCTAGGTACCTGGAAAATGTTTAATTTATAAAGACCAGTCAGGTGACGTGCAATACGTTTTCAATTGTCTCGTCCAATAAAATGTTCCTAAATCAACTGATAATAATTACCTTAGATATATTTCGCCCTATTAAAAAATTAATATATATTCAGAAATAAATATTTCTTTAAATTGATATTTAATTTTAATGATTTCTTAATGTTTTGCACACATTGTTTTTCCTTCATCAGATTTCCTCTAAATACAATAGTAATATTATATATAAAAATATATTTTAAACTTCCACTGCGTATAAATGTTCTATACATAATATCAAACAGAGCGAATTTCGTCAATAAATAGGAATCATATTATAATTATGTAGGATGTATTACAATCATCATAGGATATATAATTTATTGCGAATATTTCTACCTGCTTGTTATCGACCCCTAATTACAGTCGCCCAGTGCTACTTCTCAAATGTTTCGACTAGCTGTATACGGCCATAACGCTTGAAGTTTGAGTCGTTTAAAATGCTCGCGATAGTACATAAATAGCATTTTATAGTTATACAAGGTATGTATATACATCGCTGGTCTGTTTACTATTAGAATGCGGTATAAAATACATGTATTTCGTACATACGACAGCAAGCGGGGTTGCCAATATAATTTAGCGCGGAATCATAACTACGACAGTACTTAATAATGACACAAATGACATTTAATAGAAAATCGTTTATTCACGCGAACAATTTTCTGTTATTTTGAGTTACTGACATTGTCTCAGATGTTGTACACTAAGGAAGAAAGAATCCAAATAATTAACTGGTACTATTCAGGTAATACAGCACAAGAAGTAATTGGTCGCTTCATATTTTCATTTGAAAACAGACCCGTCCCTGCCGTTCAAACAGTTTTGAACATTGTTCATAAATTCGAATCTTAATTCTGGATGTATTACGGACTGCCATAAATGCATTGAGAAGAGCAAAGAATGTCGTATACTGGTATTGAGTGAGGAAAGGGAACGACGGGAAGTTAATGTATGTAGTGCTGTTGAGCAAAATGAACCATGCTCATCACGGCAAACATCCGAACAGGTTGATATCTCAGCGCGTACTGTAAGAAAGATTTTGAATAGGCAAGGGTATCGTAACTACAGTATACAAAAACGCCAGGAAATTTTTCTTGGAGATTAAGTAATAAGACGCATTAACTTTTGTGAAAGTGTAATGGCACGAGTCGTAGAAAATAATAATTTTATACAAAACATTTTATTTACGGACGAATCTGCGTTCTATTTACATGGTCGTTCTAATCCTATGATTATTAAATATTGCAAAGCAAAATAAACATCTGTTTTTGCCGCTTCGTACCCAATGTCCTCAAAAATTGAATGTGTGGCCCGGTATATTAGGCGATCATATTATTGTTCCTTTTTTTGTTGATGGTACACTTACAGCAGCCAGATATTTGCAATTGCTGGAAACTAACATCATTCCGGCCGGTCGTGCTCTCAATGTTAACGTTGATTAAATTTGGTTTCAACAGGATAACTGTCCATTTCACACTGCACGGATTGTACGACAATTTCTTCAACAAACTTTTCCAAACCGTATACTAGGCTCCGGTGACACGATAGGATGGTCACCTCACCCGCCCGATTTGACGCCATTACATTTTTTCTGTTGGGGCTGTATCAAGGAAAAAGTTTATACATATGAGCATGAGCGAGCTAGAAATTTGGAAGAATTGCGGCAAAAGACTGTAAACACTTGCCAACGTGCGGAATGAATTTTTACTACACGAGTGGTTATTGTCAAGAGCAAGCAGGCGGTTTATTTGAACATTTACTCCATTAATATTTCTATAGAATTGTTGTAATCAATTCTATAAAAATAAATATTTCCTTTTACTAATTAGTTTGAAAAATATTTTGGTTTAATTTTAATATACGGTAGTTTAATTTTGTAATTTGATTTTTCAAGAATATTTTATTTTAATTTTTTAGTGATCTTGTTTTTACATTAATACCATTGTTTACGCAGAATTATTCCAACTTTATTAAAACGTTGCTACCTCTAAACTGATTATTGTGTTCTGTTTGTATTTTTTCACTTCCTTCCAGTGTGATATGACTTATTTTCGATAAATTACCGTTAAGAAAAGAGCGATATACGGCAAGCATTAAATGCACCCGTAACGTCTACATGACGTTTACTAACGTTTACCCAGCCTGACCTAACTCATGCACAACAACAAAATGTTTAATGTTTACATTACGTTAGCGCTTTGTCTATAAAACGATACCGAGAAAAATGGTTCATATACATATCGCAACACCGTGCGCAATTTCTATTGATTGCCGCATTCCAGATCTGATCAGACCAGCGGTGTATCTATATTTTAATATGTAATTTCAGATAGTAATTTGAATTAGTTTTTATAACGTTTCATTTCAAGGTACATACATACTAATAATTCTAATTTAATTAAGTTATATAGTTTGTTTTTTGTTAACTCACTGAGTATATTACTGGTTTGGTTATGGAATTAATGGATCAATTATCATTTATTTTAATTTAATTGACCATAATCTTTCCTCCGGTGTTCCTCTTATAAGTTAATAAAAACGATGTTTAATAATTAATCAATTTATTACAATTAAATATTCATCACAATTTTCATAATAGAACCGATTCTATAAATATTTTAATACATTGTTGCAAAATAAATGACATTTAAATCTTGGGAAGTAAATACATACCTACTACCACTTTTCATATCCCGTATCTATCTAACTCTTACGTTCTGGTAAAATACAAAGCCAACTACAGAACAGAACTATATCTCTTATCGATCTCTTAAAGTTTTGTAGTAAATGTCAACTTTAAAATTATTAAAGCTGTACATAGTAAATACTTATATAACTTTAAAAAAACAGGGTAAAAGGTAGTATTACAAAGAAACAAGTTAATTAATAACATCTAGAGATCTTTTTATTAGCAATGTATTTTTACAATTATTGTCCATCATATACGCACATACATTTTATATTACATAACATGAATCATCATTGAACATGACATAAACCTATTGCAAAGTCGTGCAAGAATCATTCGTACCTTCCGAACGCAATTCCTTATTTTTCCCTAATCTAGAACACGCTTTTTTGTTTTATTAATTATCATTTCTGTTAACTGAGCTTTTATATTTTAATTCAATTAATATGTAATATCTACTTTTTTTAATATACAGCCTTTTTGACATTACCCTTTTTTTAAATAAATGTTCTCGTGAAGAAATTTGTATTTTTTTTACTCCTTTATCAATCGCATTTAGTATGTCTTGCACCGACTTCACTAATGTGACTAATAGGTTGTACATACGTATAAACAATTTGACAAAGATATACAGTAATTTCCAGTGCGAAAAGTTGGAAAACAGATGGAGTTTGTCTTGCTAAAGACCTCTGATTCTGCTTTCTTTCTGATCGAAGGCTTTCAAGTAAGCTAGACTTATGTAAGGTGTGACAATAACAAATAAATCATTTTCTTTACACAGTTGCTATACAACTTCGAGAACATTGTATGTAGAGTATGCTGTTTGAAATCTGAAACAAACAAAAGAAATAGTTCTAAATTTTGTTGTGCAATACGTATCTTATTTCATAGATACTAAACACATAAATAAATTAAATGATATCGAAGGCTTCTACGGTCTGAGTCTCTGTAATGAGGGCTTCCGGGTTTTGACAGCGTCAGAGTCAAGTACATATATACAATACAAAATAAAATAAAAGTACCTAAAAAAACTACCTTTTCGACTCATAGTTAACACTGTAGATTCGCCCACCTATAGCTTGGCCAAATACCTCGCTCACACTACAGACAATGCTCCTTCTCACATTCTAAATTCATCGCACTTTGTTAAACTCATTGCTGAAATCTCTATGGAACCCGAAGATCTTCTTGTCAGTTTTGATGTTACCTCACTCTTCACAAAAGTGCCTGTCGCCCATTCCGTCGCTATAATCCACCAATTATTGATCCAGGACAACCAATCCCCAGACTTAGCCAAGTTAGTCGAGAAATGTCTTACTTCAGCGTACTTTACCTTCCAGGGAAAATACTATCATCAAACCTCCGGCACCGCTATGGGATCCCCACTTTCTCCGATTGTAGCTAATATCTTCATGGAGGCATTTGAGACCACTGCTTTAGAACATGCGAATTTAAAACCCAAAACTTGATTAAGATACGTGGATGACACCTTCATTATCTGGCCACATGGTAAAAACACTCTATCTACTTTCTTGGATTTTCTCAATAGCCAGCACCCCGACATCAAGTTCGCCATGGAGATTGAGAATAACGGTTCTCTACCTTTCTTTAATGCATTAGTTACTCGTCTACCAAATGGTCGTTTAGGTAACTCCGTGGATAGAAAATCCACATATACCGACCGATATCTTCATGCCAGCTCACATTAATACCCAGCACAAAAGCAATCGGTAATCGCCTCTCGAGTACATCGCGCGATCTCAATTTCTCAACCCGACAACATTGACAAAGAATTGAAACATGTGAAAACTGCTCTTCTACAGAATGGCTATACCTCCGGCAACAAACAAAGGGTCATAAATAGGTACATTCATCCACGATCTCCTAAGGTAGCACCAGAATCTAGTAATCAGCTAAGTACCATCATTCTCCCCAAAATCTCAATCGTGATATTGGTTATCCACTCTCCAGTATTTGGAAATCCGTCCTTTCCGCTTCTTCCATCCGTGCTCACTGTTTCGCATCGTTACCTCGCGCTCACCGTTCCGTTTCCCTGCACAGTTGTATACATATTGACCGGGCAATTATCTATAGAAATAGGAAACGATCCAACGAGTACGAGTGAATAGAGCGTACATATGTGTGGATATTAAACAGACGAGTGCGGCGATAGAACGATCACTTGCGTTGTTGCTAGTCACGCGCTCAAGGGATCGCCGCACTCGTCTGTTTAATATTAACACATATGTACGCTTTATTCACTCTTACTCACTGGATCTTTTCCTATTCCTAGATAATTGCCCGGTTAATCTGTATATACCCTCGCACGTCCACCTTCTCCTTGTCAGAAGGTTTTCGCCTCTAGCGTGGTTGACACGTCGAGTTACCGTGACTTTCTGGCGCCGCTCACCTAGTTTTACTCCTGAAGAAGCCTCTTACATTAATGGCGAAACGTTGAGTTTGAGTAAGTTATATACAGGGTGTTAGTAAATAAGTGCGACAAACTTCAGGGGGTGATTCTGCATGCAAAAATAATGACAGTTTGCTATATAAACGTCCGTCCGCAAATCCTTAGTTTCAGAGTTATTTATTTTCAATAAAAGAAAAATTAATTACTTACTAACAATAATTTTATAGCTAACTAAAAGCTTAATAATAATGAGTTGCTATTTTGACACTTCGTTAAAATATTTATATTTAACAATGCATTGATATTGAATGTCGACAGTAGCCTACTAGATAATGTATTAAAGAAATGAAAAATACACGTTAAGATATTTTATTTTTTGCATAAAAACGGCGCCTCACACGAAAAAAAGGCAAGAGAGGTTTTTTTATCACAAATTGAATGGCAAATGGAAAAATGATTTTTAATTTGAAATATCTCAGTAGCGTACCATTTTTTTTCTTAAAAAAAATTAAGATCATTATCCATATGCACGCCAATGATGAATATAAAATTCTTGGTTGGATGTCAAGAAATGCGCAATAACCATCTCTTAAAACCCACCAAATTTCATTTGCCTATAAGTCGCAAACAGTGGGTAAATAACCGTGTGTGGAGTACGCTACTGGTGATCAGACCTCTTCTGGACGCTTCGAGATTTTGTGGCGGGCGATAAAAGCCTTTGATACTACATGGAATTGCAAAGACCTCCTCCATTAAGAGCAGCAAATCTACAGCGCAAGCTTTGATTCACTAATCTTGGAAGCGATTCTCATTTCTTTTTGGTTTGTTTCAGGAACGCAGGTTAGGGATATCGGCATTGGCTGATGGAGGCTTTGACAGCGGCAACTGGAGGCACAGCTACTATGTAAATCAACAACCAAGAATAGATCGCAACATTGCGGTACGAAGAAATACTCACTGTGGAAGAAGCCGATTACGCAAAGTGAAATTTGTGTGACCAAAGGAACCGCCAGCAAAATTGAAGTGCTTATCGATTGTGAACAATATTAAAAGCGAGTAATTTTTTTAATTTCCCTTTTTTCTCATTTATTTTTCTGTTTTTTTAGGCAGGAATCTATAAAAACGTATTGACACAAGCTTCAAGGTCAGAAAGAGATCAACATCAGGAAACGACTTCCAAGGAGAAGATACATTTTATGAATTGTCGGATTATAAAGTAAAATGTAATGATTCTGAAAATAAAGAGTGTCAATTATAGAAAATCATATATTTTTTGGCTAACTTACAAGTGGTAATTTTATTAACAGCTAGCAGTAGTCACTAAAATGGCAGTTTTACTGCGTAGATAATACAATTTTTTTACACTAACCACTAAAAATAGACATAAGCTTGCTGCACGAAATTTATAATACTATTATATTTTTCTTGACTCTCCAATAAATAGCGTATTTCCTAGATGACAATAACCACAGATCACATACAAACAGATATCGTACTCTATAGGAAGTATTTGGAGTATTTTGTGGGGAATGAGTCTCACACGGGGCAACAAGCTATCTACGTGAGGCAACCAAAATAACAAACCTGTTTTACAGTAAAGAATAATTTACACAGAAGAATGATAGGCCAAAGTATTATGTATTGCCTATCTAGCCGAGCAAATTTTCCTTAGTTGGATCGTATTTATATTAAGATTGTATGTTCAATGGGAAATGGCGAGAAATTCTCTCTATATACGACATGGTAATATTTTCTTAAATTATGATGAATTGAATAAAAGGAAATTTCAGAGGCAATTAGCATGCTGCTGACATCTTTATATCAAATTATTTAGCGAAACTTTTGTAATTGGATGAAAATATGTAAATATTTATTAAAATGTGTAGATTCAATTATTTTATCCAATCACAGCATTTTCGCCGAAGGTTTTGGCGCGTATGTGAACTTTGCTTTGTACACAATAATACTTCTGTAAACTAGATAACAAACCAAGCATTGTCGTCCAGCTGGTTGCATACTCGTACCCCCCTTCCGAACGCTCCCATCCTGGTACTGTACTAGGGTATCTATTTTTACATTAAGCTCGCTTTCTATTTGTGGGTGATCTGTGACAATAATGTAATAAAATAATAATGTACCGCTTTGCACACGCAAGATCATAAAACGTGAATTTATAATGCAATCTATTATGAACATTACAATGCTGAAAAATAAGATACTGTAAAATACACATTTGCAAAAAGTCTCTTCATTGCGTCCAAGGTTTATAAATAATCGTTCACTCGTCGCTTATGATCTAAAGCAAGCTGTTCATGCAATTAAGAGTGACTTTTTACAAGTATTTTAAAATAAACATAAAAAACTAGCAATTGCGAGTTTAGCAATAATCTCTTCATCTATCTCTGAAGTGAATTAATAATGCCGAAAATCTATGTAACTAAATACACAAAATAAAATGAAAATAAATTGAAACTTATACTAATTATTATTCCGGCTGCATTGTTTCTCACAAACGAATTTTCTGCACAAAAGTAGTGAATTGGGCAGCAAAAATGTAACAATATGCAAACTATTTCATTTAAAATTAGGGAGTTGATGAATACTTTCGGTGTATTCTGGAGTACCCTAATCTTGTAAAAAAATTAGTCGAGCTACTTCCGTCGATTTTAGGATAGTTAGGAGAGGGGGATTATAAAAAAAATATATTAAACTGGCTGTTGCTCAAGAATCACCATTCTGGAAATCTAACCAAAGTAAAAATCTAATAGACGGACACAGGGGCAAGACATTTCTTCCTTCCTACCTTCCAATATGGTATACAGAGACAAGCAAAAGTAAGAGCTCCTGCTGGTATGCGATGTCGACGGTGCCACTGTGTAAGACAGTGTCGGCATCACTAAAAGAGGTAAGTTATTTCTTATTTACTTCGTTAAAACCAATATATTATTGCTATTCGTGGAAATTAACCATGCCGAAGGTCATCGATAATAATGTAGTTCCGTTCGGCATGGATGGACTAGGGTTATGCATCGAATGAGCCACCTCTCTCTATCCACAAGTACTTACGTCAGATTCGACACAGAAATGCCGTAGATATCCTACTTCCAGTTGAAGCATGCAATATACCATTTTAACTTCTTATGAAGCAAGTTGCCTTATTAAAGTCAAGACAAAAAAAAACAGGGTCATGGTAAACTAAGAAGTTATCTACGACTAATAAAGACCACAGATCTGACTAATGAGACAAATATATAGAATCTTTGAATAAATGTAACTACTTCGTAAGGAAAGCGAAACTAGATTCATGGAAAGAGTTCTGTCATGCACTCGGGGGAATTGCTAAATACGCCCGAATTCGAAAATCTTGCAAAAGAGGAATCGTGTAAGGTTGGCATATTGAACAAATACGAACACCAAAACAGAAGGGCAAGTGGTCCAACACCTCCTAGAAGTGCACTATACGGATTTCATTCGTACCTAGATGTGACGGGGACTGTGGGAAAGATGTACGTAAGCTGATCCGTATGACATTTATTTTGGGATAGATAGTACATAACTGTACATCTTTCTCACAGCCCCCGTAGATGTGACAGGTGGGCTGTCACCTCCCCTCCTGTCACATCTAGGTCGTCTAGTCTGAGCTAGACTCTGTTCTGGAAGTTAGCGAGGAAAATAAATTCAAATTTGTAAAATTCGATGGGTATCGAGTGTTTCAAATCTGATGGAATAGAAGACATTTCGTCAGCTACGTTAGAACAGGATCTGAATCTGGTGTCACTAATTCCATCTACTTTATTAAGAACAACGTTAGCAATGGGTAACACATAAAATAACTGGAGAGAGGTCTTCCCAGAAGCCTTACCTTATTTCTTTTCAAAACATTAGGGAACATTAATGATAAATATTTAAGGAATACTACTTTGATAAGAGTATCTCTACGCGAGAACCAGAGTATGCCTACCAAACAGGAAAATCTTGCTACCAAACCATCATTATCTGTGGTAGGTGCGAGGGCGTGACATCTGAGAAGCTGCAATTTACAATCTACACTTAGATCTGTCGAAAGGTGATGTTAATTTATACGTGCTGGATCATGGAAGAAATTTTTGTTCAATATGATGATAGTTTCGATTTTTTGGCTGTACCAGGACTATCCAAAATTCAATGTATCAAACACAAAATCTCAGCGAAACAAATGTCTTAAATTATAACATTCGTCCCCCTATGAAATAGTCTTAGACCAAAAACACCACAACAAAGTATTGTAGCAAGAACGCTGTAGAAGGCTACAAAGGAAATTATCAAGGAAATTGTGGAGCAATTAGAAAAACAAAGGGCAGTATTCAAATAAATAGAATTCAGGAAAACTAACTCCAATGATTGTAACGAATTGAATAGTAGTGACGAAAATATTGATAATGTAGACCAAAATAAAGATATGGACGACAACGACCTGTTGTTGGTATGCGAAGAATTTGGAAAACAATTGCAAATTGTCGATAAATGCGTTATGTGAAAACGTACAATATAGAAGGTGTGTACTGATAAGGAAAAAAACTATTTATTTATGACTTTTACAACTGACATGTTTAAATAACAGCCAAACGCTGTTGGTCCACCTACCTGTTAGGAATAATGATGGCCATATACCATAGTTACTTCAAACACCTGAGGTAATGGTAACCAACTGTCAATCTTTCTTTATTAGAATCACTTTTATTCAATAAATAATAAAGGTATTTCATACATTATTTATAATTTGGTGTTTAAATGTTCTAAAAGTCGATTGAAAATATTTAGAAATTTCGTTTTTTTTGCGTTGGACAATTAACTTAAAAATGTATCAAATTTTTAGTTTATATTATTTGACAATTAAAACAATAACAAACACAATTAGAAAACAATTTTTTGTGATTGATCTGAAAATTAGTGCAGTACGAAAATTAATGTGGTAAAGTAAAACTTTACCAAGCCCGGATACTAAACTAATGTCATTTATCTCATTTTTACAAGCTAAAAATAATCCTAATATAAATGGATATTAACATTTCTTAAGTTTATCGTAAAAATAAAGTTATAACAAAATAAAACACAACTGTCTGAAACAAAATATATATTTATTATATTCAAAGAAAAACAGCAAAATATACGGAAACTAAGCAAAAGATTATCAAAATAAAGACAACGTAAATGATGATGTTTATATTTAAAAGAAATCAAATACAAAATCATTCTAATACAATGCGTACACTATTATTAATAAAGATAATAATAATGATCGTAATAGTAATAATACAATTGTAATAATTTAATTTATAATAGGAAACAATATGTCATTATCTTTCGACTAAGAAAACAAAATAAAAGGAAAAACAACCCAAGTCGTATATGTAGGAAACAAACAAAACCAAAAGAAACAAAAAATTTTTCATCTTATATCAATTCTCGTTTAGATTTATAATAAAATACTAACTAGTAAAATCACTTAGAAACTAACAACGTTTATGATCACAAAAATTTTTATCATTAAATGTACAATTTTCTACTATTTTTCATTATTTTAAAATTCGTTTAGCATCTGTTCTATTCTTCAGTTGGGGGGGAAAATCCAGGGGATTTTTTCGAGGAAAAATCGTAAATGGACGAAAGTTGCACAGGAAATGGACATGGCTCGTACAGATCTTCTTGTTTTGTTTTAGGAAAACATCCGTTTTCTACGCACCAAAATAATCAATTTTATTGGTAGCTACTTGGGAGATATATTTGTATTATGGTAGTCTTGTTAAAAATTATCTTTTTACCTGAAACTACTTACTTTTCACATTTTAAACGGGTACATAGCTGCCCTTTGGTGTATACCAAAATTTGCCGGTTGCAAAACGTCGCAAAAGTTCACTCGCCAACAGACGTTTCTCCTTTTTAATCTTCTTCAAAAGACCTTTGTTCTCGTGGGCTCGTCGCGACAAATATGGCAACACCTCGTTAACGGGACCGTACGGGATGTATTTGTAAGCGGAATAACCAGATTGACCTGCAATTTTGAAAATATCCCGAGTAAAATTTGAACACAGCAATTTTTACACAGATTTTTATTTAACAATAATAATATTACTGACACAGAAGAATTTATAAGGCTATTAGTACGAAAATAAATTATATGAACATATAAAAACAAAAGGAGCAACTTATCTACCTGGAAATAACATCAGAATACAATAAAAGTTGACAAATGCAGCTTAAGTGACTTTTAAATAAATGGAGATACCTCAGAGTTTATTATCGTCATAAAAATACCCGAAATAAAATAATTTTTGTCTCAACTAACTTACTTCGTTAGTCTTACGAACATCTGAATTCCTTGTACATTTTAGTGTTAGTTTAAAGAAGGCTTTAATGAATATTAAACACATTACGCTTTTACTACATAGTTTACGACACTATAGTAGTATAGCAAAAGAACCAATATATTAGCTCGAAAATAAAGGTATTTTCGACAATGCTTAACTTATTAAACATTAGCGTTATATAATGGTGACCTTTGCTAACTGAGATGAAAAAAAAATCCTTTAGATATTTAAATCAAGCTGCCCGAAAAGCTGCAATAGGAGGAATTTGAAAAGAGAATCTTCTAATGTTTAGAATAAAATGGCCAACATTTTGAACATTTGTGGTATAATAATCTCTAGAATACGTATTTTGAATTCTATTGCTGAAGTTAGAAATACTATCTTCCACTTAAGGAATGATTTCTTTAAATTTGACCTTATCAATATTAGTTGCTCAAATAATTGAACTAATATTGCCACATTTTTTATCTTTTTTTGAGGTATAAACTTAAACCTTGCTTTATAAAGACACAACACACTTTTACTAGTATTCCCCATAAGTACCTAAATTGTAGTTGTTTTTAGATTTTTCGACTTTTTCGAAAATTTTTGAATTTTTGTCATGACGCTTAAAATTATGTAGTATCGCCATGTTTTAAGCAAAAATACTGAAATTGACGTTATGGATAGAAGAAATCTTGATGCTTCTGCTACAGTTCTTAGAATTAGGGTATTATGTATAGTTTGTCCAAAATTTAATTGTCCTTTAGTACAATTTTTTTGTTCAGACCATTAAATTTCCATTTTCTCAAATGCAATAATCCATTTCGGTTTCTATATTTTAAAGCAGAATGAAATTCTACATCGATCTGTGTTACTATTTTGCATACTTATCTGTATAATAATTTTCGAATTATTGGTTTTTGATATGTGAAGAAAATTACATTTTCTTATTAGCAAACCATTTTAATGACACCAAATGTACGTATTCGTAACTGTCACTATAACCTTTCAAGTTTGGTTTCGTTATGTCCATCGAAATGGAGAATGAAAATTATTCAAGCAATATAGCAAGATTGTTTAAAGAACTTGAAAATGCGATTTTATGCGTTTAAATTTCTGTATAACCAGTGCCGTCAAATAAGGATATCTGTCATTGAACAGAACTTTAAAATAATCTTGATATATTCTCCATGAATACGAAATAAATTAAGATATCCAGGTTTAAATAATTTTCATTTCCCATTTGAGTGGACATAACAAAATTAGACTTCAAAGATTATGGTGACAATGACTAATAAGAACGTTTGTTGTCACTTCCATAGCTTGCTATAAAGAAATTAAAATGTTATATAATGTTCTCCAAACTCTACCAAAAAACCTTAACTAAAATTATTATTATTATATAGAAAATGCTACAGTTCAACGCAAAATTTAAAATTTTGCTATAGTATATTTAAAAAAAACATTAGATATTGTATTTCAGAAAGTCAAGTTTTAGTGGACTGATGTTGTACTAATAGGTAATTAAACGTTGGATAAGCTGTACATAACGCACTAATATTAAGAACTGTACCAGAAACTTCAAGATATTTTCTATCCAGAACCTCAATCTCATATTTTTCGCTCCAAATATGGTGACGGTACATAATATCAGAAAATACTAGTAAAAGTTGCTCTAAAATGAATGGAAATGCCACCATCGAAAAATTATTTTTAGTGAAATTGGTTTAACAGAGCTGTTAAATCGCGTACTGGATAGAGATTTCGACTGAATATATGGTATAGGATGTTCTATTGGAAATAACAAAGGTCTAACCGGAGATAATACTAGAGCACTGGTGGCTTCTTTTTGAGCAAAAAGCAGACAGCAAAATGTTCCTACGGGGATCCTAGTAGGAAAATTTTGCGCATCTAGCGTGGTTTACACGTCGAGTTAGCGTGACATTCTGACATCCCTCACTCACTCTGTTTATTACAGAAAAAAATTATTCACAACAAAGTTTTATGGAGAGTTTGTTCTGTGGATTCTTAAAAGAAATGATTTTCTCATTAAGGCTGTATTCCTGACAGACTTTTGCCTTTGCCACCAAACGTAACCAGTGTATTACATTCAAGGAGTTATCACTAATATAAACAAAAATTCCAGATTGTTTTTCGAATGTCTTAAGACTCGTAGAAAACAAATAGTTCGTAAGCTGTTTACTGAAAAATTACACCAAAAGGTGTATTCGATCAGTATACTCAGTAGTACTCAGAATAATGTACAGAAAACAACAATACAATCAAGGCGAATAAGTTTTTTTAAAGTAATACGACAACAAACTACCAGATTCAAAGTATATTGCAGAAAATAATATTAGAAATCTGGTTGCAACAAACGATTAAATTCAAGATTTTAATACTAAATAACTGACGTTACTCTAAAGGTGCAGGATTTGGAGGAAGAAACGGGGGCTAAAAGAACTGTATGTTTGACGAACACACTTCACGTCAGCATATTTGTTAAACAAACCAAACCCGAGGCAATTGATATGCTTTTTTTCTAACATATGGTTTTTTTATTAAATAATACAACCGATTAAATAATACAACCATAAGAAAACTAACAGGATCGGAATCATTTTCCTCGGGAAGATTATGTTAATTATAAAATCAAAGCTCATAAAACGAACAATTTTCAAATTAAATTTGCTTAGCTCAAATTTGATCTCACCTAAGGGGAAGGTTATGTAGTCACACATAGCCAACAGTTGTCCAAAGCAAATCACTTTGTCCTCGGGTTCAACGCCTATTTCTTTCATTTTCTGGATAGCGAATCGCACCGTGTCTTCGTTATGAGATGCTACCATAATACCAATCTTCTTCATATCCTCTCCTTTCATCTTCATCTCCTTAATGCGTCTGAGGCACTCGGTTAACGTATTGTGATACATTTCAGTCGTAGCTTCGTATGTAGGATTTGTAGGATCTGGATAACCCAAAGCAGCAGCTCGGGCCCTTTCCTGCGGTAGAGAAAAAATATTCAATTTAATCAATTGTTACTGCATACAGAAGAAAAAACTTGTTTTTTAATATGTTATATTGACACTCAATTCAAGTCAATACACAAAAGTAACTAACCTGCTCAAGGTAGGCTCCTCTCACCAATTTTGCGCCAAAATAGAAGTTTTGACGTTTGGCTTGCTCCAAATCCGTCGCAACTTCATTAAACGCTTCTCTCAAGTAGCATTGGTAAGTGTTGAAAACAATCGCTTTCTCTTTATTGTACTTTCGCATGAATTCTAGTGTTATACGGGAGATAGCCGGTTGGAAATAAGTCTGTTCCGCATCGACCATCACTCTGACATCCATTTCTTGTGCGCTCTAAGGAATACTGAAACGTCATTATTCATACTCAATGCACTAAACATACTTTCGCTCACCTTAACAATAGTATTAAGTCTCCTTATCATATTTCTGAACATCTCTTCCTCTTTCGACGACAATTGCGTTATGAGTCTCACCATTCGGCCGCTTTTCAAATCCGGTACCCTAAAGGTGTTGCTAAGCTCTTGGTTTTCATCTATAATACCGGACCATGGAAACAAATGAAGAATACTACCGAAAAAGAGAAGAGTATAAATATCTAAGGCCGAAAGTTAAATGAAAGAAGCCACAGCGATACCAATGTAGTATTTTGGCAAAAATCCAGAAGAGAAGGTTTTTTGAAATTCTCAATTTATGTAACAATTCTTCCAGATTTTTGTTGCAGATACCAATACGAAGCTATAAGATGTTTCCATAACCACGGTTAGTTAATCTACTGTTGCTAGCAGAATAAAAACTGAAGCATAATTGAGGAGACTGTCAACAGTTTAGGTAAGAGTTTCGATAAATCGTTTGGTTTGATGATTGCCGATTGTACACCACCGAAAAAGGGATCAATACTTAAGCAACTTTAAGATAAACCGAATATTTACTATTAAATATAATTTTTTGTAATAACTGCAAATAAAATTTAATGGAAATTGGTTATTCGATATATTTTAAAGATGCCCATACACACCATTTTTCGAAGGCAAATTTTATGTTATCTCAGAACATATCTAATAAATTCAAATCTATTATAAACGTCGATGATGACTAATTAACAACTTGTTTATTTACCTTAAACGCTAACAGAGAAAATTGCTGCAGTTAATTGATATTTACGGGGAAACTTATAAAACATAATTTTAACTTTCTCTTAAATTCCTCATTTAAAACAATAATACTTCAAACAGGGTATTCTTCAGTTTCCTTGAACTCATGCTTGTCTATTTAGTAATACATTAAACATAATTTAAATAGAACAACGTGGTTGGGCAGTTGAATTATCGATTTGTCACGCGACTGTTAATGCCGCGACAAAGATAAATTTAATCTGCAATTGTCAATTCGTGTTTATGTGCATATGTACATACATATATTAGTTATGTACTAACAATAAGTTGTGATATGTATTCATGAAAGTATTAAAGCCGACAAAAAAAATCCAGGCATGAAACCTAGAGTTTGTTAGTAATTACTTTATTTACATTGAAATAAAAATAGCATGATTCGTTTAATTTAACAATACATTCTTTTGGATTGGCTGTAATTGTAAAGAATTATTATAACAATACTGGGGTCAATCATAATAGCTATTGATAATACTAGGGAACAATTTTTTTATTATTGGTTACTGCGAAAGATTTCTAACTAATTTTAGTTATATTTGCATCACTGATTTCAAATTTGGAATTAGTTTCTCTCCACGCTCAGGTTTCCATGCAATTTGACGGTAAACTTAATATATTAACCGCATGATACGCCACTTATCGTACAACTTCTGACATAGTCATTTATGTAATGTGCCTCTATATACATCCACGAATAACTCCTAAAGAATGACACTGGTGATTGTACATACAAAAGTATGACAAAAAGTTTATATGAAGTTGGGTTCTGAAATGCTTCTTAAGCGAGCTACCGCACTTTAGAGAATGTAGGGCCTCTGACACTTCTCCAACCCTGTGTGCGTAGTCACTGACCAATAAACATAAAAAGTATAAATTATCATCTGTAAATCATTTACCAAATTTAAATCGTAAGTTAAAAATAGACTAAATGATATATCAGTTTTTTTGATCAAAATTTAAACCGTAATATTCATATTTGGAAATGTTGCAAAAATTTTTAACTAAGGAACTGGATAAATTGCCGTTAAACTACAGAATGGAAATGTTTTACCAGCACGATGAGTACCCTGCTCATTATACCGGCATTGTTCGTCAGAGGCTCAATACGCAGTTCCATGATAACTGGATAGGAAGAGATGGTCCCATTTTATGGCGTCCGAGAACTCCTGATCCTAAATAATAATAATGGACTGTTATCTGTGAGGTCGTTTAAAACAAATTGTGTACAGTGAACCACTAGACAATGAGGAAGAGCAATTAAAAAATAGGATACAAAATGCAGTCCAGTCCTTATCAATCTTAGACATAGGAATTCAAAGATTCAATGAATTTAGAGCTCGCATTTCAGTTTTTTGAGAATTTTATTTTATTTTACCACTACATATTTGTCAACTTTATTAAATAAAATTTGAGTCCAATTTGTATATTTTCTAGCAAGAAAATGACATTATCTCGAGCGTTCTTCGAGTTAAATAAAAAGTAGTTTGGGTTCTGGGGTTTTGAAAACAAGCAGAGCAAATCATCAAGAGTGAAATTTTCTGAGAAATCAAAAATAAAAAATTATTTCCTCTTCTAAAGTCGATTCGGGGACATACTGTAGATACAGCTTAAAGAAGTACAACTTGATACACTATTTAAAACCAAAAAACAGATTTAATCAGGCACGCATGTGTCAACAAACCAAATACATTTTGTTACATACATTTTCATCAAAAACGAAGTATAACATTTACGTAGCGCCGTTATGAAGCTTATTTTAAAACTCCAATTGACGATCAAAACAAAACATAGAATCCTCGTTTTATATGTTGTAATCGTGAACAGAAAAACGAACTGGGAGGGCCTTCCGTTTAGAATTCTTGAAGATTGACGGAAACCCAAGACCATAACTACTATTTTTGCCGGGTGATAACAATTGGTACCGGCAAGAAAATTTCACATAAGATATACTTTTGACAATTCAAGAGTGTTTTAGCAAGAACAGCATACCCTCTATATGCAATTTCTCTTCTGTTGATAATATGATAATATCTACCGATCAAACCCTAAAAAGTAGTTTATGTGACAGTTGGGTTCGTCCTATAAACTTGGATACATATATAACGAAGTTAGGGAAAAATTCAACTGAGTCAGTGCATATAAAGTTTCGAATAAGAAGAAGAAAAGAGGAAGTGTATAAGGTACGTAATAGATTTTCAGATATGAAGAAACTAAACAAACTGAAATATGGAACTGAAATGGTCTGAAACGCATTGATTATAAATGTATATATAGGTAAGTTAGTAGAAGCCGGAAAAACTAGAGATGATTATAAATAAAATAGTGATTCATTCTATGTGGCAAGGGACATAACAACATTTTAGAAAGAATAAACAATCAAAAAACATTTATAAAGGTCCTGCACCTTTCGATAGTTATGAAGTTCGACAGTGTAATAGTAAAGAACAGAAAGTTTGCTTGAAAACATTCTTAAGTTTTTTTTTAATAACTGTACCTAGAATTTCAATACCACAAAACAGCTTATTAGTGTTTGGAAAGCATAATGATTAACAGATTCCAGGAGCGTATTTACAGAAGAATTTAATATCAAGTTTGGTTTACCGAGAACAGATATACACCCTGATAATATTTATCAGAAAAATTAATTTTCAAAATATGTTGAATAAAAACGACAGTTGTCAGTAACTAAAGCGCTACATCTAAGAAAGATCATGTAATGAAGAAATATTGCAAAATATTCTTTCCATTCGAGCATTAGTTTCGATTTCATGCAGATCATTACCATGTTCCGACGAATCCTATATTTTTCGCACATCAATTGTGATATTATATGTTTGGCGTCCGTGATCTTGGGATCAAATATTGATTAGAGACTTCCAAAAGTGTATCACATGGTACAATTCAGTAAAATGATGGATGTTCCTAGATAGTTGTAATCGAAGGTTCAAAGCTACTTTGTTGGATAATCGCAATGTTTATTATGCGATGTTCAAGTTAGCCAGTCGACACATTTGCGGGAGCAACATAAGTAGATAAATATAATTGTGGATTTACTTGAATATTAAAAACATGACCATATTATTTGTGCGCATCTGAATATGAGGACTTTTTTCCCAACAGAGAGGGATATAGGTACACCATACATTGTGAATCACCCAATAAAGGTCAACGTTGCCGGCACATAGTTTCTACATTCCCTTCTTTGAGTTTCGGAAAATAACAAATAACAAAACTTCGTTGACAATAAAAAAACTACTGAGTTACGTTTACAATGTTGGGTTTTGGATGTTTTGACAGGAAGATGAATGTCAAGTTTATAGAAATTAATGAAAGCTCTGATCGGGATTCAGAACTTTCAGTTATGGGTTTAACACTACGTGAATGGGTCATTTAAGTCGCAGCTTTCAGTAATAAAATCACAATTTGGGACAACTTCTAATATTACCTTTAAAATAATAATAATTTGAATCACATGATGTTACAACAAAAACTGTGCCAATATTGTTTAAAAATGTGTTTATAACGGTATACGTAATATAATATAACAATATCAGGGAGATTACCAATCTACCGCCAGGAATTCATCGTTATGTTGAGATTAGGAAGCTCATCAAACAGAAGAGAAGATTCTGCGTGGGGTTTTCTCAAATTCAGACAGAAACGAATTATAGAAATTAAAGAAGATTCCGCATAGAACCTCGAACCTCCCTTGGCAAATGGTATAGGTACTTCTTTCAGATGAAATTCTAAAGAATCCAAAGAAACTGATGAACTCTAGTATCGTTACTACACTTCCACCATTATTTTTGAAAAATGTTGATAGAGAGATGTAGTAGAATCCAAATAACAAATAATGTATCAAATGTTGAAAAAGTATATAATGTAATAAAGAATTCTGTTACTCAATCCATTTCGGCATTTCTATACGTAGAAATATGATAATTTGACAAAGAAGCAATTGCTCTTGACACTCGAATCATTAAGAAGAACATACATTGAATTTGCTCGGGCCAATCGACTCCGAATGGAACGATCGACACGAGTAGATGTAAAATAATTTATACAAAATGTTATTAATATATGGATTTTTTGACCTTTATGTACTTATCTTTTAATTCCTGATTTATTTCCACTTAGAGGTCAATAAAACAATAAATAATTAAATACCAATTTATTCCATAACATATAATAATATATTTTCGTTAAATAACTTCTTCAGTGGAAGAAATTGACATTTAATATGTGTCAAATTACAAATAATATAAATATAAATTGCCATGCCTATCAACAAAATTATCTAAAAAACAAAGAATTCATTGATATATCGAATTTTAATTATATTCACAAGTAATAATGAAGGAATAATGATTTAATACAACATTAGAAATTGAAATGATTTGAATTATTCGTATATCAATCTATTTTTTGTCAAGCTCTAACAATTCTGTTCAAGGACTAGGGAAAAACATGGCAAAAAAACCTAGTCAAGAGCTTAAAATTAATAAAATTCAGGCGTGAATTAAATTATTGTAAATAACGCTTAAATTATCAATATCCGTTCTAAAATTTACCGCGTTTTCATCTTTTTTAATGTATATCATTTCGTAAATTAATCTTTTTTTATAAGATTTTCCTTTTTTAAAATTTTAGTGTTTTGAAAATCAAAATTATATCTATCTTTAGAGTGCTTAGATAAAGCAGTTTCAGCGGTGACGTTATGTGTAACAGTGTATTGATGGTTATAAATTCGTTTCTTTAAATATTGTTTGGTTTTCCTTCCTTCATTATTACTTGTGAATATAATTAAAATTCGATATTCAATGAATTCTTTGTTTTTTAGATAATTTTGTTGATAGGCATGGCAATTTATATTTATATTATTAGTAATTTGAACATATTAAATGTCAATTTCTTCCACTGAAGAAGTTATTTAACGAAAACATATTATTATATGTTATGGAATAAATTATTTAATTATTTATTGTTTTATTGACCTCTAAGTGGAAATAAATCAGGAATTAAAAGATTAAAAATGTTAAATTTCAAACCTTAATTCGATGTTTCTTGAAAACTATTGGAGTTAGACAGCCATACCCTTATATCAAATGAAACCTAGAAGTGCCCTTATTAACAATTGGTAATAATATACAGGGTGTTCCGTTTGAAAAAATTGAGAAAAATTAGTATTCGCGAATGGTGAACACCCTGTATAACAGATCGATGATGCTTAAAATTAATATCTCGGAATAAAAGTATACTAACGTAGAAAAGTTCATGATAAGCACGATATTTCTAAACACTATACTAACCAATCCACATCCTGCTACATTATAACATTTTTTTCCAATTGATGCGTTTATAACTCCCAAACCGTAAGCTTTAGATCAATAGAATTCCATATCAAGTCCCAATATTTTTAACTGCGCAATTCAAAAATCACATAATATACCGGGTGTTCCATAAAAAATACAACCTTGACATCACACTCCTTTCCTGAACACCGTGTATAATTACCAATATTTTTTATTTTGTGTTCCTACTAGTCCGCTATCACCTACGTTACAAAACTTTTCGAATTTTGCAATATTAAAGGCGTAATATGACAATCCCAGACGGATGGCGGACCCTGTATAAAGTCTTCAGTAGTATCTAAAGTCAATCATTACTATATCAAAATATTGGAGAGGATAAAACCCAATTAAAAATAGAAGAACAATAAAGTATGCAATATTTTCCACTTGAGTATATTATTAAATTTTTGTTCTCTTTTATTCAATAAATTTTCGCACGTCAGGTTTTAATGCATGTTACTATCTTCGAAATGCTCGTTACACGATTATGACATGCGATAGCTGTTTTTCATACACCGCTGTCACGCATATGTGACGGCAGTAAAAGTATACCGAGTTATATAACCACTACACTTATTTATATTTAATTACATACATCTTGAATAGTTTATCGGTCGGCGGATATGTATATGTATATATTTTTGATTAATTCGATTTAATGAGACTATAAAGTTGTTTGAAAATTACGTGTAAATTAGCTTGGTAGCGAACAAATTATCTTTGTCGGTGCAAGAGTATCACCGCACTAATTAAAGCCATCATTTGAAAGTGTTATGTGCTTTATATATGAAGTAAATTTTCCTTACATATACTGCAATTATATCAATTATACTATTGTTTTCCTAATATAGAGTAAACATAGCATAGAAGATGTTTTAAGTTGTAATCATTTACCATTAACTAATTTAATGGTACTTAGTTTCTTAGAACAACATATAAATTTGCCTTCGCTATCGAGAAGAGGTCTATAGGGTAACAAGGTACTGCCATCTATGAATACGTGTAAAAGCATAACCAAATATTATTAATGGAAAAATATAGCCGGACATTAGATTCGAATGTTGGAACAAAAGGCTGAAAAGATAAATAAAGGGCAGAACTTTTAAGCGAACCCAATTCTTTGGCTCCGAACGGATGATATACAAAATACTCACACCCCATCTCCACCTTCAGTTCTAAAACATCGTAAAAAATAATCAGAAACGGAATAACCAAGTGTACAGGTAAAAATCATTCAACTGCTATACATCCACTCGCCACGACCAAAACCACCATTATTCACGATCTTTAATGTGTAGAACTTGTAGAAATTTAAGAACGGACAATATTAGAAATACTTACCCTTTACTATCAGACGTAAGATTATCTAAGAATTTCTGTACTGAGACTTGATCCGTGATCTTAGCTGCCCTGATTTTCTCCTCCAGATCCTGTCGCGTCATATGATGCGACAATACATTACCTTCGCCGCCAACCATTTCCGTCATATATTTACGGCATCGCATAATTACTTCGGAAAGTTGAAGCTATAAGATAATGCAAGCAACCCGAGAAATATTAAGTAAAGAGTCTGTAATGAATTAATTACAAAAATACTCACCAAAAGCTGTGGTCTACCCAACGCTGTCAACTTAATAGCTGTTATGCCGGTACCATAAGTGGCACCTGGAATTAAGGAAAAACGTATAACATTTTCAGAAAATTAAATCAGAAGTATTAGCTCTATATTTGGTATAATGTAATTATTAAGCAAAATGAAAATGCATTTTGATATTGTTATAATTTTAAGCTTATATACGCTTTATAAACTTCAAATTGGCTTTTAATTATGAGGAAATGCATTTTCTTAATTAAAATCGACAAAATTCCACTGTATCAATACTATGTAAGATATATACAACTGCTAACAGATATTTACAAAGTGAATCAATTTCCGTAAATATACAGATATTTTTAAAAAGCGTTCCTTTCCCCAAGAAAATATATCAACCAAGGACACAGCTATTCAAACATTTTTGGCACCCGCACAAAAAGCACGTTCAATTTAATATACCTACAGTAATTTATCGTCTCGTGCGAAAGAATTGTTAATGTTAAATTGCACTTGTGTAGGAAGTGCCAAGATAATACAGCACCTCATGCCTGTTAGGCTTGTCACCTAGAAAAATAAATTGAAATATTGTACGCTATAATATAACTTAACATATTTAGAAAACTAAGTCGTTTTTTTTAACTTGTGGGGTTTAAAATAGGTTGAACAGATGTTCTAAACATTCAAAAACCATTTGATGAAGTGATAGTGATTTTAAGTTTAGTTAGATAAATAGTTCAAAACACCACTCCAGGAATCTTATATTTGGAGGGATTATTTTTTGACCTCAATGTAATAATAGAACCAATATGTACAGAATCTTTCCATTAAAGTGACAGTTTTTTTCAATGAATATTTTGCAGTTTCATCATACAGTTTGTCGCTTCTTGATTGTTCAGAGATTATTAAAAAGTGTTACCCAAGTTCGAGCTCACTTATAGTTGCTCAATTGTCGTCAGAGTTATTTTGCCCAGTTCACGTGTAAACTTTACAAGACGATAAGCCAGCAAGTACATCATGGAGCAGTTCCTTCCCGGAAACAATACATTTAGTGATTATTCTTATTACAGATGGCTAAGCACTCGCTTCTAACTTGTTACTACCTATACTCCATCCATACTAAAAAGCGTTGAAAACATAGAGATAACCATTTATGGTTGGCTCAAATTTAACGATTCTTACTTGATATATGTGTCTCTCAGTTCTATCAGCCGATGGTGAAAGATTATAAATTATTGCTACAGCAATGTTCGTACCTAAACTCAAGTTGAATAGTGGCATCATTATGGTATGGGGTGGCATAAACTTGAAAGCTCGCGCAGAGTTAATGGTGATAAATCAAGGAACAATAATTGCTGATGAATACATGACAGACATCTTGGAACCCCATAAACTCAATGCTTATGCATGACAACGTTCAACTTCACACTGCACAAGTTGTGCACCATTATCTAGTTATTATGTTACCTGCATGAACCAACCATAACTTGGCAGGTCTAAGAAAAGCAACACTAAAAAAACGAAATAAACCAAACTGATATTAGACATCTTATTGCAGGGATGCCAAGGCGCATAGAAACAGTAATTCAAACTCAGGAGGCAATAATTGGTATTGATACTTTTGATATATTCCTTTCTCTAATTATTTTATCCGATTTTTTAAAGGAATAGGCAAGTCAATTGAGATATAAAAAACATGACTACATAAGCTGCTGTATATTTGTTTATGCACAATTTAAAGTCAGTGGGAAAGTTTAAAAATGAATATTTTATAAAGTAAAATGACGTACGCTTAAACGTTTTGAAATATTCAAAGTACTTAATAGTACAGGGTGTTTAAAAAATCTACGAACACTGTATGGTTCATTTGTTATTGTGTAAACGTAATAAATTAAATAACAAATAATATTTGGATGTTCACTGCATTCACTTACTACTCCCAAAATAGCTGTCTAGTAGCTTATCTATCTGTACCACACTATTATTCACTGTAATTTCTTTGAAAATCCTTTAAAATGGAAGTGCATTACAGTAATGAAGAGTGATTTATTACAAGTAGGAAAGTAGTATGGAAGTGTTTAAATCACTAACAGTAGATGCACGCGAATTAATAGAAATGATTTGAACATAACCCCTTCTCTAGTAGGTGTTACAGTACAGAACTCTAATTGTGAGTCGGTAAGACGTTGTAGTTATGAAATTAGAATTACTCGTTCTGCAGTTTCCCTTGCATTATCTAACAATATGAAATTCAATCGCATGCAACTCGGAAATGCAGAATATTTTAGAAAACATCTGCGATATGATGGTCATCAGTGACGAAGGTACTCTCGATACGATTTAGTTTTCGAACGGTTTTATTAAGCGACAGTGTGCTTATTCGTTTTACATTACGAAAATACGCGATTACCGTTATCGAAGAAGCGGTCACGTTAAATGTGGAGGAGATGGACTGGCAAAGACAGCACACTGTCGCTTAGTAAAACCGTTCGAAGACTATGTCGTGTCGAGTATACGTGTCACCTAAACGATCATATAAATTGCCATAATTGTGTGATTGTGGACTCCAAAAACGCTGCCCCTTACTTTTTGGAGTCATCATGAATGCGGCTACTTTAAAGTCAATACTGGATGTGTAGTGGCATCTAATGTAGGACATTACTTCTTCAAAGAGAGTGCATTGAAGAAACACATAGGTATACTTCAGATCATATAACTGTACACATATTTCTAAAAAAATTCTTTCAGAATCGATGGATTGGGCGATCTGGATCACTCTGTCCGCCCGCATGATTACTGCATTTAATCTCATATAACTTTTGGCTATGAGAACTTTTAAAATGTTACAATACAAACGCTTTCAACTTAGGCCAATTAAAACAGAATATTGTGCATATTATCTCATATAAAATGTGCAATAGACGCAACATCTTCGACCTCAATTTTGAACAGTCGAAAAATAGAGCTGACCAAACAATATTTTTATAACTTGTTACAATATATTCTTACTTTTGTATTTCTGTTTTTATCAAGATATTGTGAACTCATAAATTAGTTTCGCCCTCTAACGTCATGACTGCTTTTTATTCAGTTAATTTAGCTTAATTTAGCCAGAATATTACTTTTTTGATTGCATCTGCATTAGCTTTGTTACTTTTTATTTATAGCCTTTTCCTTATTTATATTTTGATATCGTTTATCTATCGTTTCAAACCGTTTGGAAGTTCGTTGTTTGCCCCAACGTCTCTATTTCTGGCGTCATTACACAAATCTTTCCACAACCAAATCGATAGTAGTAGACGTATGCCAGCAGCTCGGACCTAAGGGAGAGTTCAGATAGTCAGGGCTCGTCCCAAAGCTTGTATACAGTATATGCATACATCTAATAACTTTTATTAGGCAATTGTTAATAATAGAAATAATAACGATTTGTCCAAACTACCAGGGGTGGGCCTGGGAGTTTATGCTGTCGACATAGGAATATTCGCAACCTCAAAAGACTATAACATATTATGTCACAGACTTCAACTTGCTCTGGTCGAAGTTCTGGCCTGATCGTCAAGGTGGCGCCTGTTAATCAACTATGTGTAGCCGTCCATTTTACTAACGTCGCTTCCCACCTGATAACATTTGGGTCAGAAATGTTAACCTTCCTTGGAGCCCTTCCCTCCTTAAATACGAATACGGTTAGACTGTCGTTTAACTTTAAAACAACACGTTCAAAATCCATTGGCAAATTCAACGCAGCCAGTAGTAACTTGTATCTACTGCTATGTTTAAAAATTAATAATTATCATTTATCGGAAATTGGAAATTTATATTACGCACGAACCTAACTATTTATCTACGAGTTTTCAAAATTGTTGAACAAAATGGAAGAATACATGAAAATTCCAGAAACGCCACGCTGTCTTCTCATTGGATCATGTAAGCAAAAATAAATCTGATTAGAATACCTAATCGCGTTTAGTTGCATGTCACCACAGACTAGGTTACGTAGTGTGTTTATGGCTGAGTTCAGTTCCTATTAAACACGTAACTCCTGGCATAAATTTAAAAGAACAGTTGCTACTATATTAGTAACAAAATATCTTGCGAATATAATTAAGACCTAATAAATTCAAAATAAATATTATATACCACCACTATTTGTACCAGATGGCATAAAACTCTAAGTATATTGCTATATAATAAGGTCGTTAACCCTTTTGGCGCCACAGTTTCGACGTAACAGTTTCCAAGGAGATTCCATCGACCTGGACAAAGTTCACGACGGAAATTGTATCGAAATCTTCCTAGAAAGCAAAAATAGAATGATCCGAAAATAGAGCAGCTGTTCGATTCTGTAAATGTTCGCGAAATGACAGCACAACAAAATTATTATCACCCGCATAAAGTCCTTAACAGCCGTCACATTATGGTATAAATTGGAAATTGCATTTCCTAAATACGATACATCCTTATATTATACCTATCATGATTACATGTTGGTACGAATTACAGTGAACAGTGACGCAACAATTGATCAAACTACAAGAATAATATGGAATTTTGTCGATTTTTTTAATTGTTCTGTATCTCTACAGAGTGAAGCATACATACACTAAATATATTTTGCAACAACATCTATTTTACATTAACAAATACATAACTACAACATAACTCTAAATGATAAAACAAAATATAACTACACAGACAACTTCAAACTTCGATCACAGGTAGCAATCTAAGATTAAAGTCTTAATATGAAAAGGGAAGGATATGAGGAAAGGATACATGAAAACAATACCGCAGATACGCAGCATTTACTGCAATAAAACAATTTACTACAATAGCCAAAGAAGAGATGGTGATAGAGATTAAAGAATACAGTTCTATGTAAAAAAAAACAAAAGAAAACTATAATAAAAAATAATTATAAACAAACAAAAAAATGCAATTATTTTTATTAACTTCAACGCTGAAACATGAAATGACCTAAAATTTGTTTCAGATTAATAGTTCTTTTTATACTATTATGTTGTAGTTACTAAAAATAATTGCGCGAAATTTGAATTTTGTTTGCTGGGAAAAATGTGTAGAACGAAAAATAAGGGAGAATAGTATATTATAAAACAAAAGGACCATACAGCGATTAGGATCCGTATGAACACCAGATTTATAATCGTATTCTGAAAAAATAGACAAACAAACGAATATTAGTCGTGTAAGTGAGCTTGTAAGTAATGAAACAACACATTGATCTACAAAAATATTATATATGTATTAGCAATTTCATAAGTATGGCATGTATGGCAAGTCTTTCAGTTCAGATTAACTGTGATTACGTAAAAGTAGATATACATATATATCTTGGCTTGAGTATTGTTCTATAAAATAATAAAATAGAAAATTTTAAAATTTAAAATTAAGGTCAAACTAGCATATGCCTTCAATACGTAAGTGACATCAGCTGTCAACAGTATTGCTTGCACTTTTTATGAAACATTCTATATATTACTGCTGATTCTAAGTCTTAGCTAATTTGGAATGCTTTTATACCACCCGAATTGTAAATTTAACTGGAAATATTGACATTTCAATGTAACAACTTCATAATGCACTGCCGAATGCAAAAAAGAGTAGACAAAAACAGTTTCATGTAATTGTTTTCCTCAAAAATGTTATTGTAGAAATGTGACTTTTTAAAGCCTTTTTTCTTTCAAAATTTGACAATCCTTCAAAGTTAACATTTGCTCTAAAACTTTTTTAACATATTTATTAAAATGCCTGTTGTAGGCGACGAAACCAAACTCAGAATTATTGCAGATTACAATAGCGATTATACAATAAGGCAAATAGCGATAAGCAATAACATAACCAAAAGTACTTCACATAAAGTTATACAAAAATGGCGAAACTACCATACGGTTTCAAGGATTGGTTGGCTAAGGTCAACGAAGAATAACTACAGCCAAGTAAGATCAAAAGTTCATAAATCCATTTTCTTCAGCAGCGAATGCGGCTAAAACTGGTAACTTTCCCCGATCAGTGCCCGACGTAGAAATAAAAAACAAATTTGAGATGTTTTGAACTGGTCAAAAAATATACTTTAACTGCTTCCATTTAGATCCAAACAATTTCAAAGTTAAATTTTGGGGTTGGGGGAGGAAGGAGCATGGGAGAGGGCGGGGAGGGGGGATTTCGATATACGGATATACGTTCTATTTGTGGAAAGATAGTTTTCATAATATAAATACTGATCGGCACACAATATGCAATATCCATAAAAATTAAATTCATGGAGAGGCATACTTGGAGACACTACGGTAGGACCTGTCTTCCTCAGTAACAATTTAACTAAGTACTGCTTAGATCTATCTCCAATAGTATTATAAGGGAATTAATTACTTTGCTTCCTGATCAAGGCATGCCTGTGTATAACTGGAGCTATTAAGACCATCCCAAGGGCTGCTATGGAGACCGCACTAAACCTACCACCCCTCGATGTATTTATCATGGGAGAGGATAAAATGGGAGCGTACAGACTGAGAAATACTAACAACTGGAAAATCCAGTATGGGTTAAGGCACACCAGAATAGCAACAGCAGTAAGAAGCCCAATCTTTGATATGAGCAGGGATATAGCAATCACCAAGACTTTCTATGATAAACACTTCAAAATTTTCTAGAATTGGAATGAGTAAAAAAAATGGTGAAGCGAGAAAACCAACAACCTAAAACTAGTATACAAATGGCCCACAAATGGGTGTCTAGGAGGAAAACCAGGGAGGCGATAACCAAGGTATTTCAAACAGAGATATATGCTATACAAACCTGTGTGTTGGAGAGTCTACGTCGCCAACCGCGTGGGGAGGCAACCTGCGTTCTCTCTGACAGTCACACAGCCTTAACGGCTCTAGCATCTCATTATATAACCTCCAAATTAGAATGGGAATGTCTGCAAAACCGAACCTGGCCAGGCACAACATGATCACCTTGGTGTGGGTGCCAGAACACAGGGGTATAGCGAACAATGAATTTGCAGATCAGCTAGCGAGAGAGGGTTCCCAAATGAAATTTACCGGACCGAAGCCAGGTCTAGATATTACAAAGAGTGCAGTACGTAGTACAATTAATGAGTTGATCATAAAACACCAATTAAGTTGGAACCACGTAGCTGGACAAAGGCACAGCAAACCGATGATGTTACGACCATCACAACGACTAACTGTTGACTTGCATTAAACAGGACTCAGCTTAGAGCAGCAGCATGTCTATTAACAGGACATGGTTGTCTAAGAGATCACCTACACAAGGTGAGGATCTATAACGATGAACCCCTATCCAGACTCTGTAATGAGGAGGAGGAAACAGCATTTCATATTATCTTCGAATGCATAACATCAATCAATCAATCCTGATCAAGACAATGAGGTAGTATTAAGAGATGACGTCTTGTTTTAACAAGATTGGGAACCACCGGTGATCGTGTCAGAAACTACGTTCATTAAAGTTTTACGGGAATATGATTAAGTAGAAAAGACGAAATGTATGGTGTTCTACGTGTGATACGACTTTTAGCCAGTTGATGACGTCATTTACATCTTGAGTTCATAACAAGATAGTGCAATGATAGTTCTGTAAGTTGTCGAAATCTAAGATCTAATTTCACCTTTCGTTTTGTTCTAATTAAGCCGTTTCTGTACTCTCTATAAATGTCTATAAATTAATATAAAAATTCTCCAAACATAATTTATTTCAATAAAGTAATCTTCAAGCTATGATCAAAATTATATTTTCAATGGATGTAGGATGTAACTTAAATAACCGATATTATTGCATATTGACAAATCTTTCCCTGGGTACGAAACTGTCACCAAGGATGAAATTACCAATCGCATAAGTAACAATGTGGAAGAAGATGACAGCACGTCAAATCAAGTCAAAATCGAATTATACACTCCAACGAACTTGACACGTTCAAGTTTTTTTGGATTGCTTGGAACAGCAGTACAATGAGACCTTAGAAAAATACATTTATAAACATAAGTTATAAATATTTTGACTGTTCGGCAGTGATAAAAATAATCTTAAACATAATCCTCCTCACATTTTCAAGTTGAAAGCTTCATTAGTAAATGATTTTTGTCATTTTTATTTTGGCTTGCTGTACGTCCTCCGATAATAGTTCTACACGTAATGCAGCGAGTTATATGATATCCTTGCCAAGCATCAAAACCTTGTGCACAATTCCTGGTATATAGTACAATCCATTGTCACATTATTAGTACTAGGACAATTATGTTAAACCTTTCGACTTGTGTTACATTAATTCCCGGTATATCTGAAGTAAATTGAGAATTCAAGAAAAATCTTCCAGTATTGCAGTCCGTTTAATAGTACCTACACCTTGCCTTACAAAATGTGCCTGAATACCCATTACCTTCGCGAAACCCTTTTGGATTCACATTTTTGTGTCATCTCTAATTTGTTTGTCTTCCTAAGTAGTAATAAGGAATCACGTTAAAAAATTTAACCAAAGACTTTTGTCCCATTTAGTTTTTCAACTAATGCATCTTAAGTTGTTAATTTTTTCTGATGTAGCGTAACATACGTGGAGTTTTGATGCCGAAGATGTACCAGCTATAGTGTCTGCAACTTTCACACCGTACATTGTAAAATTCAGCTAATAAGTAACCCTCAAGTGCTATTAGTGAATTGTGACTTACATTGTTGTTCTAACTTTTACAGTACAAATCCTTTTTCTATTCTTATCTTACTTGAGTAACATGATTCCATCACATATAGAACCTTAGTATTGAAAGAAACTATATCACACTCAATTTCCTTGACTTCTGTTCTTATACACTCATATTGACGTGTTGTCAACTATAAAACTGTTTGCAATGTAATGACCTCTTCATCCGTTCAAACATTAGGTTTCTCTTTAGCTTTTTTTCTCTCGCAGGTTTTTGAACGTTTGCTCCTGAACACAGTCGCCTTCTCTTCTACAAAGTGTTTGTTCAAAGATCGAGAACTTTAATACAAGATATCAACGACACAATTATTTTACAGTCAAAACTTTCACACGATTTTCTAAAAGAAAATCAATAAGACTGTATGGTGGACTATATTGCCCAACTAGAACTAGAAAGAACTAGAATTGTAGAAAGGAATCCAAAATATATGATAAATAGAGGTATCTTTCCGAGGCAAAGGATGGGAAAATACAGCTTGTAGGTATTAACACTGTTGTTAATATTTCACGACGAATTGCAAAATTCCTTAGTTTGCCAAATTCCGTGTTATAGTACATGCTTTTGCGATGATCATCTGCAAATGTAGATTTACTAACGTTGATAAGCAAAAGCGGTCTAAAAGTGTTGGCAAGCATTATGTAAAGTTACGTCTTCTTAGGTTTGTTACTTTTTAAGACTAGTAAGTTAAATAAAATTGTTAAATTTCATCAAGTTTTTACAACTAAAATTGGAAATTGATTCTTAAAAATTAATACAAATTTAGATATTGATTTTGTTCATAGTATAAAGTTTTACTAATTTATTCTACACATTTAAATATGTGTAACCTACATTTTCGTTTTGATAGATATACAGTGTATCCCAAAAAGTTTTATACAAACGGAGAAAAAGTTTATATTACATTTCACTATTTCAGTATTCTTGATGCAAAGCTCTGTATGACTTGTAGATCCATAATCAAGTACAACATTTTTTAAACATTGGCTGGAATACATGGAAAATCAAAATTACACACTGTAGTGATTTTCCCAGATAGAAATGACAAGATATTATTAATTCCTTAGATTAATATGGGAACATAAAGGAATAAGACATGTGAAATTACTTAAATAGTACGAAACTTCAATGTATCGACCGTTACTTTCTAAACAGATGATTGTTCACTGATTAAATTGTTTTATGACCTTTGTCGTAATGCAATGACTTCCTGACGCTAGTGGATTAGTATTAGAATACACCGGTAGATTAATGATTTTCCACTTGTTAGATTAATGCGGCTGATTTTGTGTTACTCATTCTTATTAGACACATTTTTGATAGAGTACTTTAGAATATGTAATAACTGTCAACAAATGTCAAATGTAACATCAGTATGTGTTTACAATAATTAGAAATGCCATTAAATTGAAATTTTTCGTATTGTTGGAGAAAATTATAAAACTTGAATCGGCAAAAATAGACACCGTGATAAAGCAATAATTTCTTTGACGAAGCGACGTTTACGTCTAATGCTACAGTAACTTCGTAAAATCATCGATGGTGGAGCGATGTTAATCTCATAATTTGAATTTGTTGTTTGCCATTTTGTTATAAATGAAAAAAGGAGCTGTTTTCATAAAAAGTTTATTAAGTGTTAAATTGATGACATTAATTGGAAAAAAATATATCGCTCAAATGGCCACCTCCCGAGTTGATGCATAATTGCGCTCGTTTTACGGCATTTTGAATTGTTGCTCGCAAAACAAATGGGCAATTTCTTCTTCAATGTTAGCTTTCAAAATTTGCAAGGTTTGTGGTTTGTTGTGGTAAACGCGAGATTTTAGAACGCCCGCATCCCCAAGTCTGGAGCTGTTAGACCTGGCGATCTCGACGGCCAGTGCAAATCTCCAAAACGGGAGATCACTCGACCTGGAAATTGGTGTCTCAAAATCTCCACAGTTGCTCGAACTGTGAGAGCGATTGCTCCGTCCTGTTGAAACCAACAATGATCGAGACCCAAAAAGAACTCGTTTAGCATCTGCCTGTAACGCTCACCATTTGCAGTTACGCAATCACTTTTTCACTGAAAATGCCGTACCAAACAGTCACTTTGAGGGGACGCAATGGCTGTTCTTGCATTTCGTATGCCCCAAAAATGCAAATTTTGTTTGTTAATATAACCACTTAAGTGGAAATGGACTTCGTTGCTCATTATGATTTTTGGTACGAAATCATCCTCTTGTTGCACCAAGTTCAATAGAGTATAGCAGTAAGTTAACCTTGTCCAACAATAATTCGTGAACAGTTTCCACTTTGTAGGTCAACACTTTCAAATCTTTTACTGAAATTCATTGTAAATTCATTCGAATGAGCACTACGAAGCCGCCCACTTCTTGTGTGTAGTGGACCCAGTTTGGACGAGGCGCTCAGTCAAATGCTTAATTGTTCGAGCATATGGAACACGACGACGAAATTCACGCTGCGTTGAAACAACAGACTAAAAATTTGTCAAATAAGCAGTAACAATAATTCCACGTTCTTGAGGTGTGTATCCATGGCTTATTAACAACTAATTCTCTATATACATATCTACATTATAAATGTCAAAGCACAGTGACATTTGGCACCATCTGCAAAAATGGCTGTCAATTCAAATTATGACATTACTTTTGCGCCACCTTGTAGTTTCATATGTTTTTCTAATGATTCTTTCAAGATGATCAACATCTTAATATGGCCTTTGAAGGTATACTCTTTCTTTTAAGTAACCCCACAAAAAATTTACAGGGGTAAGGTGACCTTGAAGGCCAAAGAAACTCAATGTACCGTCCGATCACTTTACCGTTAAAAGTGTGGAGGAGAAAATCCCGAATGTTTCTGTTACAGTCACAGGGTGCTCCATCCTCTTGGTACTATATTTTTCCTCGTTCATTTAGTCAATCATCAAGAAAGATTATTTAAAAATTGTAGGTATCTTTCTCCATTCATATTATTTCAACAACTGTGTCTGTAAATGTTACACCATACATTAGTTTTAAATGAATATTAATCTCTAGTTTGGACATGAAAATTGAGATTAACATCGCTCCACCATCGATGATTTTACGAAGTTACTGTAGCATTAGACGTAAACGTCGCTTCGTCAAAGAAATTATTGCTTTATCACGGTGTCTATTTTTGCCGATTCAAGTTTTATAATTTTCTCCAACAATACGAAAAATTTCAATTTAATGGCATTTCTAATTATTCTAAACACATACTGATGTAACATTTGACATTTGTTGACAGTTATTACATATTCTAAAGTACTCTATCAAGAATGTGTCTAATAAGAATGAGTAACACAAAATCAGCCGCATTAATCTAACAAGTGGAAAATCATTAATCTACCGGCGTATTCTAATACTAATCCACTAGCTTCAGGAAGTCATTGCATTACGACAAAGGTCATAAAACAATTTAATCAGTGAACAATCATCTGTTTAGAAAGTAACGGTCGATACATTGAAGTTTCGTACTATTTAAGTAATTTCACATGTCTTATTCCTTTATTCAATAAATAGTAGGAGTAATTAATAATATCTTGTAATTTTTACCTGGGAAAGTCATTACAGTTTGTACGTATAATTTTGATTTTCTCTGTGTTCCAACTAACGTTTTAAAAATTGTGCTTGATTATGGATCTACAAATCGTGCAAAGCGTTTCATCAAGAATTTTTTTTTGTGAAACGTAATATAAACTTTTTTGCCATTTGTATAAAAGTTTTTGGGACAGACTGTATAAGTTTAAAATACAGTACAGTAACGATTGCATCAGTGTGTAAAAAGCAGTATAACAAACACTTTCGCTGCCAAAAATATTTATGCTACTACAAGGAAAAGTAAATCGAAAACAAGATCATGCTTGTTACTAACGATAAACATGAGCTGTGGAATGCCCAGATGTATCGTTAACGACAAACACCACTTTACAAAGCTTCTCGGTCTTCTTTCAAATGGCGGGAGTTCTTTTATGTAATCTCTGAACATGATGTAGATTATGTTCAATAAAAAAAACGTGTCAAGCAATTGTAAGGTATGCAACCAAAGTTACTTTAAGTGGATAATATATTCAGGCCAATTTTATTTTTAGATTATAAAATTGTCGCTATCAATTAGAGGAAGTTTGTGATTTACTAGACTAATTTACTTCTTTATTATCTTTTATTAAATTGTTATGAAAATATTGAAGATATCATAACTACAGATTGCATTGAAGAAACAAATAAGAAATTATAGAATATAATATGAGTAACAAGATATGTTGTAGAATGGTAGTAGTGTGTAGTAGTACAAGAAAATATTCAAACGCAATACAATTCTATTGAAGCTGCCCTATTTCAACGTATGATGTAAGTGGTTAGTAGAATTGTGTGAAGAGCTTAAAATGTATGTGCTCTAAGCAATACGTAAAAGGACCATTAAGCGCTTGCATTTGTTGCGTGACTATTATCTCTCTATCTAACAATCGATCAGATGACAATGGAAACAATTGATTATAGGATACGGTAAAGCGTTGCCTTTCTCATTATAATAATTGTGAGTGATATTTTAGACACCATCGTTACTATCTGATCAACGCCTGTCAAACTAAAGTAAATTAAATTATATTAAATTAGAAACAAAAATGTGAAATTGATTAAATAATGGTGAAAAATCAAACAACAAACTTTGCAATCCAACAAGCATAAAGCTATTAACATAGCAAAGGGTTTGGCGATAACGCATAATAGTGCATGAAAAAAGATGTACAAATTGCTTACGAGAATTTTCAATGAGCCTCCAAAATAAAAACGTTAATAGAACGTTGTAGATAGAGCGCGACCAAGTAAATCTGACCCCCGGAAAATATGCGAACTAATTTACCAACGTCTTGCCCCGCACCCCCTCTAACCTACACTTTACACGTTTGACAGCTCTGTACAGTCCCGTTCATGCTCCGTCATTTATAGTGCTCGTTTACTTGTTTATCAAATCGTTGTTTTCATTTTCTCTTGTATTTTCGTCGTTTCTATTATTTGTTGCTTCTTTTTGAATATCCGAACAGTTTTTCTTAAAACTATTTCATTTTCTGTTGTGAGCTAAAGGTAAGTAATAATATAACCTCAATTATTTTTACGCGTCTATTTATGTTACAAATATGTTGTAGATTATCCATCATCTTCATTATGGCTAAACGAAAATCGGAGAAAGATGACGTTTTGACTATACTGGAGACAGTTATCGAGTTTTGTGAGGAAGAGAAACGAACAGGCCACTATGCTTTTCCTGTAGATCAAGTCATTAGAAGAGTAGCTGCAATGACAGGAAAATCAGAAAAAACTATAAAGCGTATCAAAACCAATTTACTCAAGAGTTTGGAGGACCAACCTTCTTCATCTTCTACTAGCCGTATAGAGCCAAGAAAGGAGAAAAAGTCGAAAATTATATTAGATGATGCGGACAAGTTATATATTAATATAAATATTTAACGTACTTTATATTTATTTCAATTTAAATCTTAGATCTGTATTGCGGAACAAGATCACATCTATGTACACTGTCAGTAAGACTGTACCTACTTTACAAAGTTTACATTCATATATGAAATCTGAAACTGAATTCTCCGGCTGCAAAGAAACTTTACGGAATATTATTATTGATATGGGTTACAAGTACAAAAAATGTGAATCGAACAGAAAAGTATTAATGGAACGACAAGATATTGTGGCCTGGCGAGCACGATATTTACGTTTTAAAATGTATAACGATAGTCTTGGTGAAAACAGAAGACCCGTGGTGTATCTCGATGAGAGTTACGTACATAAAAATTATACTGTCTCAAAGTGCTGGCAAAGTTCAGAAGAAAAAGGAGTGCTAAAAAAGATGGCGCAGGACAACGATGGATCTTATGCCATGCTGGTGGTGAAATGGGATTTGTTGATGGGGCTTTGCTACTATTCAAATCAAAAACAAAAAGTGGTGATTATCACGATGAAATGAACTACGAAAACTTCTCAAAATGGTTTAAAACACAATTAATACCAAATCTACCACAGAATTCAATTATAGTTATGGATAACGCACCATATCACAGTGTCCAAGTCAATAAACCACCTACATCCTCATCAAAGAAAGCAGATATTATGTCTTGGCTTTTGTTGAAGAATATACAATATCACCCAGGGATGTTAAAGTGTGAATTGCTGGAATTAGTGAGACGTAATAAACCAGAACCTGAATATGAAATAGACAATTATGCAGCAACATTAGGTCATTCGGTGTTAAGATTACCGCCATATCACTGCGATCTTAACCCAATCGAAATGATTTGGAGCATGGTGAAAAGGAAGGTGGCCTCAAGAAATATTGATGGTAGTTGCGATGTTGAGGGCTTAATTTTGCGGGCGTTTAGTGAAATTACTCCAAATTTATGGCAAGCAGAATGCAAACATGTTCACAAAATAGAAAACGAATATATCGAAAGGGACCAATTAATGGATATACACGAAGAATTTATTATTAGATTAAGCGAATCAGATTCAGAAACGGATTGGTTACAATCGGATGATGAATAAGAATTTTGTAGTGTATATAGGTGTAATGCTATATTAATTATTTCTTGTATTACTTTACTATTTTTAAATAAATGATATATATCCTTGTTGTTTTCTCCAAAATGTTTTAAATATGTGTATGCATATTCATATTATAAGATTCTACCTTATTTTAACTACAATCGTAACATTAACATTTGACATGAACGATACGACTGATTTAAATACTGGCGCGTTAAGTTTTTGTCTGGGAATGTACACAACAAACCGACGGTGCTGCTTGAAGGGTCACGCTTCGTTGGTCGGACTCTAGTTGTGTACATATGGTATTGGTCTATGGGAAAAATTATTGCTCTCTTTCTATCAAGTACATTTTTCTGACTTCGTTATTGATTTGGGCCTACGTCACATTTTGATGTCTTTCAGTTTTTTATGTTAACATATTAATTTGATCATTTAGTGCTAAAGGGCATTAAGTTCGGAAGCTCCTACACTTAAGCACACACACAATAAGCTTGGTGCAAAGGAGACTCAAGTCCATAAACTTAGTTCGTTTTACAATTATTAGTATAGATAACAGCATGATCTGCACCTTACTAAGACAGAAGAGATTTTTGTTGGATTCGTTGACGAATATAGGATATGTAGTTTTGCAATTTATAAACATAAGATAGTGAACAATATCATACAGAAAAATTGATCAAGAGGATATGTATTAGGTAGTAGGGGTAAAAATGTAAGTGATATTGAAACGGAAGTTGCAGAATTACTACATGAGCCACAACGTAGGGAAATAAGGAATAAAAACAGGTATTCGCAAAATACTATAAAGACGGAAGTGAAAGAAGTATAGTACAGGAATAATGTAGGGAACGTTATGCCTGCCAAAAACCACTGGGGAAGATTTGCAGGTAAATTAAAAATGTGTATAATCATTTAATATGTGAACTGATGAGTTTCTGTTTGTTTAGATATCGTTCAAAGTACGTTGTTAATCTCAAAGAAGTCGAGAGAATCAACATTTTCAAGAAATTTTACAATTTCGAAACTAAGGATCAACAGGATATTTACCAACAATGATCTATTTGAGTTACTAAAGTAAGGCACAGAAAGTATAAAGAAGATGAAAACTGACGCAAACCTTAGTATGGTTCAAGGAAAGCACCAGAATAAAAGTACTATATGTCAAACGGCTTTGATAAATTTACACGCAATTACCAATAAACCACTAAAAAGATTGAAGAGTTTATTATTAAAGAATTTAATCCCTCAGAATAAGAAAATAAAACATTATACCAGAAATAGATAATAATAGATAATATCACCTCTTTTCCTGTATAGGAAAAAATGTATGATTTGTAAAAAGAAAAATATCCTGAATTGACAGTCAAATATAACTACTATACAGAATTCTTTCGTGAGAACTTTACTCTACATTTTGAGTGCCTACTTGAAGATTTTTCTTTAAAAATACGAAATCCTTCATTAAATACACCGGCTAGAAGCGCACCAGTCGCCGTACTCATTGCACATAAAAGAAGAGTATGGAAAATAGTACAGATAAAACTCAAGAAAGAAATACCATTCCAGCAATTGCCTTAAATTTAATGCATAATTTGCAATTACCAGAAGTTTACATGTCCAAGGTTTTTTGTGCTTGTGTTTTCCGTATTGACAATTTAAAAGCAGGGAAATAATATTTTAATATACGAAGTGCACGGAGTTCGTAGGGCCAACATGGGTAACTTTTGTATTTGAAGACATAAGGAGAGCATTAGAAAAAAGGTATAGATTTAAAAGCTCATTCGTTTTTAAATTTTATTTGTCATGGATTACTTGAAAAAAAATTGAAACCTACGCATCGTAATTTAAATACTTTTATTGGCACTCAATAGAACAAATTTCATTTATGCCAATCTTGGATAATCTAACCTAACGTGCAATTCTTCTAAACTTCAAAATTTGGAAAATTAATTTTACTGTTTTTGATTTTTTCTGTTTCGAATTTGATATGTGTCACATGATATGAAAATCCGGTGTAAACTTATTTTTGTGGAGTAATTTACATACTTCTATTGGCATATTTAATAAAACAAAAATACAAAAATTAGGTATGCTACAAAAATGACACCATTTGTGAATTTATTGTGTATGTATTACTTTACGGATAATATTGCTCTACACCTTACTAAGCTGTTAAATGCATCAAGTACTGCTTCAACGCTGGTATACATATGTAGGACCATACATTATTTTTAACATTTTTACCCCATAAAAGCCTATCAGGAGAATCTAAATCAGATGATCTTGAAGCAAATGTATCGTTCCACTATTTCCTATTACCTTCTCATTAAATTGCAAATTTAAATAGTCCCTAATGGGAAGAGTATTATACGAGAGACACCAATCTTGATAAAACCACATCTATCTACTAGGTTATAGCAATGGTTATAGTGACAATTCTTCTATTAAGAGGGTCGTCTACCAGCTGATTATTTTACAGCGGTGCCATATCTACATAATTCTATAAATCGTTTGCTTGATTTTATTTCAATATAATTTGAAAATTGGGCTTCATACATATATTTCTACAAATGTTTTACACCTACATTCACAATTTTGTCTATTAATATTCGGTATTAACTTCAGAATCTCTTTTCCCGTTACAGGCCGTTACCTTGATACGGGAATCGAGGTTACATTATTAATTTTTAGATTTAATTGCTGAAATTAGCTATGAGCATTCAAAATACGTCTACACATGTATGTATGAAGCCCGATTTTAAAATACGTTTTAAATAAATTATAAAAACATTATATTATGAAACAAATTAACTGTGGCAACATCGCCAACTGTCAAATGGTAGTCGGGCCTCTTAAGGGTGGGTTTATCAATGTGAGGATAAATAAATTAACTTGCAGATAAAATTTTATTCGTAAGATAATTACAATGAAACGTTTATTGAGTGTTAAATAGAAGTTATCTACAAGATAAAGCATTGTAGTTGCTAAATTTTATCTGCCAGTTGGCAATATCTGTCAGTTACATACCTAACACTTTTATCCTCACATTGATAAACCCACCCTAAATATAACGCGTTAACTGACGTAGATTATATACTACGCCATCTGTGGAACCACATATTTAGGATATAAAATGTCAGTAACTTAAAATTTATCTCTTTATGCACTACGTTACTATACATATAATAAAAGTCATCAAGGATTTCCGATAGCCAATCGGAATGCGCTATTTATTTAACAGTATGACCAACTATCGACAAACTTACAGTTTATCAACTTGCAATTAACTGCATTACGATAAACAATTGCTAAATTTTATCTGCCAGTTATCAATATCTGTCAGTTACTTAACTAACACTTTTATCCTCACATTGATAAACCCACCCTAAATCTTCAATCTCCCTCTACAGTGTGTCCCAAAATGTCCGCAACAGCCCTGTAAGTCCTGTGCTATAGTCGTAATAAAAAAGTGTTTCAAATAAAAGTTGTTCCAATTTACAAGATCTACTTTGTAATATGAAGAGATTTCGAAAATTTTATACAGCCTGGTCATTATGTCGTTACTTCTTTTCATCTCTTATGGCAACCATCTTGAATTCGCTTCCAATCGAAAAATGTTATAAGAAAAAGTTGTTCAGAATTACGAAATACCGCCGTATGCAAATTTCAATTCGATCGCCAAATATTTATTTTTCCCATGTATTATCTATCGCGGTGGCCCAAAATGTCCGCAACAGCCTTGTAAATCCTGTATTATAATCGTCATAAAAAAGTGTTTCAAATAAAAGTTGTTCCAATTTACAAGATCTACTTTGTAATATGAAGAGATTTCGAAAATTTTATACAGCCTGGTCATTATGTCGTTACTTCTTTTCATCTCTTATGGCAACCATCTTGAATTCGCTCCAATCGAAAAATGTTATAAGAAAAAGTTGTTCAGAATTACGAAATACCGCCGTATGCAAAATTTCAACTCCATCGTCAAATATTTATTTTTCCCAGATAATCTGTTATTTTGTTTCAATTTCAATCATTTTAGTTGAAATAGTTATGAGAATAAAAAAGTATTTATTTACGTAGTAAATACTAAACGTTTTATTTTCTAAAGAAAAATCACGGGAAATATTATAAGACAGTAATTATGAAAAAAAATGTGTGATAATATAAAAAAACAACCGTATACGAAAAATAATACCTAAATGATAATACATTGCAGACTAACGCTTAAAATGAAAGTAAACAAAGCAATAATATGACAAAAAAGCAATCACTCCACAAACCTCCTTCATTTGCCATACATGCCACTGTTCGATGATTGAATTCGTCCATAACATTGCAGAGCACATTGGCTCCTATCCCGTTTGCGCACTCCAGGATGACATCTTTCAAATGGTTGCGGTCTCGGAACGGCCGATGGCTATAGACCTGGTTTTCAGATAGCCCCAAAGGAAAAAAATCCAGCGGTGTCAAATCTGGATATCTGGGCGGCCACTGAACTTGGGATGTCCGAGTGAATATTTTATGGGCTCGAAATTCACTTCCAACCATTCTTGAATGCCAGCTGAAGCGTGGCAAGGCGCCCCATCATGCTGGAAGTGCATGTTACAACGAATGTGAAGCCGGAAGTCATCTACAATCGGTTCCAGTACATTTTGCAAGAACTGAAGGTACTGAGCAGCATCCATGCAATTTTGTAAAAGAAATGGTCCAACTAATCGCGTGTCCAGAATTCCGCACCATACATTAACTTTTTCATAATACTGGTCCCTACTGTTGACTGTGAAATGTGGATTATATTTTGCCCAGTACCGACAATTCTGCGATGAAACCGTACCACTCGTGTAGAAAGTCGCTTCATCGGAGAATAAAATATTGCGGTAAAAGTTAGCATTGGCTTCCATTTCTCCTTGCATCCACGCACAAAAATTGAAACGACTTTCATGGTCATGTTGTTGCAACCGGCAGATAAATTTAGGTTTATACGGCTTCAAACCATTTTTCTTGAGTAATCGCTAAATATTAGAACCGAGATAGTTCGGTCTCTTGCTTAATCTGCCGGATGGAAATGCGCGGATTTTCGGTAATCCGTAAGATGACTCCAACTCCGCATTTTCCGTAACTGGCCGTAACTGGTTCTTCTTAAACTTATTTTCTACACTCCCAGCTTCCTTAAAATTTTGTACAATACGAGCTATCGTTGAATAATGTATTCTTGCCAGGATACCGCAAATTAAATTGCCTTTCCGTATTCCGGCAATTTTTTTGGTTTTTCTTGGTGCCATTGTTGTGAAATTAAAGTCACGTATTTATTTCTGGCTCATATGACTCTCAAGCTCATCAATATTTGACTGTCGAGTTGAAATTTTACATACGGCGGTATTTCATAATTCTGAACAACTTTTTTTATAACATTTTTCGATTGGTAGCGAATTCAAGATGGCTGCCATAAGAGATGAAAAAAAGAAGTACCGACATAATGACCAGGCTGTATAAAATTTTCGAAATCTCTTCAGCTCACAAAGTAGATCATGTAAATTGGAACAACTTTTATTTGAAACACTTTTTTATGACGACTATAATACAGCACTTACAAGGCTGTTGCGGACATTTTGGGCCACCGCGATAGATAATACATGGGAAAAATAAATATTTGACGATCGAGTTGACATTTTGCATACGGCGGTATTTCGTAATTCTGAACAACTTTTTTATAACATTTTTCGATTGGAAGCGAATTCAAGATGGCTGCCACAAGAGATGAAAAAGGTAATGACATAATGACCAGGCTGTATCAAATTTTCGAAATCTCTTCATAGCACAAAGTAGATCTTGCTAAATTGAAACAACTTTTATTTGAAACACTTTTTTATTACGACTATAGCACAGGACTTACAGGGCTGTTGCGGACATTTTGGGACACACTGTATAAAAAAGACAGATACTTTTTGCACTGTTAATCTACCATTACAAATAATAGGACCTATCAATCGTTTATTTATTATGCCACACCAAAGATTGAAGAACTCTTAAAGTCAGCTGTCAGTTGATTTGGGAATACATAGTTAAGCGAACTGTGTCTATTAAATATTCTATAATTGTTACACATACTTTCATCTGTCCACAAAATTATATCCTTGAAATTAGGATTTCACTTCATTCAAATACCAATGGCAAAAGTTCATTCGTCTCCAGTTCTAAATCTGTAATATGGTCTACATTGACAACACACATTTAGGTTTATTCAAAATCTTTGGAACTTTAGCACACATACATTCTTCGAAATTTCTCTAATAGAAACACATTTATCGACATTCACACAAGCTAAAATAGATTCTTCCGTTTCTGTATGATTCTTATGGTACATCTTTAATCTTGCTGCCTGCAGTAAATGAATCTGAATTCTTCAGAATCCTGTTCAATCGTAATAACATTTTATGATCACGTTAATCGGCTTTCTGGATACTGAGCTCTGATTTCTGCCTAGAAATAATAGACCAAATTTTCCAAGTTTTGAAGAAATTTGCATATCATGTGAAACACAACTTCATTCAAAAAAAATATTTTTTTGAAAGGGACAGAAAACGCACGATTCTAATTTAAAATTTCGAAGTCAAGTTAGATTATTAAAATTTTTTATTAAGTGTCAATAAAACTATTTTCAATTACAATGCATAAGAAATTAGAAGGTTTAAGTTTTTCTTCAGGGTTAAACAAGTGGAGCATGACTAGTAAACATTTTGGAAACTGGATTCTTATTTAGCTCCTACACTATAAAACTGTTTGCAATGTAATGACCTCTTCATCCGTTCAAACATTAGGTTTCTCTTTAGCTTTTTTTCTCTCGCAGGTTTTTGAACGTTTGCTCCTGAACACAGTCGCCTTCTCTTCTACAAAGTGTTTGTTCAAAGATCGAGAACTTTAATACAAGATATCAACGACACAATTATTTTACAGTCAAAAATTTTCACACGATTTTCTAAAACAAAATCAATAAGACTGTATGGTGGACTATATTGCCCAACTAGAACTAGAAAGAATTAGAAAGAACTAGAATTGTAGAAAGGAATCCAAAATATGATAAATAGAAGTATCTTTCCGAGCAAAGGATGGGAAAATACAGCTTGTAGGTATTAACACTGTTGTTAATATTTCACGACGAATTGCAAAATTCTTAGTTTGCCAAATTCCGTGTTATAGTACATGCTTTTGCGATGATCATCTGCAGCTGTAGATTTACTAATGTTGATAAGCAAAAAGCGGTCTAAAAAGTGTTGGCAAGCATTATGTAAAGTTACGTCTTCTTAGGTTTGTTACTTTTTAAGACTAGTAAGTTAAATAAAATTGTTAAATTTCATCAAGTTTTTAAAACTAAAATTGGAAATTGATTCTTAAAAATTAATACAAATTTAGATATTGATTTTGTTCATAGTATAAAGTTTACTAATTTATTCTACACATTTAAATATGTGTAACCTACATTTTCGTTTTGATAGATATACAGTGTATCCCAAAAAGTTTTATACAAACGGAGAAAAAAGTTTATATTACATTTCACTATTTCAGTATTCTTGATGCAAAGCTCTGTATGACTTGTAGATCCATAATCAAGTACAACATTTTTAAACATTGGCTGGAATACATGGAAAATCAAAATTACACACTGTAGTGATTTTCCCAGATAGAAATGACAAGATATTAATTCCTTAGATTAATATGGGAACATAAAGGAATAAGACATGTGAAATTACTTAAATAGTACGAAACTTCAATGTATCGACCGTTACTTTCTAAACAGATGATTGTTCACTGATTAAATTGTTTTATGACCTTTGTCGTAATGCAATGACTTCCTGACGCTAGTGAATTAGTATTAGAATACACCGGTAGATTAATGATTTTCCACTTGTTAGATTAATGCGGCTGATTTTGTGTTACTCATTCTTATTAGACACATTCTTGATAGAGTACTTTAGAATATGTAATAACTGTCAACAAATGTCAAATGTTACATCAGTATGTGTTTACAATAATTAGAAATGCCATTAAATTGAAATTTTTCGTATTGTTGGAGAAAATTATAAAAACTTGAATCGGCAAAAATAGACACCGTGATAAAGCAATAATTTCTTTGACGAAGCGACGTTTACGTCTAATGCTACAGTAACTTCGTAAAATCATCGATGGTGGAGCGATGTTAATCTCAATTTTCATGTCCAAACTAGAGATCAATATTCATTTAAAACTAATGTATGGTGTGACATTTACAAAGACACAGTTGTTGAAATAACATGAATGGAGAAAGATACCTACAATTTTTAAATAATCTTTCTTGAAGTAATGTCATAATTTGAATTGACAGCCATTTTTGCAGATGGTGCCAAATGTCACTGTGCTTTGACATTTATAATGTAGATATGTATATAGAGAATTAGTTGTTAATAAGCCATGGATACACCTCAAGAACGTGGAATTATTGTTACTGCTTATTTGACAAATTTTTAGTCTGTTGTTTCAACGCAGCGTGAATTTCGTCGTCGTGTTCCATATGCTCGAACAATTAAGCATTTGACTAAGCGCCTGTCCAAACTGGGTCCACTACACACAAGAAGTGGGCGGCTTCTGTAGTGCTCATTCGAATGAATTTACAATGAATTTCAGTAAAAGATTTGAAAGTGTTGACCTACAAAGTGGAAACTGTTTACGAATTATTGTCGGACAAGGTTAACTTACTGCTATACTCTATTGAACTTGGTGCAACAAGAGGATGATTTCGTATCAAAATCATAATGAGCAACGAAGCCCATTTCCACTTACGTGGTTATATTAACAAACAAAATTTGCATTTTTGGGGCATACGAAATGCAAGGACAGCCATTGCGTCTCCTCAAAGTGACTGTTTGGTACGGCATTTTCAGTGAAATAGTGATTGCGTAACTGCTAATGGTGAGCGTTACAGGCAGATGCTAAACGAGTTCTTTGGGTCTCGATCATTGTTGGTTTCAACAGGACGGAGCAATCGCTCTCACAGTTCGAGCAACTGTGGAGATTTTGAGACACCAATTTCCAGGTCGAGTGATCTCCCGTTTTGGAGATTTGCACTGGCCGTCGAGATCGCCAGGTCTAACAGCTCAGACTTGGGGATGCGGGTGTTCTAAAATCTCGCGTTTACCACAACAAACCACAAACCTTGCAAATTTTGAAAGCTAACATTGAAGAAGAACAATTCAAAATGCCGTAAAACGAGCGCAATTATGCATCAACTCTCGGGAGGTGGCCATTTGAGCGATATAATTTTTTCCAATTAATGTCATCAATTTAACACTTAATAAACTTTTTATGAAAACAGCTTCTTTTCTTCATTTATAACAAAATGGTAAACAAAAATTCAAATTAACAAGTGGAAAATCATTAATCTTGCGCCACCTTGTATAACTCCAGATCTAATTTGAAATGTCATAAAATAATTATTTCAATGAAAAATCATCTGTTTATAAAGGAACGGTGGATACGTTGAAGTTCCATAGTATTTAAGTAATTTCACATGTCTTATTCCTTTATTCAATAAATAGTAATTAATAATATCTTGTAATTTTTACCTGGGAAAGTCATTACAGTTTGTACGTATAATTTTGATTTTCTCTGTGTTCCAACTAACGTTTTAAAAATTGTGCTTGATTATGGATCTACAAATCGTGCAAAGCGTTTCATCAAGAATTTTTTTTGTGAAACGTAATATAAACTTTTTAGCCATTTGTATAAAAGTTTTTGGGACAGACTGTATAAGTTTAAAATACAGTACAGTAACGATTGCATCAGTGTGTAAAAAGCAGTATAACAAACACTTTCGCTGCCAAAAATATTTATGCTACTACAAGGAAAAGTAAATCGAAAACAAGATCATGCTTGTTACTAACGATAAACATGAGATGTGGAATGCCCAGATGTATCGTTAACGAGAAACACCACTTTACAAAGCTTCTCGGTCTTCTTTCAAATGGCGGGAGTTCTTTTATGTAATCTCTGAACATGATGTAGATTATGTTCAATAAAAAAAAACGTGTCAAGCAATTGTAAGGTATGCAACCAAAGTTACTTTAAGTGGATAATATATTCAGGCCAATTTTATTTTTAGATTATAAAATTGTCGCTATCAATTAGAGGAAGTTTGTGATTTACTAGACTAATTTACTTCTTTATTAACTTTTATTAAATTGTTATGAAAATATTGAAGATATCATAACTACAGATTGCATTGAAGAAACAAATAAGAAATTATAGAATATAATATGAGTAACAAGATATGTTGTAGAATGGTAGTAGTGTGTAGTAGTACAAGAAAATATTCAAACGCAATACAATTCTATTGAAGCTGCCCTATTTCAACGTATGATGTAAGTGGTTAGTAGAATTGTGTGAAGAGCTTAAAATGTATGTGCTCTAAGCAATACGTAAAAGGACCATTAAGCGCTTGCATTTGTTGCGTGACTATTATCTCTCTATCTAACAATCGATCAGATGACAATGGAAACAATTGATTATAGGATACGGTAAAGCGTTGCCTTTCTCATTATAATAATTGTGAGTGATATTTTAGACACCATCGTTACTATCTGATCAACGCCTGTCAAACTAAAGTAAATTAAATTATATTAAATTAGAAACAAAAATGTGAAATTGATTAAATAATGGTGAAAAATCAAACAACAAACTTTGCAATCCAACAAGCATAAAGCTATTAACATAGCAAAGGGTTTGGCGATAACGCATAATAGTGCATGAAAAAAGATGTACAAATTGCTTACGAGAATTTTCAATGAGCTCTCCAAAATAAAAACGTTAATAGAACGTTGTAGATAGAGCGCGACCAAGTATCTGACCCCCGGAAAATATGCGAACTAATTTACCAACGTCTTGCCCCGCACCCCCTCTAACCTACACTTTACACGTTTGACAGCTCTGTACAGTCCCGTTCATGCTCCGTCATTTATAGTGCTCGTTTACTTGTTTATCAAATCGTTGTTTTCATTTTCTCTTGTATTTTCGTCGTTTCTATTATTTTTGCTTCTTTTTGAATATCCGAACAGTTTTTCTTAAAACTATTTCATTTTCTGTTGTGAGCTAAAGGTAAGTAATAATATAACCTCAATTATTTTTACGCGTCTATTTATGTTACAAATATGTTGTAGATTATCCATCATCTTCATTATGGCTAAACGAAAATCGGAGAAAGATGACGTTTTGACTATACTGGAGACAGTTATCGAGTTTTGTGAGGAAGAGAAACGAACAGGCCACTATGCTTTTCCTGTAGATCAAGTCATTAGAAGAGTAGCTGCAATGACAGGAAAATCAGAAAAAACTATAAAGCGTATCAAAACCAATTTACTCAAGAGTTTGGAGGACCAACCTTCTTCATCTTCTACTAGCCGTATAGAGCCAAGAAAGGAGAAAAAGTCGAAAATTATATTAGATGATGCGGACAAGTTATATATTAATATAAATATTTAACGTACTTTATATTTATTTCAATTTAAATCTTAGATCTGTATTGCGGAACAAGATCACATCTATGTACACTGTCAGTAAGACTGTACCTACTTTACAAAGTTTACATTCATATATGAAATCTGAAACTGAATTCTCCGGCTGCAAAGAAACTTTACGGAATATTATTATTGATATGGGTTACAAGTACAAAAAATGTGAATCGAACAGAAAAGTATTAATGGAACGACAAGATATTGTGGCCTGGCGAGCACGATATTTACGTTTTAAAATGTATAACGATAGTCTTGGTGAAAACAGAAGACCCGTGGTGTATCTCGATGAGAGTTACGTACATAAAAATTATACTGTCTCAAAGTGCTGGCAAAGTTCAGAAGAAAAAGGAGTGCTAAAAAAGATGGCGCAGGACAACGATGGATCTTATGCCATGCTGGTGGTGAAATGGGATTTGTTGATGGGGCTTGCTACTATTCAAATCAAAAACAAAAAAGTGGTGATTATCACGATGAAATGAACTACGAAAACTTCTCAAAATGGTTTAAAACACAATTAATACCAAATCTACCACAGAATTCAATTATAGTTATGGATAACGCACCATATCACAGTGTCCAAGTCAATAAACCACCTACATCCTCATCAAAGAAAGCAGATATTATGTCTTGGCTTTTGTTGAAGAATATACAATATCACCCAGGGATGTTAAAGTGTGAATTGCTGGAATTAGTGAGACGTAATAAACCAGAACCTGAATATGAAATAGACAATTATGCAGCAACATTAGGTCATTCGGTGTTAAGATTACCGCCATATCACTGCGATCTTAACCCAATCGAAATGATTTGGAGCATGGTGAAAAGGAAGGTGGCCTCAAGAAATATTGATGGTAGTTGCGATGTTGAGGGCTTAATTTTGCGGGCGTTTAGTGAAATTACTCCAAATTTATGGCAAGCAGAATGCAAACATGTTCACAAAATAGAAAACGAATATATCGAAAGGGACCAATTAATGGATATACACGAAGAATTTATTATTAGATTAAGCGAATCAGATTCAGAAACGGATTGGTTACAATCGGATGATGAATAAGAATTTTGTAGTGTATATAGGTGTAATGCTATATTAATTATTTCTTGTATTACTTTACTATTTTTAAATAAATGATATATATCCTTGTTGTTTTCTCCAAAATGTTTTAAATATGTGTATGCATATTCATATTATAAGATTCTACCTTATTTTAACTACAATCGTAACATTAACATTTGACATGAACGATACGACTGATTTAAATACTGGCGCGTTAAGTTTTTGTCTGGGAATGTACACAACAAACCGACGGTGCTGCTTGAAGGGTCACGCTTCGTTGGTCGGACTCTAGTTGTGTACATATGGTATTGGTCTATGGGAAAAATTATTGCTCTCTTTCTATCAAGTACATTTTTCTGACTTCGTTATTGATTTGGGCCTACGTCACATTTTGATGTCTTTCAGTTTTTTATGTTAACATATTAATTTGATCATTTAGTGCTAAAGGGCATTAAGTTCGGAAGCTCCCAGAATGTTTAAACATACACTTAAGCACACACACAATAAGCTTGGTGCAAAGGAGACTCAAGTCCATAAACTTAGTTCGTTTTACAATTATTAGTATAGATAACAGCATGATCTGCACCTTACTAAGACAGAAGAGATTTTTGTTGGATTCGTTGACGAATATAGGATATGTAGTTTTGCAATTTATAAACATAAGATAGTGAACAATATCATACAGAAAAATTGATCAAGAGGATATGTATTAGGTAGTAGGGGTAAAAATGTAAGTGATATTGAAACGGAAGTTGCAGAATTACTACATGAGCCACAACGTAGGGAAATAAGGAATAAAAACAGGTATTCGTAAAGACGGAAGTGAAAGAAGTATAGTACAGGAATAATGTAGGGAACGTTATGCCTGCCAAAAACCACTGGGGAAGATTTGCAGGTAAATTAAAATGTGTATAATCATTTAATATGTGAACTGATGAGTTTCTGTTTGTTTAGATATCGTTCAAAGTACGTTGTTAATCTAGTCGAGAGAATCAACATTTTCAAGAAATTTTACAATTTCGAAACTAAGGATCAACAGGATATTTACCAACAATGATCTATTTGAGTTACTAAAGTAAGGCACAGAAAGTATAAAGAAGATGAAAACTGACGCAAACCTTAGTATGGTTCAAGGAAAGCACCAGAATAAAAGTACTATATGTCAAACGGCTTTGATAAATTTACACGCAATTACCAATAAACCACTAAAAAGATTGAAGAGTTTATTATTAAAGAATTTAATCCCTCAGAATAAGAAAATAAACATTATACCAGAAATAGATAATAATAGATAATATCACCTCTTTTCCTGTATAGGAAAAAATGTATGATTTGTAAAAGGAAAAATATCCTGAATTGACAGTCAAATATAACTACTATACAGAATTCTTTCGTGAGAACTTTACTCTACATTTTGAGTGCCTACTTGAAGATTTTTCTTTAAAAATACGAAATCCTTCATTAAATACACCGGCTAGAAGCGCACCAGTCGCCGTACTCATTGCACATAAAAGAAGAGTATGGAAAATAGTACAGAATAATCAAGAAAGAAATAACATTCCAGCAATTGCCTTAAATTTTATGCATAATTTGCAATTACCAGAAGTTTACATGTCCAAGGTTTTTTGTGCTTGTGTTTTCTGTATTGACAATTTAAAAGCAGGGAAATAATATTTTAATATACGAAGTGCACGGAGTTCGTAGAGCCAACATGGGTAACTTTTGTATTTGAAGACATAAGGAGAGCATTAGAAAAAAGGTATAGATTTAAAAGCTCATTCGTTTTTAAATTTTATTTGTCATGGATTACTTGATTAAAATTGAAAAGAAACTGAAACCTACGCATCGTAATTTAAATACTTTTATTGGCACTCAATAGAAGAAATTTCATTTATGCCAATCTTGGCTAATCTAACCTAACGTGCAATTCTTCTAAACTTCAAAATTTGGAAAATTAATTTTACTGATTTCGATTTTTTCTGTTTCGAATTTGATATGTGTCACATGATATGAAAATCCGGTGTAAACTTATTTTTGTGGAGTAATTTACATACTTCTATTGGCATATTTAATTAAAATTAGGTATGCTACAAAAATGACACCATTTGTGAATTTATTGTGTATTTATTACTTTACGGATAATATTGCTCTACACCTTACTAAGCTGTTAAATGCATCAAGTACTGCTTCAACGCTGGTATACATATGTAGGACCATACATTATTTTTAACATTTTTACCCCATAAAAGCCTATCAGGAGAATCTAAATCTTGATGATCTTGAAGCCAATGTATCGTTCCACTATTTCCTTCTCATTAAATTGCAAATTTAAATAGTCCCTAATGGGAAGAGTATTATACGAGAGACACCAATCTTGATAAAACCACATCTATCTACTAGGTTATAGTGACAATTCTTCTATTAAGAGGGTAGTCTACCAGCTGATTTACAGCGGTGCCATATCTACATAATTCTATAAATCGTTTGGTTGATTTTATTTCAATATAATTTGAAAATTGGGCTTCATACATATATTTCTACAAATGTTTTACATCTACATTCACAATTTTGTCTATTAATATTCGGTATTAACTTCAGAATCTCTTTTCCCGTTACAGGCCGTTACCTTGATACGGGAATCGAGGTTACATTATTAATTTTTAGATTTAATTGCTGAAATTAGCTATGAGCATTCAAAATACGTCTACACATGTATGTATGAAGCCCGATTTTAAAATACGTTTTAAATAAATTATAAAAACATTATATTATGAAACAAATTAACTGTGGCAACATCGTCAACTGTCAAATGGTAGTCGGGCCTCTTAAGGGTGGGTTTATCAATGTGAGGATAAATAAATTAACTTGCAGATAAAATTTTATTCGTAAGATAATTACAATGAAACGTTTATTGAGTGTTAAATAGAAGTTATCTGCAAGATAAAGCATTGTAGTTGCTAAATTTTATCTGCCAGTTGGCAATATCTGTCAGTTACATACCTAACACTTTTATCCTCACATTGATAAACCCACCCTAAATATAACGCGTTAACTGACGTAGATTATATACTACGCCATCTGTGGAACCACATATTTAGGATATAAAATGTCAGTAACTTAAAATTTATCTCTTTATGCACTACGTTACTATACATATGCTAAAAGTCATCAAGGATTTCCGATAGCCAATCGGAATGCGCTATTTATTTAACAGTATGACCAACTATCGACAAACTTACAATTTATCAACTTGCAATTAACTGCATTACGATAAACAAATGCAGTTAATTGCAAGTTGATAAATGGTCAAAAATAGTTGCAACAGTCATAGTCCTGTTAAATAAATAGATAAACAATTGTTAAATTTGATCTGCTAGTTATCCATATCTGTCAGTTACTTAACTAACACTTTTATCCTCACATTGATAAACCCACCCTAAATCTTCAATCTCCCTATTTACAGTGTGTCCCAAAATGTCCGCAACAGCCCTGTAAGTCCTGTGCTATAGTCGTAATAAAAAAGTGTTTCAAATAAAAGTTGTTCCAATTTACAAGATCTACTTTGTAATATGAAGAGATTTCGAAAATTTTATACAGCCTGGTCATTATGTCGTTACTTCTTTTCATCTCTTATGGCAACCATCTTGAATTCGCTTCCAATCGAAAAATGTTATAAGAAAAAGTTGTTCAGAATTACGAAATACCGCCGTATGCAAAATTTCAACTCCATCGTCAAATATTTATTTTCCCCAGATAATCTGTTATTTTGTTTCAATTTCAATCATTTTAGTTGAAGTAGTTATGAGAATAAAAAAGTATTTATTTACGTAGTAAATACTAAACGTTTTATTTTCTAAAGAAAAATCACGGGAAATATTATAAGACAGTAATTATGAAAAAAAATGTGTGATAATATAAAAAAACAACCGTATACGAAAAAAATAATAAATGATAATACATTGCAGACTAACGCTTAAAATGAAAGTAAACAAAGCAATAATATGACAAAAAAGCAATCACTCGACAAACCTCCTTCATTTGCCATGCATGCCACTGTTCGATGATTGAATTCGTCCATAACACTGCAGAGCACATTGGCTCCTATCCCGTTTGCGCACTCCAGGATGACATCTTTCAAATGGTTGCGGTCTCGGAACGGCCGATGGCTATAGACCTGGTTTTTCAGATAGCCCCAAAGGAAAAAATCCAGCGGTGTCAAATCTGGATATCTGGGCGGCCACTGAACTTGGGATGTCCGAGTGAATATTTTATGGGCTCCGAAATTCACTTCCAACCATTCTTGAATGCCAGCTGAAGCGTGGCAAGGCGCCCCATCATGCTGGAAGTGCATGTTACAACGAATGTGAAGCCGGAAGTCATCTACAATCGGTTCCAGTACATTTTGCAAGAACTGAAGGTACTGAGCAGCATCCATGCAATTTTGTAAAAGAAATGGTCCAACTAATCGCGTGTCCAGAATTCCGCACCATACATTAACTTTTTCATAATACTGGTCCCTACTGTTGACTGTGAAATGTGGATTATAATTTGCCCAGTACCGACAATTCTGCGATGAAACCGTACCATTCGTGTAGAAAGTCGCTTCATCGGAGAATAAAATATTCCGGTGAAAGTTAGCATTGGCTTCCATTTCTCCTTGCATCCACGCACAAAAATTAAAACGACTTTCATGGTCATGTTGTTGCAACCGGCAGATAAATTTAGGTTTATACGGCTTCAAACCATTTTTCTTGAGTAATCGCTGAATATTAGAACGAGATAGTTCGGTCTCTTGCTTAATCTGCCGGATGGAAATGCGCGGATTTTCGGTAATCCGTAAGATGACTCCAACTCCGCATTTTCCGTAACTGGCCGTAACTGGTTCTTCTTAAACTTATTTTCTACACTCCCAGCTTCCTTAAAATTTTGTACAATACGAGCTATCGTTGAATAATGTGTATTCTTGCCAGGATACCGCAAATTAAATTGCCTTTCCGTATTCCGGCAATTTTTTTGGTTTTCTTGGTGCCATTGTTGTGAAATTAAAGTCACGTATTTATTTCTGGCTCACTTATGACTCTCAAGCTCATCAATATTTGACTATCGAGTTGAAATTTTACATACGGCGGTATTTCATAATTCTGAACAACTTTTTTTTATAACATTTTTCGATTGGTAGCGAATTCAAGATGGCTGCCATAAGAGATGAAAAGAAGTACCGACATAATGACCAGGCTGTATAAAATTTTCGAAATCTCTTCAGCTCGCAAAGTAGATCATGTAAATTGGAACAACTTTTATTTGAAACACTTTTTTATGACGACTATAATACAGCACTTACAAGGCTGTTGCGGACATTTTGGGCCACCGCGATAGATAATACATGGGAAAAATAAATATTTGACGATCGAGTTGACATTTTGCATACGGCGGTATTTCGTAATTCTGAACAACTTTTTCTTATAATATTTTTCGATTGGAAGCGAATTCAAGATGGCTGCCATAAGAGATGAAAAAAGGTAATGACATAATGACCAGGCTGTATCAAATTTTCGAAATCTCTTCATAGCACAAAGTAGATCTTGTAAATTGAAACAACTTTTATTTGAAACACTTTTTTATTACGACTATAGCACAGGACTTACAGGGCTGTTGCGGACATTTTGGGACACACTGTATAAAAAAGACAGATACTTTTGCACTGTTAATCTACCATTACAAATAATAGGACCTATCAATCGTTTATTTATTATGCCACACCAAAGATTGAAGAACTCGTAAAGTCAGCTGTCAGTTGATTTGGGAATACATAGTTAAGCGAACTGTGTCTATTAAATATTCTATAATTGTTACACATACTTTCATCTGTCCACAAAATTATATCCTTGAAATTAGGATTTCACTTTATTCAAATACCAATGGCAAAAGTTCATTCGTCTCCAGTTCTAAATCTGTAATATGGTCTACATTGACAACACACATTTAGGTTTATTCAAAATCTTTGGAACTTTAGCACACATACATTCTTCGAAATTTCTCTAATAGAAACACATTTATCGACATTCACACAAGCTAAAACCGATTCTTCCGTTTCTGTATGATTCTTATGGTACATCTTTAATCTTGCTGCCTGCAGTAAATGAATCTGAATTCTTCAGAATCCTGTTCAATCGTAATAACATTTTATGATCACGTTAATCGGCTTTCTGGATACTGAGCTCTGATTTCTGCCTAGAAGTAATAGACCAAATTTTCCAAGTTTTGAAGAAATTTGCATATCATGCGAAACACAACTGCATTCAAAAAAATATTTTTTTGAAAGGGACAGAAAACGCACGATGCTATTTTAAAATTTCGAAGTCAAGTTAGATTATTAAATTTTTTTATTAAGTGCCAATAAAACTATTTCAATTACAATGCATAGAAATTAGAAGGTTTAAGTTTTTCTTCAGGGTTAAACAAGTGGAGCATGACTAGTAAACATTTTGAAACTGGATTCTTATTTAGCTCCTACAGCTGCAGCATTTTGCTAATTTACCTGTTATCTTCCTTTATGAGTTGTATATGTAGTCAATTATATCCATCCTTATAAAAAAGAATTACGACTACTTTCCGATAATTTTCTCCAGCAAAACAAGAACCATACTATGCAATGCTGAGAATCTGTATGGCTATAGTTGATATCAGTCCATATAATAAGAAACAGCAGTTTTATTCAGTGCGTGGGAATTCGTTCTTGCCTTGTAATAAACATTTTCGGGCTATAAAAAAAAATCGCAAAGAAAATTGCACTCATCACTTCAACGTGGTAATAATAAAAATAAAAAATCAGTAGAAATTAAAAGATTGGTGACAATCCGAACACAAAAAGAGACTCAACAAAAATTTAATATTCAAAATCGATGGGTACTGGAGGGGCTAAGAACGTTCGTCAAAATATTATTGACAACTGGAAAACTAAGAAAGAAAGATATAAAAATTAGTTTACAATTAAATGTGTGTATTTCATAAAATGTAAGTTTACCACAAATAAAGAGAAAAATAAATTTACATACACACAGGTACCGCAATTTTTGGAAGATTCAACTATCTCCATTGCAAAAATGATCTCTCTAAATTTAGAAATACTTTACAAAGATACTGTTTCAAATTTGTACGCTTAATAAAAAACAAGATGCATAAAGTTGGCAGTAGCTCAAATAAAAAACACTTATTCACGAGACTTGGCGTAACTAGACACAATATGAACACACAGTCGGGCACAGGTGCAGCACTAGTTTCAAGAATTCAATTCATATATATTTTAAACTGAAAACAGTGCGAAAAATCAATTGATCATCTGCTCTGTAACCTTACGAATAAAGTCGAATTTGTTATGGATCAAATACAATCACATGCTCACAGTGTCTTGGATCTGAAAGACTTGAACTAGTTATGTAAAAATAAAACCTGCGCACAAAATGCTATTTTAGATTACTTTATGTCGTTTATTGGTGTAAACAGTGTATTACTGTAGACATATATTTATAAGAACAGTAATTTTTACCAGCTAAGCTGCTGATTATATTAGTGACAAGCTTAAATTAGTACAAATATTGTTAAATGATCGTTAAAAAGATGGAATGCTATTTATGTTTTAAAGATTGATTATAAATATTATAATTTATGTACAAAATTATACTTTTGGTATAGGTAGTACAATGTAAATTATACAACAGGAGTAATACTGAATACAGATGGCGGACATAATTATGGCTCTATTGATAACAATTCCGTGACAGAAAATGTTTAAATATCAAGATGCTTAGGTTTATAAAATATACGTGCATATATTATAAGCTCCTATCCTGTTCTCAAATTAATAATCATTCTGAGCACTGCAAACTGGCAGTGGCATAGCTGCTTGCTTAAAATTAATATAAAACGTAGTGACACAAAAATGCTACTTTTTGCCAGAATGAAATGCAAAAATAACACATTTAATTTATTAGAAACGACCGCTTTTGTACCCCAAATCTAAAGCTACTGTGCACTGTATACCTGGAACTTATTCTCCTTTTAGACAATGCAGCGTCTTAAATCAAAGACAATTTCGAATGATATAAGTAGCCATTTGTCATAGGTGATGTAAGTGCCGTTTTCCAATTGAGTATAGTAATTTATTACTTCTCGTTATCAAGGGCAATCAATGTACACAAACCGTGAAGCTAATTATCCCCCTTTTCAATCGGAAATACACTCCATAGACCTTTGTGTCAGAAAACACCTCAACCAGAACCTAAGGCGCATCCATTTCATTGGACCGGAACCCTTCTTTGGCATTCCCAAAAGCCAGCCCAAGAAGGAAGTTCAAGAATGGAAGGCAAAAGAAATGGCCTCCATCTGACGGAAAACACACGGACAAATACAAGCGAAGAAATTCATTAACTCCTCGCTAAACAGTAATAAAAACTACTTGATCTCAGCAAGTCTCTTAATCGTAATCTTAATTTTACTCTAAACTTACGGCAAGCTCTCTACCATTCATTGTTAGAACTCAATAGCGACGGCAAGTTAAAGCTTGGGTCCATCAAAATAATGGGTGGCAAATTCAGAGTATTCGAGAAAACTGTTATCGGAATGTGGCACCATCCTCTCGTAAAAAGGGATGTGTTGGACGAAAACCAAGAATGCTTGATATAGAATCAGTGTCGTATTAGTTCTCTTGCACATTCTCCTAGCATTAGTTCATAATCGTTTAAAATCAGGACAAATACAGATGACATTCCAATACTATAAGGTCATATTTGACGGATGTCAATAAAATTGCACGGTTAAAGTACTGCTTATCAATGCTTAAGCTAGAAAGTGTAGCTGATGGAACATCTCACTTCAGGGATATGACTAACCAAGTCCATGTAGACAAAAAGAAGTTTTACATTACTAAAGCATCATGTTATCTCGTGGAGGGTGAACAGTAAACGCTACCCTACGTAAGTAGTGCTTTTGGCCGTTGTTAGCCGTCCTCGCTGCAATCAATCACAGAATAAGCATTTTTATAGTAAACTTGACATTAATTTGGCCTTTCGTATTTGAAGAACCTATCAACAGAAACAGCAAAAATCGACCGGCTGATACAAGGAAAACTAAAGTTATTTCGAACGTAACTAGAGAAGAATGATAATCGAAAAATTGCTGCCTGTAATTGAAGTGAAATGGTCTACATCAAACCGACATTCATCCATCTGGATTCAACAAAATAATGCCAAAACGCATATAGATTTATGAGAAATAGGTTTTAAGGAAGCTAACTTAAACATTAAAGTGTTGTATCAGCCATCAAATAGTCCTGATATGATCGTTCTCGATCTTTCAATCTGAGATTTTTTAATGCCATTCAGTCGTCACGAAAACCACTCCCCAATTATTACAAAGTAATACTCTCTATAATAATAAAACCTTCTTGATTCACCAACAATCTATAGTAAAAACTATGGTTGTAGTAACTATCGATTGACCCATATAAGAATTGCTCACTTACAAAGAAATGGGATGCTACGTTGTATATATAATGCATTTCTTCAACCGCCAATTAATTAACATATTAATATTAACATTATTTTATTTTTTAAAAATATGTCGACCGGAGGTGAAGTCGAACCACCGAGCATGGCTTTTTGCGGCCTACTCGCAACACCGTTGCGCTACCGGGCGACTCTACTCCATTATTATGTTGTGCCAAGATATAAATACTTCGATGCTATGTAGTTATTAATTACGACATGGAGCAGAAAATATGGCAGATTTAGTTTAATTTATGATTTTATTTGATTAACTAACTCCAGATTTATGACATTTATACTTTAATAAGGAATTTTTTTTTTTCGAAAAAAATTGACACTTATTTATAGACAAAAACAAATCTAAAACGGGATACTTATTTTTGGACGGAGAGAGTAATACATTTAGGGCTCGCTATGATACCAGATGCATCTCAAATGATTTGAGGCTACACCGAGTAATTTTATAAATGAAACGAAATTAATGAAACTAATATGTAAAATGATGTGCTTTAGTACTGACTCACCCCTCGAGTTCAGTCGGCTATATATCGTCATACATAAGGGTTATATTTATAAAGTTTTATGGTACTTTGAGTCAGTACTAAAGCACGTCACTGTACATCATCTGAATGTCCGGAGTAGAGGTCTCATAACGCCGCCGCGCCGCTGCATCGTACTGCAATTGTTTCAGAGATCGTTTTCTTATATGATTTGTATAATATACTCGTATAATCAGTTATCTCTTTATTTCAAAACCTTATCTTACCCAGTGTTTAAGGGGTATCTCAGGCAGAGTTTGTTCTCTAGTCAGTGTAATGGTCAGATATTTCTTCATTGCTGATGCTACAGCTAGTCATTGTCGATATTTTGCAACATGTGTAGGCACTTCACGGAATAGTAGTTTTAGTTTCATTTTCTCTTGTAGTTATAACTATAATTTGTTTATGTATTCAAGGTTTGAGTGGAAGAACAGTTCACTGAACTCCACCTTGGGATTTTCCAAGACTCTTTTTTTTGTATATTATTATTCATTACTTTGTATCGTTTTTTTTTTTTTTAATAAAGGCCTGTTATAATATTTTGTAAAACCTTCGTTTGCCTCAATGACGCTCTGAAGACGTCGTGGCATTGAATAAATTCAGTAATTTCTTCCTAACAGTTTTAAATCGCTTGTCACAACTCTTGTGAATTTTAAGGTCGAAAATTGAAATTATAGATTTTCTTAACCATGCTACTTCAGATATTCTTAATGGGGTAAAGTTTTTGCCACTGGCGGATTTTAGCTGTGAAGATGAAACATATGATGTTATGGAAATAATGAAAAATGAAGCTAAACATTTCCATCATGGAGATAAACTTCCGTCTATATATTTTTAAAATATCTGAAGGGGAAGCTTTAGCAAATTATTTAAGCAAGTTTCTCTTACATATTACAGTTTTGCTGTTATGAAAGTATTGACATACCGAAGAAATTGCCGGAAAAGAATAGATTATTTTGTTTGTTAGAGAAGACTTGTGTTATTATATTTGTAGTAAAAGAAGATCCAGCTAACTTCATCGTGTTTTTCGCACACTGTATGTAAAAGCAATAAATGTTCTACCTGTTTTTCCACATTTTGCATTGTTTATTATTGAATATAACGAGAGGCTTTGTATGATTTTATGATTTAGAGATTTAACAGATCGTAATAAATGTACAAGATACTAGCTGGCACGATTTCAACTATAATATTTCAATGTTCTCCTACAAAACGTAATTACATACATAAATGAGATCATCGTTTTTTGACTTCCTACACAAATAAAACATTTTACACAGCTTCCCTTCAAATAATTTAAAATAGTTTGTCCGAGTCTCATCTATATTTTAATGAATTAATCTTGTTCTTTTTTTGATTTCGGTTGCGAAATTAATGATTGACATTCAATTTCTCACATGCCAACAATAGCGACAAAATCACTGTTGCTGCTTTAGACATCATTTCAATGCCAGCGTATCACCTGGAAAGCAACTATAATTAACTTCGATAAAAAAACAACAATTGATCACGCAATGGTAACAAACATCAAACCGAATTATTTTCAGTATTGCTCCTGTTGTATAGAAATAATAATTGAGTACCTAAATCAATATTAACAATTTAAATAATAGTAGGTTAGTTAATAAAAGCAAACGATCGGATGATAATCTAATAAAACATCTCTAAATTTATACGTAAAATAGGTCTAACACAAATAACGGAAACGAACGTATATGATGGAATGAATGAAAAATTTAACAAATCTGATTCTAAATATTCAAAACTCGTGTTGCAGCCAATAAAAATAGTAACAGTACGTATAATTCAAAAAGGACGTATAGAAATTCTTACAAAGGACAAATCTCGCAAGACTTACCCGCAACTGCTTCTAGGCACTGCAGAAATGTTTCCGTATTCCTTTCGCAAGTGGCTTCATTGAGGTAGAAGTATGTACGGGCAGATTGTACCTTATAACGCCTGTCGGCAAAGGTTTTCGCCACGTGGTATTGTTTTAGAGAGTCTTTGTCTACCGTATCACCACCTTCGGGTACTGAGGCCCTATAAAAAGAAAATTATTTATTAGAGAGCTGAATACATTCTAATTCTATTCGACAGTAGATAACAATGCAGGATATTTTCAAAAGTCTAACTGCCTGTATACATTGGTATTAATTAATGACATTTTATTAAATTTTTCAGTTTGATATTCTTTTAAAATATCAGAACCAAAATTGGAATTACTTTCGATTAGTTAACTCTTTCAATTGGTGTCGCTTAGTTAAATTTAAACTGTTTTGTTTTAATTTGCAATAATTTTGTTACAAGATAGGCGATCGCAATATTACGTGGCTCGAGTCGTAGGTGTTTCGAGCTGTTCTATTCAAATGGCAGTGAAGCGATTCCGTGTAACTGGTGGCTACACTAGAAGAGTCGAATCTGAGAGAAAAAGGTGTACAGGCTGCTTTCTTACATTCCTGAATCCTGAGAAATAGACATACCACCCTAGTTTGTGCCAGGAACGATTTAGAAGGGGTATGTGGTGTAACAGTTGGTGAAAGAACAGTAAGAAGAAGATTGCGAAAATATGGATTGGAGATCTGCATATAGCCTGCAGTTGACCAGAGAAGATCGTGTAGAGTGATCGCTCTTTGCTCGTAAACATCAGAACTGGGCAAATGAAAAAAGGAGACATATCTATTTTACAGACCAATCGAGATTTGATTTCAGCTCTCCTGATCGACGTTAACAAGAACGGCGAAGAGCTGGTGAAAGATTTGGCTAATAAAATATTGTTCCAAAACTTAGTTTCGGTAGTGGTTCAGTCCAAGAATGGGATAGCATTGACCAAAATGACATTCAACGTTTTATTGAAAGAATACCAAGAAGAAAGGAGAGTGTAATTCAAGCACAGGAAAACCAATTAATCACCAATATTTATTATTTACAAAAAAGAACACATTTTGTTGATGTAATCACTGTTCCAGCTTTTTTCATTAATTTTATCATTCCAATTACATTATATATTTTCTTAATTGATTTAAATTCATTACGACTATTTGCTTTATCGTCTGAATCAACAAAAGAAACACAATTAAAATTTAAAAACTACGAAAAAACAACGAAATTAGTACATGGATGGGATTCTATGCTGGTGAGTGTATATTTATATGTTTTAATTTTTTATGTGTGGTGGGTGCTTAGTTGCAGTGACTTCTTAAGGTGTATCGTTCATTTGGCCATCACTATAACTCTCGCGGTATAGTTTTTGCGTGTGTATAATTATATTTAAATGGCCTTGTGACAGCATTATACCGCCTTTTAATCACTTCCCAACAGCATATCGTAGATCGATCGGAATATAATTCATCGAGAAAAAAGTCACCGTCCTTCCGGTGAATTGAAACCCGGCTCCTATCGGTCCGCCATAACGGTAGTCAGCCACCTAACCACTGCGACTATCGACTCGTATTTGACATTATCTTATAATTTTGCTTAAAAATTTTTTATTTTCTGTAAATATTTTAACCAACATAATACCTCTGTTCTACAGTTAATGCGAGCTACAAAATGCACTGTAAATAGTTTTTTGCGCGATTGGTTGTTTTTATCCGTTTACCGTGTTTGTTTCTACGACGGTAGTTGCTATTACTGGTTGCTATGTGTAATAAAACGGTAAGTAATACCGTTTCACTGAACGGTAAGTGAATTAAACAGAACCACAAAACAGAACTAGGAACAATAGCATCAAAAACACACATGAGTTGTTTGGAGCAAAACCATAGAAACCATTGAGCAGCCATCCAATGGTTTCAGTTCCAATCTTCGCGATTTTCACAAATGTATTTATATAAATTATTATTATGTTGCGTATGCAGACAATTGTATTCGAACGGTAAACATCCCTTACCGTTCTCCATACTTAATATACTATTGGGTTAGAAAAATAAAGTATAATTACAATTATTTTGTTGGTAATTTCTTATAATTAAAACCACTGATAGTTTTTAAAACTGACATTCGCCAAATGGAGTTTCGTTTTCTTTATAACTCAGTTGTACTTTTACAGAAAAGTTGTTACAGACGCTTTGTTATGCTAATGACTAGGCAAACTAAAATATTATAAAAATATATAGAGCGGTTCATAAAAAATATATAAATTATAATCGTGGGACATTCTCTTGTTTTCTGTTTTATAGCATGAAATGCAGACCACACAAACGCCCTCCATAACTCTAAAAACAAACAAGTTGATATAGACTTGATGAAACGCGGAAAGAACTGTATAAGAGTTAGATCAGATAACATAAAAAATCTGAGGAAAAGGACAAAACGTAAACGTTGCCAAGCATGTATTTCTGTGAAAGGATATTAGTGTCAACATTTGAACACGCGATTCGGTTGAATTTAAATATTTGATAATTAACTATAGCTCTCTTAGTTTCCAACTAAGGTTGCCTTTGTTTTATGAGATTAAACATTTTCTATTTCTATTTATTTTCGTTTGAAAATCGGTTAATTTTTAATAAATTGCTACCGAATGGATAAAATCACAGCAAAACTATTTCTTTTAAAGCCGGTTAAGTTTTATTGTATGCTCACACATTTTTCCAGCAGTATGTAGAATTTTGTATAAGAAGGGTGCTGGAGAGCACCTTCAACACATACCTTTTATCTGATAGATGTCTTACGGCCGTTTGCACCGTCCCTAGTTAAACCAAGTTAAGTTATAATTAAATTAAATCTTAGTTAAATCGGAATTTTAGTTGCACGGAGATCTAAACAAAAGATTAAAATGTAAATCAATAGTTAAATCTTTTGTTAAGATTTCCGTGCAACTAAAAATTCCTATTTAACTAATTTAACCAAGATTTAATTTTAATTATAATTTAACTTGATTTAACTAGGGACGGTGCAAACGGCCGTTAATGATTAATTGATTTTGCAAGTTTATACTTTGATTGTCAACTTGCCGTTTAACATAATCATCGATAAAGATCGAAATTTTAACGATTTATTTCGAGAACATCAAGAAGTGCCACCACTCAGCCAGGCCACAGCTAGTAAAATGGGGCGACGATATAGGGAGCTGGGTCATGTATGAAATGTACCTATAGTTCATCCAAAGTTTACTTGGACTTACGTCATTCGTGACGTCACATTCGTACCACAATAATTTAGTCAAATAGAAAGTTCTTTAAGAATAATTTACTGACTTTTAATTCCCCTAGGTTATTTAATTAAGCGTTGCTGCCAGCGTGTTTTCGATTACAGTCAATTATCATTCATGCCATCAGTCATTATCAGTAAATTTGAAATTTTGTGTGTAGCGTGTTTTTCTTTGTATTTTTGTTATTTATTTCCATTACTGCATATAATAGTATATTACATTACTAGGAGTAGAAAGCTGTCATTTTTGTGTCGAGCCCAAACGTTTGCTGTCGAGGCGATAGCCGAGACAGTGCAAATTGGGCACAAAAAGCTTTCTACTCCGTGTGATGTTTACTATTTTTTCTTCAAACGATTTTCGCCGATCTCGTGAGCTACACATTTAAATAATGCATGCATTATTATCATTGTTTAAAAGCAGATTTTATGCATCTGTCAAACAACTGTCAAAGTACCTACTACGTTTAAACTTTTATTTCTTTATAATAGTATTAAAAGTACAATTATTCAGAGCTCGGTGTAGTCATTGACATTTTGTTCTCTGGTCCATTTCAGAAACTTTTCATACGCTTTGCCATACACCTTACGTGATTTAGTCGGGATTAGTGTTGCAGCAGCTTGATTCACAATTTTGATTATTTCTGGTGGTGTAAATTAAAGTTCTTCTTCGCTCATTTTACAAATATTTGACAATTATGAAATAATCGTTCAGTCAGTTTAAAGAGTTGTGATTGGTCGGTTACATTTTTTTACTAGTAAAGAAATGAGATCATTTTTTCACTAGTAAAGAAATGAATTGTTTCAACGGTACGTATTCGGTAACAAAATGATCATATTTTTGTACATTTGAAGAAAAAAACTATTCCTTTTAGAACAAATATTTGACTATATTAGCATTTATAATCTGTAAAAATATTGTGTGCATTGGAGCAAGTGACAGCAAAAGACCGGAGCAACTGTACAAACCCATAATACTAACGTACTATAGATACGGCAGAAGATCCCGTGTACTGTCGTCAAAGTTTTGGTAGTCACACATTTCACCAGATGTCATTGGGATTGCTTTTTGAAATTTGAAATATGAAAAAGCGCGACATTGTAGTGTCATTCTGATTTTGTATGTTGTGTCGCAAGCGTTCTTAAAAACAGTATTAATAGTATATGGTAATTTTTGTGATATTCTTGGAGAAGATATAATATAAGTTGAAGGGTCGATGGCCGCAGTGGTTAGGCGGCTGGCTATCGGTGTGAGAGGACGATAGGTGCCGGGGTGCAATTCTCTGGAGGGACGGTGACATTTTTTCAGAGAGTCTAATCCCGCATCGACTTGCCCTTCGCTGTTGGGAGCAAAGTGATTAACAGCGCGGCATCATAAAAGGCGATATGATGCTGTCACAAAGCCATTTGAACACAACTAACACAGACTAAACTACACCGCAAGAGTTGCAGTGATAGCCAGACAAGTAATACAGCTTACGAAGTCACTGCAACTAAGCACCCACCACACAAAAAAAAAATTACGTTGAACGTGGTATAGTTTAAACCAGAGTGGAAGGGAAGTAACGGCTGTTACAACGTTAGCGTAGCGTTAAAAAATTGATGACCAATTTATTGGGGACAGCAGCCTGTGGTAGTTGATGAATCAAAACAAGAGACTTGTTTTTTATACCTTAAGCTTTCGAATTTATTTTAAATTCATCCTCAGAAGGCAATTCTACAATAGCAAAATACACAGACAAATTATTCTTAAATTAAAAAAGAATTAATATAAAATGACTTACATAAGAGTGTTGAAGCAAGTAAAGCATCAGTGTAAATAACTATGTTACAACACAAGAATCACAGACAACTACGGTAGCAAGTATAAAATACAACAAAAATCCAGGTACATATCAGGATATAACACTTTACTATGTCAAAACATGTTAAAAATTAAAAATTTGTTTATCATGACATTAAAATTACATGTTAAAAGTTAGAAAAATTCTATCAAGTGGCCGGTAAGATCTCCTGACGTTACCGCATGTGATTGTTTATAGGGATACCTCAAATGTAAAGTTTACGTCACAAAACCACGTAGTATTATCGAGCTTCAAGAATATACCGGACACGAAATCAGATATCACCGGAAATGTCGCACAATATTGCACACATTGAATCTTTGAATTTAGGTTTTTATTTGTTTGACATTTACACTCTCTCAAAATCTCAAAAGTAAATAGTATGTCAAATTACTCATTAAGATGCCTTTTAACTGAGCAGTCACAAAATACATACTTGCGTTTGAGAAAAAAAATGGGGAAGTACTTCCTAATACTCATCCTTATTCAAAATTCCACTTTCTGCCGGAAAAAATGTGTCAAACATCAAATAAAACTTGACCCGTTTTGGGAATTTGTTCAGAAAAATCTATTGCCTTTTTACTGAATTTATTCAGTAAAAAAAGCAGCAGCAGTTAAAGTTTCCACACTGTATACAGGGTGTCCATGAATATGTGGGCAATATCTCGGATATATAAAGTTTATGTAAAAATAACACTGTATGTTTATAAATATCTTTTTTGCTAGGGTGCTCTTATTAATCAAGATATTGAACTTCCACGTACTAGGTGGATGTTCTATGTATACCCTGTATATTACTAGATCGGCGTCTATATTACTACTAACTTTCTGTAACAAAATTTCAATCGATAATGCTGAATATGGAATAGAAAATGCTAAATCAATATTTAATCCAGCAATAAGTTTGATGTAGTATGTGAACGTTTTGATTTGATACTTTCACTTTTACGGCATTCCTTTCAGCTGAATATACATCAAACTATCAAATCAACCCCAAATCCAAAATAGCTATTCTATATATAGATTACGCGTGGGATGCAGTAAAAATGGACCTTTCGGTATTATATTGATCCGTCATCACATAGGATATACGCATGTTATTATTAACACAAGAGAATCTACTTACTCAACTTCGCGTTTCTCTGCCTCCTCTTGTGATATATCCTCTTCAACCGAGTAATCGAGTATCGGCTTGACTCCGAAGGATCTCAGTCTTTCCAACGTCGGCCTTATCTTGTACTGATCTTCACCAGCAACGAAGTGGCCATAGAATGTAGATTTCATAAGCGCAATAAATAGCCGTTCGCCAAGAATAGCTCTGCATGTTTTCATCAACTGAAACAAAAGTTTCGAATATTAGAAGGATTAAATGCAAAACATCTCAAGCGACGAAACATTATAGTAATTATCATATTTGAATGTTATTCATGATTCGGATTATATAGCTAGTTTTTTTTTATCCAATATTAAATTTTTATTTATTTGAGTAAAACTCTAATGATATTAATTTAATTTAATGCGCTTATACGGCAAGGAAACAATAAAAATAATTTGCTGGTAATAATAATTTTTAGAGGCTTTTATATTACACTCATAACTCATAGCGTTGGAAGCGATTAAATTCACAAACTTTTATTATTATTTCGAAACTAACTCAAGATTTTAAGTATGCCAGCAATAAAAACGCACTTATGTATGTAGCTGAAAACTTCTGTATTTTCGTCACCATGTTCAAGACCAGATCGTCATAAAAATTGCTAGTTGCTGTACACTATACATGATATAACAGATTCAATAAAAAGCATGTTGCTGGTAGCAACCTAATCAGTATTAAAATAAAAACGCATATTATCGCTCTCGCCCAGGACCGTATGTTGGCCAATACGCCGTGAAAGATTAGCACAGTGTAATGTATCTGATGCGGTGAATGACACACATTTAACCCTTAACCGGAGACGTATCGTCTACCAGACGACGCTTTTGTTAACCAATACACTTTGGTTAACAAAAGCGCGCAAATGCGTATCCCTTCCTCCTTACTAAGTACCCTAATTGACAGAACAAGGTTAGTACGCATTAAGTAGTTACTTCGTTAGGTACGTCCAGCGTAGTATGTCAGTCGACACATCTCCGTTTGAGCTACACAATCGTGTATACTTGTAACCTGAAATATGGTCGGACGTTCAAAGCGCATACGTTTTGGTGACCCAGATTTCGAATATACTTTACTCAAGTAGTATGAAGAGGAATGCAGTGGTGACAGTGATGTAGACATGGTTTCAGAAAATGATTATATAGAATCTGAACATAATACAGATACCGAATAAAGTGATGTTAAACGTGACGAATCAGAAAGTACTCGTATAAAGTCGGTACTGTCAGAGACCAATTCAGCTGATGATCAAGTGCGGATGATTCCAAAATGCAGCTCTTACTTGTATGGCAAAACCGATATAGATGGTCCACTTCTGAGATCGTCCATCATCAAGAACTCGGAAGCATAATATAATAATGAAAATTCCAACCCTAACTGCAAAAAGCACCAAGTTTGAGTGACACAGCGTATCCGCTCTCTGTTTGGAGTTTACTATTGAGTGATATCATTCTACAATATATGATGGAATGCAGTTACAAAAAAAAACTCTTTGCAATGCGTATACGGTATAAAGAGCAGCCTAAAATTGGCCTCAGAGATATCGATGTCATTGAACTAAAGGCATTTTTGGGACTTTACATCGATTTTCATTTCGAATGACGTGGAGTTCGAGGCCCTATTTGCTACTGATGGTACCGGCAGGGTAATACTTAGATGCATGATGAATATAAAACGATTTGCCACCTTGTTGTGCGATTTGCGTGTTGATAATCCGGAAGATCGAGAAGAGCGTAAGGAAAATGATCCAGCAGCAGCAATTTCTTTTGTATTCAAATCACTTATAGAAAATAGCCAAAGCGTTTACGGTCTTGGTCAGTCTGTTACCATAGATGAAATGCTTGTCAGTTTCAGGGGAAAGTGCCCGTTCAAAATGTATATGCTAAATAAGCCGGCAAAATATGGCATAAAAATACAATGCCTAACAGATGCTAGAAACAGCTATTTGTTCAATGCATATATTTACTGTGGAAAGAATTCGAAAGGTATTGAACTCACTAAAGAAGAAACCAGACTCATGAAACCCACCCAAGCAGTATTACGTCTTGCCAAGTCAATTTTTAACAGTAATAGAAATAGCACGGCTTATGTTGGAATCAAGGCAAAGGCCACAATATTGATATCCTCGATGATTGATAGGATTGCAACCGACTAAAATATTAACAAAACCGGAAATAATTTCTTATTATAACAGTAATAAAGGGGGAATAGACAAACTTGATGTCAAGTGTTCCAAGAGTTCATCGAGTCGCTGAACTCGTAGGTGGCCAACGGCTATCTTTTTTAGAGTTTTAGATATCTCCATCGTAAACTCATACATACTACACAAGTGCTACAAAATTAAGAATACAATCAAGGAGAAGAGCATATTTGCTAAACAATTAGCTAAACAACTGGTGCAAAAGTGCATGCGAAGACGAATGATAAATGTGCATAAATAAAAAAGTTAGTTGCTTTTGTATATTTTTCATTTTCACCTACTTGACAAACGTCATCTCTCAGACGATAGGTCTCTGTTCAGGTAACAAAAATGACATGTCTCCGGTTGAAGGTTAATTTTACCGTGCTAGTCTTTCACCGCATGTCGGTTAATAAACAGCCAATATACGGTCCTGGTATAGTGTTCCTACCATTCTTCCTATATCTTATTATTATCTGTCTACATAACAATAACTCGACAAGTTAAAACTGTTCTAGCGCATTCAAACAAAACAGGAGCTTTAAGGAGGATTTTTTAAAAGTAAAGATTAGCCCAGTAGCAAGTTTTTGCGTTTCAGACGAGAACTTAGGCGCGAAAATAGCTTTCAGAAAGAAAATGGAGAAGAGAAAATAGTAATTATTCCAAACGTTGCCATTGTAAGCAATGTCATATCAAGTTAAAATAAGACAAGCATAAAATAAAGAAGAAATTAAGTTAGGTTCAGCATTGCTTTTCTGAGACACTTTCTATAAAAGTAATTTTACGCTTTAGTCCTTTAATACATATACAACTTATTTTCCGACTGCACGCGCGGTACGATCCTGACAAGCAATTTCAGCCAAAAGAGAGCCCTACTGTGCCTCCATACCGCTTTAGTCCTCTCAACGAGGTTGCACCCGGACAAAAAGTCGGCGACCTGGTCAGAGGTTAATTGACTTACTCCAAGACCATCTGATTGATCGACCCCAAAGTATATCCGCATCTCCCTGACCGCTGTTGGACAGTCAGCAAGGAGACGTGCTGGAGTTTCCTCCGAACTCCCACAGTTTCTACAAAGCGAATTTACTATGCTCATGCGATGCATGTTTATTCAGTGCGCAGTGATCGGTAATATCTCACTTGGGCGGATTTCGAAGAGTACAGTGTGTCACGCCGGCAAGTGCATTCTAGTAGGAACAATGCCGCAGCTGAAGAGGCACATCTTCCAATAAAACTAGCAATTTATTACGGAGAAAGTCCAGTGGCACGTAATCGCTGAACCAAACGTGGAAAAACTCTTCTTCCGAAATGATGGCGATGTGGATATCGCAAGGCGTACTCTCTTTGAGCTATTGCTGCATTCTGTACTTCTGCACTTAAAGTAAATTGCTATCGTATCGACACCCTCAACATTCGTAATAAGCATATTGAATGGTCAAAGTCAACATCAACGCAAGACAAAATAAAAAATTTGACATTATAATACTGTCATAAGAGACGTGCAATATTTTCCAAAGCCAACCTCGTTTTAAAGTTATTATTGCCCGACTCGTTTGTGTCTTTATACTTGGTAGTCTTTTTTTGCAATAACTTGGGAACAAATAGAAATATCGAAATGCGGTTTTCAGGAAATTATGTGTAATTTAACTCCGCTTACAAACCTGTTAACGCAATAGTATCGTTCCATTTAATTTTATTTAGAAACTCGTAAAAATCTGTTACCGCTGCAGAAAGCGACCTCTAGTTTATCAGTTTGAAACCAATGGATATAGCATATAAATCCTGTTTAAAGCCCACACAATTCCCCAAACGATTCCAATATCGTTCGGATAGGTTGAATAGTAACGGAAATATTAAACTTCAAACATTAACGAATAAATGGTCTTGCCCCTCCCTTATTATGACAGATATGAAAAAATGTCACTAAAGAAAATTATCTGGTATTGACTGGGCTTTCAATTGGTGATATTAAAATTATAGTTTATTCTGCGATTTTCTGAAATAATAGTAATTTTAGATATGAACAGCAGTTACGCCACCTAGCGGTAAAACCTGGAACTTGAAAATAATTTCCAGAAATTTCTCTTGGCTACTATAACTATCAAATTTTTTTCCCGCAGAACCTAGGACAAATACTTTCCGAGATACAGCCGCTTACCTCTCTTAGTACCCTGTACATATTTATGGATATATGTAGATTTCATTCGACTTTCTGGTACGAACTAATTAAATCGCTAACACTATTTAACCAGAATTTTTATATAAAATTATTAACTTACAGTTAGCATTATACAGCCTCTCCCGCATAGATTGCATAATAATGCACTGGCGTGTTCTTTGGTCAAAAAGAAACAAAAACATATATTCGCAAATGCATAGTTTCCGAGATAAACACTGTTTAAAAAAATGTTCATGACAAATGCAATAAACAATAAACTAAAATATGTTCAATGTGTCTACCATTTTCTTTGACGCATGCACGAATTGTTCTCCTAAAAGAGCTTCGTATTCGTTCAAAAATCCCCGGAACTTGCCTGACATGTTTAAAAGCATAGTTAATATTATTTCTTAAATCATCTAGGTCGTGAATTGGTTCAGAGTAAACAGTTTGTTGTAACAGCATATCATCATATATTGCTTCCAATTCGTTTCGTAAGAATTGAAGGTATGGATCTCCTGTTAGCCTGTTTGGAAGAAAACTGGGTCCTAGTACTTCATCTCATATAACTCCAGCCCAAACGTTGAGAGAAAAGCGTCTTTGATGATGTTTTTCAACTATTCCATGGGGATTTTCATCGCTCCATATGTGCGCATTGTGGTGATTAAAAATCCAGTTTCACGTAAAAGTGGCTTCGTCGGTAGATAAGACATTCGCCGGGAAATGAACGTTCATTTGTTCACGAAGTATAGCCCAACTACAAAAAGCTTCTCTGTTTTCACTGCCTCCTTCGCTAAAAGCTTGCACTTGTTGATAATGAAAGGGGTGTAAAGACTGCTCTTTAAGAATTCGCCAAACAGTGTTTTTGCTCGTATTTTCCATAACGAAAATTCATCTTGTACTGGTTGTTGGATCTTCTTCAACTCTCGCCAAAATTGCTTCATCCAATTGCACGGGTTTAACATTTGCTCTGTCCCTGGATTCTTTCAATTTTACGCTTCCATCAGTCTCTCGCAAACGCTAGAAAAGTCTTGCAAACATTTGGTGGTGTGGCAAATTTCTGTTAGGATATCGTTCTGCATACAAACGCGATGCTAGCAACGAATTTCCATCGGTTAAATCATAAACAAAAACCATATCTACTAACTCTTCTGTAGGATATGTAATCAGAGCCATGATAAATTTAAAAAACGTCTAATTAAGATACGTCAAAAAATTGGAATTTAATAAAAAAAAGTAGGAAGCCTACCTAAGTTTGGATTTTACAATTTACTTAAGTCTGTACATACCTTGTGGTACAAAATCAGTGTTTATCTCGGAAACTATGCATTTGCGAATATATGTTTATTAGGACGTTTTGTTTCTTTTTGACCAAAGAACACGCCAGTGCATTATTATGCAATCTATGCGGCACACCTTGTATTCAGGTAATCCGTTTATTTATAACTAATGCAAACGACGCAATAGATAATTAGCGGAGCATATTAAGAAATACACTTCTTATGATTCATTAACAAGAGAATTATCAAATAAGTGCTAATAGAAAACGTCTGAAATGCTAATGTAAACGCAGACAGGTATGATAAGGCAACTATTTAAAACTATACGATTATACTACTGTTTCGCGTTTGTTGAATTAATGTGCACATGTATACATACACAAACAAGCTATGCAATAACGAGATCGTTTGGAAAATAATTTTGCACTTTCCTTCTAATTATACAACAGAAGTAAATATACCCGTTTGTTGACACAGACTATACGTAGCTTTGCCTCATATTTAGTAACATTGTTCCGTGCACCCATGCACATGTTATCCGGTAAACACACCAGTAACACAATAAATTATAACTATAATTATAAGTATGAGTATTCAAAGCTCACCTACTAGACAAGACTGAAAAATTAAAGCTAGGTAATACTTATTTTATTATGTGTGCGGACTGTTCCGAGTATCTGCTCGCAAATAACCTAAAGTGATATCTCGAAACCAACAAGCAGTTAGTTTCGAAAATTGCGCGAATTCTTTGGTAAGAAATTGCAATAATTACAAACATTCTACCAGTTGCTCTTGGCATGGTTAATATTAATAGAAAAAATTAAACACATGGAATTTGGTTTACATCTGAATAACGCTACTGGTTACCAGCTCATTCCGTATACGCCTACTGCGTTTATTATACGAAGTCGAAAAAATCATTAAATACAAAAGTTGTAGGGTTTATCTTATATCGCCAGAAAATGTTTTCAAATATAATACAGGGATATCGGATAGTTAATAAAAAACACCACCATTATAAATCCTTAATAAAACACCCTGTATACTACACACATTTTTTTTCTGAATTCAAAAATATATGATATATTGACTTTTTTTGTAGCCATTTTCGAAATATTTGCGTTTTTAACACGTGCTGATATTGTTTAACGAAATCGCAGTTGCCATGAAAAATAGTAAATTTATTAGGTAAACGTCATTATTGATTGTTTTTAAACGACTCATTATTGATTGTTTTTAAACGACTATCAGATTATTTCATTAAAATGGGTTAGATATTACAGAACCAACAATAATTATAATAATGGTCAAGCGCAAGCAGAGTATCGGCATATTTATTCCGGAATGCCAGATCCTGCTAGGTCCACTTTCTATTATACCGAAAGGAGGTACAGGGAGCGCAAAATAGTTCATAGAAAAAAGCGTACAGTTACCAGAAATAAGGAAGTAGAACTACTAATTTTATTATATTTTCAAGGTAGGAAATGAATCTTCAATTATTTTATATGATTTATCAATCTCTTATTACTTATTTTAAGAAAATTTAAGCCCGTTGTCCATATCAAAGAGAAATGTGTAGCGAGAAATAGTAACGATATACAACGAGAAATGTGTATGAGATATGACTATATTAACGAGGAAATGGGGGTGTATTGTTTACTATGTTTACATATATTGACGTCAAAATGAAGAAATGTAAACTAAAAATTCGCTGACAAACTTCGCCGAACGAAATTTCGCATGCCTCGCTCGTGTTAGTACGGACTACCTCGCTACGTTCCGCTCATATGGACATGCGTATATTTAAATTAATGCTTTTGAAATACACATTTTACATTTCTCTTTGACATGGACAACGGACTTTAAAGTTGTCTATCGATACTAGCACACTTTGGAACATCTACAAAAAAGTTTCATACTGTTTTACGCAAATATCGATATCACCTAGGTATATAAAATGTTGCCGCACAAAAATTGACAGATAATGATAAAATTAAAAGAGTAGAATACTGTAATTATATACATAAATATGTTGTTTAGAAAAATTGAAGACAATTACTTTTTAATAAGATTTTGCGGAGCGATGAATCTCCGTTTAGCACGGTAAGGGTGTATAACTGACGAAACATCTGGGCAACATATGGGCATCAGAGAATCCCCACTTTCATATTGAAATTAAAATGCAGGGTCGTATGTCACTTAATGTTTGGTGCTGTATTCTTAGGAATCCAATAATGGGCCAGTTATATTTGTGGGATTCTTAACAGGAAATAGTTAATTAATTCAGTTAATTAATATTCAGTATTTAAATGAAATTGAAGGTTTATTAGAAGAACTTCCTCTCAAGGAATATAACAACATAATATGGCAACAGGATGGCCTCATAAAATTTTTTTAAATAACCGGTTTAACAAGTGGATTGGAGTTAAGAGGCCCGACTACCGTTTGACAGTTCGCGATGACAATCGGGCTTCATACACACATGTGTATTCGTATTTTGAATGCTCATAGCAAATTTCAGTAAATAAATCTAAAAATTAATAGAGTAATCCCGATTCCCGTATCAAGGTAACGGCCTGTAATGGGAAAAGTGATTGTGAAGTTAATACCGAATATTAATAGACAAAATTGTAGATGTAGATGTAAAACATATGTAGAAATATGTGTATGAAGCCCAGTTTTCAAATTATGTTGAAATATAATCAAGCAAACGATTTATAGAATTATGTAGATATGACACCGCTGTAAAATACACACAGAAAACAAATTACTAGGTTTAAGTAAGAATAACTTAATTCAAGTCATTCTCATTCTCATATATAAGCAAATACTTATTTTCTTCGAGCAAGAAATTTAATTTCTTGGAATTTCAAGAAATTATATACTGAATTTTAGAACTAATTTTCTTGTTTAAAGAAAATAATACTTAATGCAAGAAATGTTAAATACTATATTCAAGTAATTTACTTTCTTATATAAAGTTTATTGGGTTACAGTAAGAAAAAGTAGTATTTAAATTAAAGCACTTTTTGATTTAATAATAATAATGTTTATTGTCATTGGTAGTAAACTACATAGACATTGTCAAAAAAATACACTAAGTAAAATATAAAATCAGATATACAAAATACACATATAAAAAGTAAAATGGTAGCAACATCACAAGATGATGACCGGTGTCAAAGCCGGAAGCTCTAGAAAGTCATGTATTCGTCAATAGTATAAAAACACCGATTTATTAAAAAAGACTTCAAAGCCCTCCTAAACTGAGCCGTTGTACTGTTTTCCTTTAAGGTTGCGGGTAATTTATTGTATAGCACAATAGCCATATATCTGGGATTGGTCTCGAAGAGTGTGGTTCTATGGTACGGTACACTTAACTTATCCCGATTCCGTGTACTCATTTTACTATATATATCGCAATTCCGGTCGAAGGAACTCCTATTACGCCTAAAGAACATAAGAACCTCATAAATATACAGAGAGATCAGCGGAAGTATATCCAACTGCCTAAACAGTGGACGACATGATGTCGTTGGCCCAACGACCATCATACATCTTATAATTCTCTTCTGCAGGAGAAACACCCGTTGTGCACCGGTTGCAGAGCCCCAGAAGATGATACCATACCGTACTGCCTCAGCGAATGCAAACTGACACTGTTTCGTAGGTTTCTCATGCCATATAGTGCTGTACTCAGCTTTCCCTCCAAAATAGAGCACTGAGCGTTAAACCTCAATGTGGAATCTACCGTGAGCCCTAGAAATTTAATCGCGCCATCCTCCGGGATAGAGCTCCCACTACCCCGGACATAGAGGCTACTGATTGAAGCTGTCGTTGTTTTAAAATGTAGTAACCCAGTTTTACTCTCATTCAGAATCAATCCGTTCAAATCGCACCATTCAATCATACCCCGAACGATCTCACTAGCCATGACTGAAATTACATCGGTACTTGGACCAGATATAATGCAGCTTGTATCGTCGGCATATTGCGACAACACACCACGATCCAAATAACAGTGCAAGTCATTACTATATAACAAAAATAATGTTGGCCCGAGTATCGAACCCTGCGGAATGCCATGCCCGATGCTAATAGGTGACGATAAAAATGTCTGCCTGACACTGTTAGATTCAAATTCAATTGCCACTCTTGTTACCCTATTTGACAAATATGAAGAGAATAAATTATAAGCGGTTCCATGAATGCCAAGTCCTTGCAATTTAGTTAACAGCAAATCGTGATCTCTAATGTCAAAAGCCTTGGAAAGATCGAAAAACAAACCTGATACAGCATTCTTTTTATCAAGTTCCTCGTATACATAATTTAGGGCATTATAAATGGCATCGCAAGTCAATCTATTCGAAATGAAACCAAAATGAGTGGGTGATAGTAAATTGTAACGTGTGAGATAGTTGATCAGTCGCGTATTAATTACTTTTTCAAATATTTTTGTAAATACAGATGGGATTGAGATCGGTCTATAGTTTACAATATTTTGCCTACTACCTTTCTTAAATATAGGAATAGTTTTAGTGCTCTTCAGACTATCCGGAAAAATACCTTCAATCAAACAGCGATTAATAATATCCACTAGCACATCAACGATATACTGCGCTATAAACTTAAGTAGAAAACACGGGACATCGTCAATCCCAGCGGAGTTCTTTGAAGCTACTTCCACGATAATTTTTGCTATCTCATGTTTATCAGTTGGGTAAAGAAAGAAACTATAATTGCAGGATGCCTTGCGATAGTCCTTATGATTTGGACAAGGTTTGTGCACATGCAGAACTTGTTCAATAAACAATTTGCAAATCTCCTGCGGATCAGATATAATTTTGCCTGAGTCGTTTATATTCATACTTCTAGGCTTACAGTTGTTGGCAGTTGTGAGTTTTCTTATGACGTTCCATGCAGCCTTCGTCTTGTTTGCTGAGTTTGAAATCAGGTTGTCATAATGAGACTTTTTTGTTCGTGCAATCAGTTTCCGATAGTACTGTTTACTAACTTTGTATGTTTCATATAAATTTACGTCGGTTGTACATTTACACTGTTCATATAACTCTCTGACATGATTATCTGCTTGTCTTAAATGGTTATTATACCACGACTTATCATTATGTGACTCTACTGGATACCTTTTCAGTGGAAATGAAATATCAAAGTAATGATGAAATATTCTATGGAATGTGTCAAACATGTTGTTAAAGTCCCCATCATTACACACATCTCGCCAATCTTCTCTAGAAATGAGTGATTGGAAATTGGATATTGCCCGCTCTGAAAAACTGCGTTTGTAAACAAATTCCTTTGTACTTACTGCCCTGCACTTTATTTCTAATACTTGATATCGGTGATCGGAAATTAACGATTCACCGGTCGTGGAAGAGTAGATGTTATTTGTATTTTTCGCAAATATGTTGTCTATTAGTGTGCTAGAAGTTAGTGTAACGCGAGTATCTTCTGTTATATAAGGGATCATTTCAAAGGAAGAAAACATATTCAATAACCGTTGCGCGGCACCGCTGCTTTCATTAAAGTTAATGTTAAAGTCGCCACACACAACAATGGCATCGCATTTAGAATATAAATTGTCTAAAACATTATACAAATTTTCAATGGAAGTGTCAGTATCTCCTGTTGGAGACCTGTACGAATAAATATATCATTATATTCAAATAAGTATATATTAATCTTGATTGATAATTCTAATTTCTTGAAATAAATGTGCAAGAATGTAGCTAAAATAAGTACAGAAATAAGCTGGTTTACGATTCTCGTGTTCTCTGGCGTGTAGAAAATTCCTGGTTCCGACTTCACTTCTGAAAATCATAAGATTAATCACCTGCAGTAAAATCACAATCCTTTATGTGATAGAGAAACCACCGAAAAGCTGCATTCAACGACGATTGTGAAAGCCTGAATACTATTTTAATCACAGGAATTAACATTTCCGGCTAGTGAATAATCACAATACAAAAGCACATGTGCACATATTACGTCTATTGCATAGTTGCATATCGTGGCAGAAGCGCCGCCTAAACATTTTTTGGTTATTTCCATCAAGTAAACAATGTTCTTGTCTGTACAAATTATTTCTTGGGATCAAATCTGATTTTAAGATTTTCATTTATTGTTCCCAAGATATTCAATTAACTTGTAGATAGCAAAATTTCTCTTAACAAATAAAAAATTACTTAGTTTAAGCGGATTTCCTCAAAAGAAAATAATTTCTTAATTATAGAAATCCTTTTTCTGTGTGTAATCAGCTGCTAGACGACCCTCTTAATGGAAACATTAACTGGCCACCCAATAGTCCTCACCTGACCCCTTTAGATATGTTTTTATGAAGCTATCTAAAGAATGAAGTATACAAAGAACGAAGTCAAAATTTGGAGGACTTAAGTCAAACGATCCAAAAAAGTATAGATCCATTGAATCAAGAACATCCGGAGTGTATTTCCAATGCTTTATATAAATTAGAGAAAGATTATAGAAAATCTGTTTAAAATAACGGCAATCACATTCAACATTTATGAAATTTCATAAATTATTTTATTAATAAAGAATATATTGTTAATTTTTTGGTTCCGTCTTGTATATCTGGTAATAATATGTCATAATATACAGGGTGTTTCATAATATATGCGCAGGACTTCAGGATGTGATAGCTTGTCAAAAAATTTGAAAAAAAGTTTCTATCAACTTACTCTCTAACATACACCATTTTCGAGATACAGAGTATTGAATTTTAATTAAAAAAAATCGTTTTTTGCAAATATCTCCGGAACCATTTATCGTAAAGAAAACAGCTTTTGTAAGCATTTTCTACTCATAATAAGCTAAGTTGTGTGCGAGTAGTTTTTTTAAGTCATAATTCGTGAAGATTTTGAAGGGGTAGTGGTTGTTTTTCTCCCCCAACTTCTACGCCACTGGAAAAAGTACGGTTTTTAAACCCCCATTTGAACCGCCAATGTTTTCTACACAAAAAAGGTCATGAGCTCTAAAGTTGACTGTTTTCAAGAAAAATCAACTTTTATGTTGAAAAACATGGTCAATTTTTTGAAATAAAAATTTTATTTTACTAAAACGTCGGAACATATAAGAAAAGCAATCGGTAACTTCATAATTGCATAATTAAAAAAAAATTAAAAATGATAGAAAAGTTGTCTTTTTAAAATTCTCCAAACCGTAAAGGTAACGCATTTCGCACATTTCAATGTTTGTGTAAAAAATTACACAAATTGAATTTGTATTCTTATTGAATGTGTGTGCGGTGTGTGTTCCGGAGATATTTGCAAAAAACGATTTTTTTAAATTAAATTTCAACAATGTGTATCTTGAAAATTTATTTTTTTTAGAGGGTAAGTTGATAGAAACTTTTCTTAACATTTTTGGACAAGCTATGACATCCTGAAGTCCTGCGCATACATTATGAAACACCCTGTATAGTAATAGTTTGTTAATTCTAGTTGATTTCTTAGGTAAAATAATTGCGATTTTATTAAACAGTATTATCACGTTTTAAAAATGCAAATATTTCGAAAACGGCTACACCGAATGTCAACATATCATATATTTTTTAAATCATATTCAAAAGTTCTATTACTTTTTATTTTAATATACAAGGTGTTTCATTAAAGATTTATAATGTTGGTGTTTTTATTAACCATCTGATATCCCTGTATTATATTTGAAAACATTTTCTGGCGATATAAGATAAACCCTATAACTTTTGTATTTGGGGCTTTTTTCCACTTTGTATACTAAACGCAGTAGGCGCTGTCTAAATATGACCTTGTACATATCCTTCCCGAATAATCATATTATCATTGAAAGTTTATGCCCCACAAAGGCATTATTGGAAAATTTAAATGGGATGCTTAACAAGTTTATAAACGAAAATAATTTGAATTGAAGCACGTGCATCACAAAACTCAACCAACGTCTGATCGCACTGGAGGATTAATGCACTTATTCGTTGCAAAACACCACATGTTATGGATAATCTTAGAGAGAAGTACTTGGTAATTGAAAGTCAGATTTTAAAAAAGTTTTTTGTATGGTAATGACAACTGAACACACGTGTTTTTGCAACATAGTTAACTGGTCTTGAATTTGTCTCTGCAAGGCAATAATTTGATGATTTCTGTGATTCAATTTCAATAAATGTGAGCTTCACATTATTGTGACGAATTGTTTCCAATCAAAGTTTGTACAATTTTATTTGTACTAATTGCTTTGCTTGAATGCCTTGTATTGCTAATTAAGTAGAAATTAGATACGAACATCTCTTCCGTGCAAGAGATTCTGTTTTTCAAGTTTTTTTGAAGTTTAAATTTTATTCTTTGCCTATTAAGCACAATCTGCTTCGTAGATTAGCAAATGGTTACTGCAAATTAGTTTCGCTTTAGCGAATTGTTTGACTGATTATTTTATCTGGATTCTTTGTGCTGGCTTTTGTGTTTTAGGGAAATTTATTCCTTTCGTTGAAGGAAGTTCGCGTACAGGGTTGTTGTCGATTGGTCGTCGATTGGCTGCGTTGCTGCATTGTACAAGAGAGAGAGAAAGCTTACATATTTTTAAATGCAGAATTGCGATCTCAAAATTAATAATGACTACAGGTTAATTTTCCGATCATTCATTTGAAATATTAATTATTTAAAAACGGTAACGTTTAGTTTGTAAATCTTTGTAACAAATAAATGAATCGGTTTTTGGTGTGGTCATGCGAATGTTTTTTATAAGCAAGGTACTGCTTCTCTTTCTGTATTGACAGGTTCCAAGAGAAGAGGTGCCAGGACGGCCGCCGTTGGTGCCGGTCATTGGACTGTCGCACAGAAGAGAAATGAGTTGTGAAACCACCTCGGTAGTTAAAAAAAGGTTTATTGTTATTCGTTTTTCTTACTCTTCAAGGATTGCATATTTAAAAAATTGTGAACACTTGAAATTTATTTATCAAAATATACCAAAAATAATTTTTGAATTTTATAATAAAATGATAAATTTTATCTACCTACTGGGTGTCCTTTATTTTTCTTTGACTCAATATTTTGTATGGGACTATACACCTTAATAACATGTGCAGTGGCGCCTAAACTGTTGATCTCCGAAACCCGCTAGAGATCGGGCAATTATTTTACAAAAGTTTAATTTTGTTAATCAGTTCAATTTATAAAAAAAATGTTTACTTACCTGAGTGGTTATAATTTATGTCATTGTACACATAATTTGGCAAGGGTATGAAAAGAAAATACTAAACCTAAACACTTAAGTGCTACCTAAACCGATAAAGTTTGAGAACCGCTGGACTAATCGCTGAAATCGAAAATACTTGCGTAAGAAAACTATGCAATATTACTGCACTGAACATTGTATGAAACCTCTAATTAGTTCCATATTTAAATTGGGAATGGAACAATAATTAGATAAATGGAAATATTTTGGTAATAGATAAATGGAAATATAACACACAATTCTTTATACTTTAGAGTAAAAACATCTAGGTACTAATTCTAAAGGACAAATAACATTCTACATTCACGCGCTTTAAAATAGTAATTAAATTTTATATGTGAACTGGACAAGTGTCAGTAATTTATACACTTAATACAGATTTCGTAATGAAAGCATTCATTATGGAATTCAACTATGCGCTAATAAATTGCACGAAAGCATCAATTACAGTCTGACTTAACACAACTGGTGTTGACTGGATTGTTCGTTAGTGTACCATAATCAAATTAGAACTCTTTTGAAAGTGTTACAATAAACGCTGATGGTACCCTCGAATAAACAAATATTGGTCTTGTTAATTAACGCTTTTTACAAGTACTGTACTTCTTCACTCGTGATGATTATGATTTTATGGTATGTTTACGTATGAGTTTTCAAAACCTACGCTTTAATAAATATATCGTCGGTGCACAAGAAAAGTGATACATGTCAAAAATCCTCATTTTTCAGGAAAACGATTTTAAAATAATCTTGTGTATTTTAAAGTTGTAGAATAAGCATTTTTGGACTAGTACTATCGAGTACTTTTTGAACTATATTTATGCTGTTGTTCCTGATAAGTCGATTTTTTCTGAACATTTTATGCTATTTAACTCAAAAAGGCGGATTTTTGAGATGTGTCACTTTTCTTGTGCATCGACGATATATATGTAAGTAGGGGCAGCAGTTTGTGAAGGTGGTATATTAATCTGTGTATTTCTAATGCATCATAAATAGGATGATTGGCAGAAGAGGTTAGTGAACTAATACAGAAAAAGAAATACTTAATAATCTAGCCGCATAAGACGAAAACTTAAAATATAACCTTAACTGATTGTAAAACTACTTCAGATCACGTAATAAAATTATTTGGTACTTTATTCTAAACAAATTATTCACATCAATTATGTTGAGAGTAGAAATCATGGATTGACGGACAAAGAAAAATATATTTGCTCAGAAAACGTGCTCGTTCTCTACTTTGGAGAACTGTGTCAACGTACAAGAACGCCATTCTGTGGTCATGTTTTACACGACTGACATGGTTACTAAATTTGAATAAGAACGTAAGCCTACCTAAATTCTACTAAGATCCTCGTTGTCTTTCCCAGGGTAGGACTCCAAGCCTTTTAACGCTTTAGTACTCCATATTCTACGGGTCCTTTACAGTTGTGTGTTGCGATAGGACTTTTATCACCAATGGAAATGTGTTGGGTTAGACGGAATGTTGGGTAAGATTGTAACCAGGAAAACAAAAGAAATACAACAAAAAAATCTAAAAAAAACGTTTAATAGGTTTAAAAATGGGGGAGGGAGGTATAAAGGAGTGTAAGGCAGTCTTCAATAAGTAGAACCGACAAACCAAAAGAGAAGAGATTAGATAGTTTCAATGGTGATGCAAATGCGGTTGACTCTAACCAGTGGAGGGGGCCTATCGGAGTCAAAATGAGCTAGTTCCCTGACTAAGATATTGTAAGATCTCAAGACCCCTTTTTCGGCGTATTAAAGGAGGGTAGGCATATTCAAGTTCATGATGTATCTCAAGATCTTATTTTGAATAATGTTGATTTTTTTCTATAACTGACTGCGGAGCTTAACCAGACCAAGGAGCTGTAAGTTAACATTGTTTTAAAAAATGAGGCGTAAACCAAAACTTTGACTTTTAAACTCAGCTGGCGTCTGCTGCTTAGAAACTGATACACGATCGACCTAGCTGCTATAAATCTAGCAGAAACCTCAGAGAAGTGATGTTTTAGGGAGAATCTGCAGTTCAGTTTATACCAAGATATTTGACGGTAGGGTCCCAATATAGAGGGACGTTCTCAACATAAATGTTGTCTGGAGAAATAGATCTTTTTTCGCCAGCTAGGTAGGTAGCTATAAATCTAGCAGAAACCTCAGAGAAGTGATCTTTTAGGGAGAATCTGCAGTTCAGTTTATACCAAGATATTTGACGGTAGGGTCCCAATATAGAGGGACGTTCTCAACATAAATGTTGTCTGGAGAAATAGATCTTTTTTCGCCAGCTAGGTAGGTAGCTAGTCGCCATTTGGTACACGTCCACCGCCTTTTGAAGTCTGGTGCACATCACACCGTCGAATCTCGATGACGTGTATGTCGCCGTGTCGTCCGCATAGATGGCCAAGTGGGTGCCTGCAACTACGGAACTCCTGCTAAAATGGGTCTAGTGGTGGGAACACAAGTGTCAAGCCAGAGTGCTAGACAGAGTCAAAAGCACTTGCAACGTCCATGAACACAGTGCCCGTGGACTCAGGTTCTTCTAAAGTGGTTCTAACTTCCTCAGTAACCCTGAGGAGTTGGAATTCGGTAGACAGTCCTTCCCTGAGGCCGAACTGTTCATTTTACAAGATATTGAAATCAGTAATTTCTGCTCTAAGACAATTTGAAAGAACAGTCTTTACAATTTTTAAGATATTAAAGAATAAACTTATCGGTCTATAGTTTTGAGAGATGGAACTGTGTTTGCTCCCTTTCGGAATGACCAGAACGCGAACATGTTTCCAGATGTTCATTAGACCCAGAACGACTCTGTCTGGCAACTTTTTAAGGACGGTGTTAGTAATGTCGTTACAGCCAGGAGCAATACCACATTTGCGAGTTTTTATGTGGAATTTAATTTCGAAAATGTCTATTGGTGGTACAGGATCTCCAGGAGAACAAGGCAGAGAACCAAGGAAGTGTCAACTTCAAACCTGCCTAAATGACATGAGAAGCGAATTCAGTATTTTTATTTTATTTTGACTGAACAATTCTACAAATCCTCAGAAATTGCACCAAGTAACTACAATAGTTTTGTCTGCAAATTTTACCGACAGAAATGCCAAAAATTTGAAGAATATCGTTTCTTTTTTCTTTTTTTTTTCAGACTGTACTTATAGATGGATTGATGATAGTGACATTTAAAATGTCAAAAGCAAAGAATCTTATTTGCTTCGTTTTATACTAAAGTTACATCGTTTTTACCTTATAATGCGAAAAATATGAAATAGAATTTAAGGAAAATCGTTAATTTCAATTTAAAAATTGGAAATTTATTGTGGAAAATCATTAATTGAATAAGAGAAGAAACAGATTATAAATGGAATGATGTAACTAGTATATTAATTTCTGGTAAGTTTCTTAAGAAATCGTCCGGTAGTTGTATAAATCCTGCTGCCATTTTAATCTAATTAGAATGATTCTAATTAGGTAAAAGACACATGCCTTTCTCATTCGCAACGCTTTACTAATTTGGTTAGAACAGCAACAACACTATTCATACATTTACAAAATTATTATGAACATTTTCTTATATAGTTAATAATTTTACTTTGTTACAACTATTATCAATCGATTTAAAAAGACCAATAATATGTGAATAAGTTTTTCTTCAAAATTTTTTTTTCATGCCATTTGATGATTAAACTAATTCCTCAACAACAGATTGGTAAATCATTTCTATGTTTGTATTTACATTGTTACAAAATTTGGAAATTACATATCTGTTTTTCAGTTTTATACCATTTCGAAAGAAGTTTATAATAATGACATCATTTATTCCAAACTCCTTTTCGAATTATTAACAAACTTACACAATGAATGTATGTTATTTGGCACTCCCAACATAATATTTTTGAAAAAACAGTGCACATATGTTATATGTAGTTAAAATTAGCTGATAAGTGACAAGTGAATCATCAATAATTTTTTCCTATAGAAAAACAATGTGGACGGTGGACTATGCTCGTTCGTACGATGTGTCTCTCATAGTAAACTGCAGCCAAAATTAAAAATAAATTCATCTCATTCCTTCTAATACAATAACGAATTGAATCGGGCATGTGTGTCCACACTGACGCAAAATCTCTTATAATAGCAGATCACGTTCTATTTATTGAATAATGAAAACTGGCATATATGTAGATGTTTGAACAACAAAAACAAGATTGTAGATAAAAATACTCAACGTTGTTTGTCTATGGAGTTTGTTTTGTCTCAGAATATCATAATATGGGGCATAATAATGGGCAAGCAAAAGAGTGTAGACCTCAGCGTGCAGATACATGAAAGAATTTGATTTTGATGTTAGAGAAAATCAAGATTATCTATAGAAACTGCAAATCATTCAAAAATTTCCAAACAAAATTTTATTTGTACTATCATGCTGAGTCAACTAAGGGTACAAACATGGTATAGCATCAAGGCTTGAGATAAAAATTGTGATGTTAGTAATAAGGCTAAGTCTCTGTATACCCTACAGCGACTGGATAATCAATAGAAAGAGATTCAGTTTAAAAACTTTATTTTGTTACTTTCAGACAAATGCATGATATGATGGATCTAGTGATGGCGAGGAAATGTGTACATTGCGCGACACTGATAAAGGTGTAACAAGCTATGGATATCACATACATGTCAAAAAATAGAAAAAAAATATCTAAATGAAATTCGAAAACAGCGAAGCTAATATGTATAATGTGTTGTTTAGCAACAATATACAGGATGTCTCTACGAGACTGTTAATTCAAAATTTATGGAGTTCTAGCCAAAATATAAATTTAAAATTCAGAATTAACAGAAATAAATTACGTTCTCTTCAATTAAAATATTGTTAGCTTGTCATTATTTTTTATACTGATGAAAACCTACTGTACTACTATTAGTATTCTTAAATTCGGCTACTAATGTCAATGAATCAAGGTTATTTAAATTATATGTCGTTGGGGGGTCGATGGGACGATGGCCGCAGTGGTTAGGCGGCTGACTATTTTTGTGAGAGGACGATAGGTGCCGGGGTTACGATAGGTGCCGGGGTTCAATTCTCTGGAGGGACGGTGACATTTTCTCAGAGAGTTTAATCCCGGATCGACTTGCCATTCGCTGTTGGGAGCAAAGTGATTAACAGCGCGGCATCATAAAAGGCAATATGATGCTGTCACAAAGCCATTTAAACACAACTTACACACACTAAACTACACCGCAAGAGTTGCAGTGATAGCCAGACAAGTAATACAACTTACGGAGTCACTGCAACCCACCACACATTAAAAAAAAAGTAAAACTACCTTTAAAAATGTGATAATACCGGCTGATAGTCATTTAAAGTAATTTAAATATTTGCTTGAAAATTAATTTGGACATTTTGTCGTTTGTGTCGCATTATAATCATTTTTACATTCTTTATTTTAAAAGAATGTCTAAAAAAGTGACTTGAAATTTTAACAATTATTAGACATAGTGAAAGGGCGTGAATTCAAGTAGAAGTACGCGCTTTATTTAAGTCTAAATACCCATATAACCGCATATAATTCAATCAACGGTGAGAAAAATTGGAAGAATGTTTAGACAGTACCTACCTACCACCTGTTCATGAAAATATCAAATTGTATGTTTTATTAGCCATAGAGGATAATACATCATAACAGCGTTCGCCTGGTTGCTCAGACTAATGATATTAATTTTACGTCTCTACATAAACTATTAAAACAAAGAAAGTGGCATCCATATAAGATACACAGAAATTTAGTGAAAGGATGACGAATATGTGTAATTATGATCCTTGTCCAATAAAACCTATAAGGTTTTCAGATGAACACATTTTCATATTACACGGCGAAATTAACCGACAAAATTGTATATAGTGTCCAAAAGAAAATCTAAAATGGACGGTTTAGGCCGGAATTGTCAGAAATTAATAGAGTTAAAGTAAGAGAGTTACTGTTTCGGTGGAAATCTAAACGCTAACTAACTGCGTGCGATTATTTCACTATACAATCCTAGACATTTTGCAGAAAGTACATATATGATTTCAACAGATTGGTGATCCCCACATTATTCACTAGATGTTAAATCTTGACCAAGTGTTTCCAAACAAGTAGATTGGCAGACGTGGATCAATTGAAGGGCTAGCGAGAATATTGACGAAGTGAAAATTCGAATTAACTATTAACAACATATCTGTAGAAACTATAAGTAAAGTTCAACAAGATTTCAAAAGTAGACTACTATGCTGCTAGGAAATGGAAATTCGAACGAACACTATTTTTTTTTCCAATTTTGTTGTTTATTATTAGATGTAATTTATTATTACATTAAAGAAATAATAAACATAGATTTTCGAAAGTACTCATTTAAAATGACTGTATCTTCCACACTATCAACGTTAGGTCCTAAATGAAATGAATGAAAATGTAAACTCGTTTTAATTGTTTTGTTCTAAATTAAAATATATGCTATTAGTTTTATTTAAATCTTAATCGTTTATATTAGGTGCCCAGGTACATTATTATTGAAAATATGATAAGCACATTAAAATTTTATATTTCAGCAGCGCATTTTTGTCATGCTGCTCAGAACTCTTTTCACTAAAATTTTGCTACCCGAGCCAGCAAAATAATTCGTATCGTAATCCCATTGAAAATTGTAGGGATTTACGAAAGCAAAAAATGTATGATAGTAATTTTGGTAACAATGAAGAGTTGCCTACATTGGCGCCTAAATTTAATCTGTGGTGTTTTTTATAAGCTGCTTAAAAAAAGCAATAGAAAGTAGAGATAATCACGCTGGTAAAAAAAATACATTTAGCCCGCTTTACTACAATATTATTGTCATTTTGTGTTCTACGTAATTTCTCATAAAATTTTTAGCCTGTGTATAAACAGTACACTAACTACTTTTGTTATTAACAGTAATTCTTAGCACATATCTGAGAAAACTATAACATAAACAAATATTTTTGACACCTAATAATATAATTTTTAATTTGTCTCAGATCTAAATTTCATATGCTCTTTAGGTTTAACTTAAAAGTGCTGTAGTTGCTTCCTGAATGGAACCAGTTCAATTTAGAAGATTTATAGATATTGCTTGTATTATCACTTTTAGATGGACATTAATAAGAATAATAGACGCTCTATCAATTATGTCTTAAAATGCTTGCGTGTTCACCGTCCTGTGTATTCCACACGAAACAGCTTGAAATTATTTATTCACTGGAATAATTTTTTTATGTTGTTACAGTTTTATAGCAACGTGATATTTTGCCAATACTGGAAAAACTGTGTACAGGGCCATTCAAAACACAAATGCATTATTTTATCATTTTATTTAAATGGATCAACCTGTATTTTATATTAAGAAAGGAAAGGCCACTGTATGTACTTTCATTTTTATTAACAACTCCCTCATTTTTGTACATAAAATTTCTTCACATATTCGATATTAACGGATATATTGAGCTTTGACGCACTAACGCCTCACTTTGTATATGTAAAACATTAAGCTTATAAATGACTACATATTTGCCTAAAATACTTGTATTATTGCAAAGATGTAATCTATTTATAGGTTTTTACCTGATTCATAAACTCATTCAGTTTCCTCCCAGTTATATAATTCATTCATCTAGCCACCACGCCAAAAGTGTTCTACCCATCATATACTAACTAACTCCTCCGTAGTTTAACCTTTAGAATTTCAAATCACAGACGTAGTTTTATTTTTATTTTTGCACGAAAAAATCTCACGAGAAACTTACGTACGCTGATGACGATAGAGAAATTGTTTATTTCTAGTTTATAGACATATAAATATTTTAACAAAATTTCTACAACAAAATAAAATAAAGTCAACGAAGTATTTTCACGTATTGACCAATAAAATGACTTCTATACAACAATGTACATGTGCAAGTAGCCAAACCTACTTCTGACGCAAAAAAATAGATTCAGGAAATTATATGGAAAACAAAAACAACAGTACTACTATATACATTTTAAAATTAGAATACTACGTCGTATATTATACAAAAATATGTGACTTAGACTGTAATAAACAATGCTTTTTGGCGCAAGACAATCTTGGAATTGCTGATGCTTTGTGAAAATGGCAGGTATTGGATGTATTACTAAAATTCCAAGTAACTTAAACGAAACGTCAAGTGCTGAATTTGACAATAAAATATAAGTAGGCGAAGCCTTTACGACAATTTGTTGGCGGTTTAGTTGACTTGTAAAGATAGATAGATAGATAGATATATATTATTTATTCAGCAACTACTCACGCATTGAAAGAGAAGTATCGCATTATTGTGCCGTATTATTGCGTAGTTTTTTTTTTGTAATAAAAGCTACAGATAAACAAACAGTAAAGTTGATCATCTCACCCGGACACCACTACTACTCCTTCTGAATATCAAAGTATAACCCTAACTTTAATGACGTAGAAATCTTTTTAAATACATATAGACATCCTCCAAAGATACTATGCTTCACGAAAACATGGACTAATGCTGCACATTTAAAGCTTCATAAATTATCCGAATATAAATTTGTAACAGGATACAGTGGTTCAGCAACCACTATAGTATGGTGTGGCGTTAGCGGTGAAGAGGTGCGGGAGGAGAGGGTTGAGCTGGGGAATATGTGGTATTACCAAGACGGTGCGACGACACGCACGGTTCATGAGACAATGGCTATTTTGAGGAAAATGTTTCCGGGGGTCTCCTTTCCAAATCCGCCAAGATCCCGTTTACCCCCTCCCTTCCTCCCCTGTTGTCGTAAATTCGCTAGGAAACGTCGCTAATATTTTTAATCAGAATTTTGCAAACCTTCCACATTTACTTCGCAAAAACATTTCTACTTTGCTAACCATTTTCGATCGCACAGCTTTTAATCAATATTCTCTCTTTTTATTACGACTTATAGAAACTGAAATGATATCGATTTGTACTAATTGTAACAAAAAAAATGCGCTAGGCACGGATGACTTATCAGCAGACATTGTAAGATGCCAAGCACTTTCTTGTGAAACTCATCACGCATCTAATTAATCACTGTTTTGAACAAGGTGTTTTCCAGTATGTTTAAGGAAGTATATTTTTGGTCCTTGACCCCTTCTATAAGAAAACTTGTAAAATATGCATATTCTATTTTTGCATCTGAATTCCTTCCTGCAGAAACACAACATCATCTCTGATAACCAAGAGAGATCAACAATTACTATAAAGAACATGTATAATATCTTAACTGCGTTAGAAAGAAAGCAAGGCGTTCGATTGTGTTGAACATGATATACTAGTACATAATAAACTAAACTATGTAGGAATTACACGTGTTGCCTTGAATGGGATAGTATCCTACTTATCAAACAGGGTCCAATTTGTAAGGATAACAGTGGTTAAGAGTAATAAGAAGAAACCATTTCACTCCAATCTCCTACCGGTCACGTATTAGGGTACCTCAGTATTATCACCATTATTATTTAATCTGTTTATTAACGATATCCATACTTTTCTTCAAAACTGTATAACAATCTTATATGCAGATGATACCACTGTAGTCGTTAGCGACAGCCACGCCAATACTCCAGAAAAGACAAATTCTATGTACTTTAATCAATGTTAACAAATTGTTAGTTGACACATCCAAAACAAAATTAAGACTTGCAAGCTGCAGTTTAGACAAGCTCTGGAAACAACTGATGAGATAAAACGTCTTGAGTACTGTGTATGGATTGGAAATGAAATTTCTGAAAATAGATACTCAGCTTATAATTCCATAGCTGTACGAGACTGGATAACTTGTCAGTTGGGGAAAAATTGATAGAGAGAAATGGTGCTAATCCACGGCCACCCTTCAGTCCTAATTAGTCAATTTGAAGTTTAGCTTTGGAAAAGCTTAAGCAAATTGTTCATTTGAACCACAATAACATAACGTAGAGCATTTGAAACAGAGCATACACGTAGTAAGTTAGTCTTTAACTCTGCAAGAAATACGCAAAAGTTATAAAGAATTTAGGATTGGAGTTAACATGTTTGCTAATATAGACGGTGTTATTTTTTCAATGAATTTCTTGTTCTTAGTAACCCTTTATTAGTTTTACACCGAATCGGTTGAATTGAAAAAACTCCTGTCGCAAAAAGTTCCACCTACTAATATTTTCTCGTGACGCGTAATAGCTACACACAAGCTGACTTTATATTTTAAAATTTAAAGACAAGCAAACTTAGCACTTATTATAACGTGATTTTTCCCGAAAAGTAAAAAAATGACTTTTTTTGCCTCTTCATAACTTAATTGGGGGACATATTGTACGTATATACTATTGCGGCCAACGAATTTGGAGTAGTTTATATTTATATTACTTTATCCAGTGCCTTACTCGATATTTATAATTTGTCATGATTGCCAAACCATGTTCCGACGAATACTGAAAAGAATTTTATTATTGCAAAACTGCAAGCAGTGTTACAACGCGTGGAATGAAATTGAATGCAATAAAAGCACTATATTCAATTTAAAAGGTAGATAGTTGCAAAAACACCCCACAAATAGGAAAGTTAGTTTTGGAACCCCGAAGAAATCAGTTCCAAAAATAAACAATTTGATAGAGTACATAAGTGAACATCCTTTTACTATACGACGAAGAAAACAGCTGATGAAACACATTTGTCTGCATCATATGCATATCTTTTGAATGGGATAAATAGGAGCAATGAAGTCTGAGCTGTGAAGTTGTGAATATAGGAGAAGAAGAAGTGGATTTGATTTGTTGAGTAATATTTGAATCAGGCACCGAATTTTTGGAAAAATGTAGTGCTCTCAGACAAAAAGGTATTTCAGTCTACATACAACGGAAACAAAACATAACGAATTAATAAATGCAATTTAAAACGAACTGTGCAACTTAAAACAAAGAAATTTAATCGCTGCTATGCCCAAAAGATTACTTGATTCAATTAGTAACTCTTCTAATTGTTTCACAATTTTTTAAAGTTCGTATTCAGTAGGTGACCATTTAAATAGCAAAGCTACTTGAGAGCCAATCGTGCAAAATTTAACGGCAGCGATTAGAAATAGTGAATCCATTTTATTTCTTGTGTATTCTCTCTAAAGTATTAAACATTGTCTCGATTGAAACATACATAAAAGCACCGTTATGCAACATAGCTGTGTACCCGTATAAATAATTATTTCCAGCAACAGTATTAAAAAAGGCAATTCGTCACGGCTGCATTCGTATATTAAGTATAAATTCTTTGTTAACATTAACTTACTACGTTTTATTGTATAACCGGCAATTATATTGATCATGCTTGTCAATATTCGTAATATTATCCAAGCGATCAGATGATACTATAAAAATAATATTTACATTGTGTTAATTCAACATTGTATGTAACAGAACAAATATATTGTATGAGCATTTTACATGCATTTAGTTTAGTTTAGTGTAGGTAGTAATGATGCAATAATTGCAACAAATACGACAAATATTGCTAAATTACACTGCTCTACACTGCGCTGCATCTATCAGTTGTGTTTCCTTCAGAAAAAGATTTTTTCTAAAGATCCAAAGTATAACCCGAAGTTTATTGGCGTAGATTTAAAGCTTCGTAAACTATTCGAATATAAATTTGTAACAGGATAGAATGGGTCAGCAACCACTATAGTATGGTGTGGGGTTAGCGGGGCGCTTGAGCTGGGGAATATGTGGTATCACGCTATTTTGACGCAAGCGTCATTACAAATCTGCCAAAATCGCGTGCTCAAGCATCGGCACAACCGCAAGCACGAACTATAAATATGACCCTAAAAGCTTTAATAAACTCACATAACTGCGATGGTTTCAGAGAAGGTATTTCTTCTTCGTCTATGACGTCGCCGAGATAATTAGCTCGACTAATGGCGGTGCAGTTAGATGTTAGGTGCTCCGGGTGATCATCCTACGCTCGGCAGAACCTATAGTAGCTATTCTTCTGTGTCAGACCTATCCTTGTCATGTGTTCCCCAACATGACAATGCCCTAAAACCTGTGACGATACGTACTCTGTTTCTACTTAGTTCTAGCAAGGTTTATGCTCTATGCGTGTTGTAGTTTCCAAAGAATATTCCAACCAAGGAGATTCTCCCAGAGAGATATCGTGAGCCTCTCCTGGCAAAACTTCGTTGCCAATAGGTTAGCTTCTTCGTAGTCGCTGATTCCAGTATGTCCTGGTAGACCATTTATAAGTGATTTTAGACTCATTTGTATTAGGTCACAGAGAATTCCCTCAAACTTGTCTTTTGCATTGTATTATATAAAAACTCATGCTAGAAGTTTAATTAAATAATCATATCAGTCTTTAATCATAATAATGACTTTTTGTAAAGAACATGGAATTATTTAGGCAAAAGTAATTTAAATCGAGCTGATCTTGAAATAATTAATATCAGTTCTCAACAGAAATATTATTTAATCATCATTAACGATGATGATATTTAATGATCGCGGTATTTTAAATGAACCCATAATAAAGTTTTTTTGTGTCCGCATTTTGACAGTAGTTCATCTGACATATTAGTCTAAGAGCTGGCTACATGTCGGTCGACATGAAAAGGTGCACGGAAAGTCTCACCTGAAAAAGGTAGTATTAGCAACGACAAATACAAGTGCAATCGTCAGAAGGCGCCCTGGAAGACGCGGGCGTGTGGAGGCGAAAATTGTCAATCTTCATTTCTAAAAAACCGAAAAGGTGCATGGATGGAACTTGTTTGTACAAATAGTAAATAATGATAGAAAATAGGAAAACAATTGTCAGAAGGGTAGGTGGAAGAGAAAGGATTGTTAGAAGCTGATGCAAATGTGGAAAATTTTGCAAATACAACATGTCAAGGTGCACTTCTGACAATTTGCATTTACGTTGAAAATGCTTAGAAAAAACAGCTTGCAAAATGTCAGAAGAAAAAGTGGAAGAGATAATTATTTATTGTGCCATAAAGTATGTCGGCCAGGTCAGTAGCATCGATCGTCTTTCTCTCCAACTTCGCGCTTACATGATCGTGTACACTTCTGATAATTTTTTTAGTATTCTTGACGAACAAACGAAGCTATTTGGAAATTGTCCGAAGCTAATTAAGAAGATTTTCCAAATTATTTTTATTATAATACTTACGGGTCGATGGCCGCAGTGGTTAGGCGACTGACTATTGTGGTGAGAGAATTATTAAATTGTGTCTCAATTTAAATGAGAGAAATTTAACGTTTTACACGATTGCCCAAAAAATGTTGTGTATATCTTGTGCGCGAAAGAAAGTTTGTCAGAAGTGCACACGATCATGTAAGTGCGAAGTTAGACAGAAAGGCAATCGATGCTACTGAGCGGGCCGACATACATTGTGGTACAATAAATAATTTTGTCTTCCACTTTTTCTTCTGACATTTTGCAAGCTGTTTTTTCTAAGAATTTTCAACGTAAATGCAAATTGTCAGAAGTGCACCTTAACATGTTGTATTTGCAAAATTTTTCACATTTTCATCAGCTTCTGACAACCCCTTCTCTTCCACCTACCCTTCTGACAATTGTTTTCCTATTTTCTATCATTATTTACTATATTTACAAACAAGTTTCATTCATGCACCTTTTTGGTTTTTTAGAAATGAAGATTGACAGTTTTCGCCACCCCCACACGCCCACGTCTTCCAGAGCGCCTTCTGACGATTGCACTATGTATTTGTCGTTGCTAATACTACCTTTTTCAGTTGAGGCTTTCCGTGCACCTTTTCATGTCGACCGACATGTAGCCAGCTCTCGGGCTATATGCCTAACACGATGCAATGCATTACGTTCAATCGTTGGTTCAATGCAACTAGATGTGAGTACAATATCATACGGACTAAAACCATTACGCATTATTAGGATATCGATTTAGAAGTCTAGTATTATTTGTGTATTTCAGATCGAGCAAAAACTTTTACAAAGAATATTTTTTTCCATACATGCATAATAAAAAAGTTTTTTCTATTGGGACACCTATCCAGCAACACACTGTACGTAGACATAACTATACTCACTATTAGAAAATACCAAACTCTAAAAACGATTCATGGTTGATACAATACACTGTGTCCAAGATAAGAATGAACTGCATGGGGATCTCGGGAACGGTAATAGATACAAAGTTTCTTAAGTTGGCGAAAAGTTGCGTATTTTAGTGACCTTTCATATGGCGTTTATTTAATTCCTAGGCAATGTACTTTAGAACATTTCCCAAGAGAAGACAACCAAGTGTATCCATTTTTAGACATTTGTGTGTCAATTTAAAAGAACATGATTTATTTAGCAAGTCCCTGAAGTCTCGACAAAAACGTTCAAAGGAGGAAATTCAAAATAATGTTTTATAAGCAATTATTGCAAACCCTGGAACATCAACTCGACAAATCCAAACTGGTTCCATCATTTTCATTGAAACACTGTATTTTGTCTAATTAACTTACCTACACATGCTACCTGTCAGTGCGTTATTATTACCAGATATTCACAGAATTTTTATGGCACGGAATATAGGATGTTAGCATATCATATTTTTCTTCATTGCTAAACGAATATTGAAGAAAACACGTTTTCCTAAATATCTCAAAAACGAAACAACTTAATTGAATTAAGTAAACGCCATATAAAAGGTCACTAAAATGCGCAACTTTTCGCCAATTTAAGCAACTTTGTATCTCTTACCGTTCCCGAGATCCCCATGCAGTTGATTCTTATCTTGGACAGTGTACCTACACTATTGCAGGATTTTGCTTCTACATAGTATTGTCTTTTGTGATCAAAAAGTACAAAATATACAATATTGGACATGGTATGCCTCCAAGCGGGAAAGCTATTGCGAGGTTTCTAAATATATTATATTACTGTTCACTATACTATGAAATTTTTCATTTACAAATGATTCTAGCATATCGTTAGTATCAGAGCATATGCTTACTAATCGGTTAAATGCCAACTCCTCTACATTCAGCAATATTAACAAATTTGATGTACTGAATGTTGTCTATAGTTGAATTTAATTCAAGTATAATACTATCTCGATATTTTACAATTATTGTGTTACAAATTATAGTTTATTTTATGATATATGTATGTATTTTCATATAATGTATCACTTTCTTTGTGTATGACTACTTCTATTGTTCTGAAAATTGTTGTTTTCTTAATCACTTGATAATTTCGTATTGTCGATTGTTATACGCTTTTATATTCATAAAACCACTGTATTAAATCCTCGAAGGAACCTGAATCTAAAACCCGAACAGGATATCTAGTAACTCGAATAATTACAAAGAAAGGACGAATACCTAAAGCTATCTGATAAAAACAAACTTCTGTAGGTACTATCATGAGCAAATGAAAGTGAACACTTTTTTATATGTTGGTATGTCGAAATTTTAAAATTTACCTAATGTAAAGCGTACTTTGGTTTATACATAACGGTGCTCTAGTTCCCTATTCTCATATCGTTATTGATTACATCGCCGTTAAATTTTTTATTACATGAAGTCTAAGATTTCTTCTTAGTAACAAAGAGCTGACGAATCGGATGATAAAAGCTGCAGCAGGGATTGTCCCCATGCTGTACGAAGTGCCAAAGTAGTATGGATTTGTAGTGTTGAATGCTGCCATTCAACAAGACGGTGGCTACTTTGAACAGTTACTCTGGATGTTGCATTGTTAGGTGAATATGTTTGTGCTTCTATATCTTGATAATGCATTAATTTGAGATATAAGCTTATATAAACGTTTTTATTTATTTCATGCTAGGGAACACAAAATTACAAGAGTGTCGCGCAATTCCGAAACACCTTGTATAATGTTAACTTAAATTCGGAATACTCAAACCAAACACTAATTTTTTTATGCGTAGACATTACGTGTAATATAGTATGCAACCGCATACTTATGCAAATATTTCTGTTGGTATCAGTGAAACTTGAAGTAATGTTTTTAGATAACAAAAATTGTTTAACTGTCTTCGAGCTTGAAATGCCATTATGTAGTTCGTACATACAAAGACGTACAAGGATATCATACCTTGTGTTGCATAATTGCTATCGTCTTTATAGATTAGACCTAGACGTACGATATTTAAAAATGTCAGCTAGAAGCACAAATCGGATTATAACAGTCAGACCTTGACAATCTAATCAATTGCTACTACTGTAACAAGTAAAAAGCAGTGTACCATAGAGCACGAATTTTTGAAGAAAATTTTTATATATCTTTATGCTATTACACAGAGCTAAGGGTTGTTTATAACTCCGCTTATACTTCAATCTGGCCATTATAATCCGATAAAATCTAGAGAATAAACATTTTGCAATCCAATAATGTCTGAGGTGAAGTAATCTTTTCTACAAACCTATATGGCAAATATTTCGACGAAGTAACTCCAATTAGATATACATATTGGGAATAACATTTACTCATTTCATCAGTACCGTTATTTTGACCAAACAACAACAAGAAATATGTTTTCAATTGTGATACTACGTATTTCTAAAAATATAATATATTTTAAGAATTAACATACAAAATTCCAAGAATTGTTGTTTAAGTAATTAACATTCAAATTATAGGTAATTGAAGTGTTTGGAATATTTCTTGCGATTTTCGAATACCCTGAAACTAACAACGATATACTCAAGTACATGTTTCATTCACGATGCGATAATTTATATTTATCACAGAAGCAATTATAAATAGAAATCGCATTTGGAATATAGAACACGAGACCGCAAATATTTTCTTTCCAGCAACAACTTCAATACCTAACGTAATAATGTCAGGCGACACACCTCTCTTGTTTCACTGTCGCGGCTACCTTGATCCGTGTAATATAATACGCTTCGAGACTGCAAATGTATCTTCAACGCCATAAACAGAAGCTAGCTAACCTTGACTCAGACGCGCTAACAGCGCTAACACTATGAATGAACGTAGAAAAGAGATATAAGTAGAGAATATATATCAAAGCTAAGCTTTTGACCGTGTGTTGAAATGTATAGTACGTTTTAAAAGCAATGTACACTATAGCGCATGTATGAGAAGTTAACACGTATGTAGTGGGTGATTCATATAGACCATTTTTTCATATGTTTTTTTTACAGGTTTCTAGTGACTGATGTCATTCTGTCATCCTATTTTGATTCAGTATTGCTTGACATTTCATAGTGGAAAGACTCGCACCGCAACAGCGTCTAAAAATTATTCGGCTGTATTACGGAAATCAGCGCTCTGTAAGAAAAGTTTTTCGTGCACTACGGGCAACATATGGTGTGCATCATTGACTTTCCCAGACCACTATTGCCAATACCATCCGCAAATTTGAGTCACAGTATACGCTATCTGATGACAGGAGACCGAATAGGCCACATCCAGTCCGTAGTGAGAAGAATATTGCTGTTGTAGCGGAGAGTGCAGCAGAAGATCGTGAGTAATCAATTCGACGCGGATCTCAACATTTGGACCTGTCGTATTCGACATATTGGCGAATTTTACGTAAGGATCTTGCTTTAAGGCCATACAAAATCTAGCTCGTTCAAGACTTGAAGCCACAAGACTTAAATTTACGTTTAAATTTCTGTCAATGGGCTCTGGAACAGCTTAATGAAGATCCGCTGTTTTTGCGTCGAATTTTGTTCAGGGACGAGGCACATTTCTAGCTCAACGGATACGTCAATAAACAAAATTGCCGTATTTGGGCTGACGAACAACCCGAAAAGTCGAACTACCGTTGCATCCTCAAAAATGCACTGTGCGGTGTGGTTTATGTGCCGGTGGAATCATTTATTTCTTTAAAAATGAGGCCGGACAGAACATCACCGTGAATGTCGGTCAACGTCGGCGACATTTGGTTTCAGCAAGACGGAGCTACGGCCCACACAGCGCGCGAAACAATGGCTTTATTGAGAAATCATGTTGGTGAGCAGATAATTTCGCATTTTGGACCTTTCAACTGGCCGCCTAGATCACCTAGGACATTTTCCTTTGGGGATACATGAAGTCCAAGGTCTTTATCGATAAGCCAGCTACAACTCAGGACTTGGAACCTAAGATTTCTCGCGTAATTGGGCAAATACCTGTCGCAATGCTGGAAGGGGTGATCCAAAATTGGACTCTCCGAAGGGACCACTTGCCGTAGCCACGGCCAGCATTTAAATTAAGTTATTTAAAAAAGTAAATGTCAAAGATTGTTCTTTCAAGTTATATTAAAGATTTTGCAGTCGAACTTCATTTTATGTGTTTTATTTAGAATTTAAAAACAAAGGTCTTAATGAATCACCCTTTATATATGTACATACTGGGTCGGGCATTAGTGCGACGAAGTCTAATTACTCCTGTATTATAAGATAAATGAGAAAATGTTATTAAGATAAAAGTTGAAGGCCATGGTGGTTATAACCTAAAAATATTTTTATCTATACAGGGTGTTAAATAAAGACATGTTAAACTAAACTAATTTTATTTTAAATGGAACACGCTGTATATTTTTACTGTTTACGATTCTTCTAGGTCTTATATTTATTATAATATAGGGTTTTGCTATGTTATTCAGTTTACTTTAGAAGATATGGGAAGTTTTGCATCAATTTAATAACAAAGTTGGCGCCTCCTAGCGTACTATAGCTTCCACATAAAATAATTGAATTGCGCTAGAAACATTTCTAATACGATCATCGTTTATCATCAATTATTTATTTATCGGAGTATTCAATATTTATATGCAGAGCGAATCATAACTTGGAATGTTTATGTTCTCACCTATTTCAATTGGAACACCCTGTATTTTGTTATTGCAGTAAGCTCCTCTCTTCACCAACTTTATTATTTATTAAACATTCCTTATAGCTAAATACGCTAGTTCTTGAGTTATTTGCGTTTCCATAAGTCGAAAACATGATTTTAAATATAAACGGGTTTGATTTTAATTAGTTGAATATCAATATTAGATTATTCGAATGCCAGTGAAAAACGAAAGCCAGCACGTCGTCTGAAAATGATTTGTTGAGGCACATCGTCATCTGTGATGAGACGTGGGTGCACTATTACACCTCGGAGTCTAAGGATGGAATGCATGGAATGGCGAAAATTTGGAGAAGCAGCACCGCGGAAAACCAAGACCCGTCTTTCTTCTGGAAAACGCAACGTTTTTTTAAGGTTGCAAATATTGCTCATGGATTTTCTCCACAAACGACGTATAGTTAATTCTGCGTACTCTGCCAACTGCTTCATGAAGTGAAACTGGGCTACGAAAAAGGTGAGGCACGCCTATTTGAAATGCGATTCTGCTCCATGACAATACTTGGCCATACATAGCTACCAAGAAAAGTTTGATACAATTCATTTCACCGTATGACTACCAGATGCTTAGGTCATTCAAAGAAGAACTGGGAAGTCAAAGTCATGTGAATAAAAGAGGAGATTATATAGCAAAACAAGGTGTATTCAACTTTTTTTTACTGTACCAGTAAATGTTTCAAAGCTAACATCCGGTTCATATTTGATTCGCCGTCGCACAATTATTGGACGCACAATACATAAGAAACAGAAATAAATATTAAATTCTAAGACATCTGCCATGGGAAAGGCTACGGATTTCACAAGAATACATTCATTTGTACTTAACTTCTGGTACCAATTCAAAGAAAACTTTTATTTTTAGTTTCTGCGTACCTAATTTAGTCATCAAAATAATTTTAATTACTTCATAGTTGTTGAAACTTTTTGAACGGCAACATTCTTCTTCTTTTATATATTTAGACATTATGCATATTAAATACCTCTTTTCTAGAAAAACAATCAATAATAATAAAAAAATTCCATAGTTATCAAGTCAACCACATGCTAATGATAATCGAACGATCTTGGAAATTTCCTTTTAAAAATGTATTGTTGTTTGTGTAGTATTGTCGAACCGGTTAATTATATAAATTGGTCTAAAGGGTATCTGCTACCTGTTAACTTTGTATTTTAAAGAACGTTGATGACCTGACTTTTTTGCCGTTACTACCGAAAACGGTTCGCTTTAGTTGAATAAAACGTTATTTTATTTAAAACCACAAAATTGGGTATTCATGAATAAAAATAGTCGAACTCAAAATAGGAAAAATATTATAGTCCATGTGTAATAAACCAAGCAAGCAAAATAATAGCTTTATTCTCTTCTGGTTCGATTAATAAACATCTACGTTTAAGGTAACACATTTAATACCCCTTACTGTTATATGTAGGTGTACAGAATTTGACATAATCGTTAAATTTACATCTTACTAACTCATAATTCTCTAAGTTCTTCATCTTATTATCTTAACAGCTTTCAGGTATGTATATACCACCTATATTAATTAATACGTATATATAGTAACCGAAGGAAATGAATACATGGGTAATTGTTTTGTAAACAATTACGGTTTCTGTTTACATTCTTTAGCGTAAAGATAGACACTTTCTAGGTATTACTGATATAACACACACCTTTATTACAATGTCAGATAAACAATAATTGACATTCAATGTTTTTTAACTTTGTGGTGCGTTAATGTATAATACCACATACGACATAAGACTAAAAATAGCGCCAAAGGAAACAACATCAAAGCCTAAAAACACCTCTTATCTGAATAAATAGAAAATCGGTTAAATAAGAAATAAAATGAGACATATTACATTCCGAGCCGCTCCAGAGAGAACAATATTATTCTCGCACATTTTCCTCAACCCTACTGACTGCCAATGTGCGTAATATATTCAACAGCGATACAAAAGCTGCTGCATATGGTTAGCATTACAACTAGAATAAAGAAATAAAAAGCTACGAAAAAACTGACTTTACAAATGAATAACAAATACTTTTTATGTGAACTGTGAAGTACAGGGGGAAGTACAGGCGCACAACTTGTAGTCTCCGCTGATCCATAAAGTTCAAAAGATGAATCTTTTCAAATGAACTGCTTAAACTGTCGTTCTGAGCGATAATTTTTGTAGCAAATTGAGTTTACTAATATTCTGTTTATCCGGAATGACTATCTTATTTTGTTTATTAGCTTTTAAATAAAAATAAGACTTTCAACAATTTTAAGATGTTTCTTACTAGAATCTGTTTTAGATACGTTAATGATATGTTCACAATGTTTCTGGCCATTATAGTCCGATAAAATATAGAGAATAAACATTTTGCAATCCAATAATTTCTGAGGTGAAGTAATCTTTTCTACCAAACTGTGTAAAAATGACATTACTCATTTTTGTTACTATGGAGACCGGTTAGTTATATGTGTCAATAGAATCACAAGACATTTTATTAGCTTTATTTAATTTTATTATTATAATAGAAAAGATAAAAAGATAGATATAGTGTATTGACTATAAAAATCGATTTTCTTTTAAGGTAAGATTTTGTATTGTTTGTTATAATTATGTATAATTTGTTCTATTATGTGATATTAATAAATAATTTTTTTAAGGAGCAAATCGGTCTGTAGTTAATACAACATCAGAGATAAGGTTTTACTTATTACACCTATATGGCAAATATTTTCACAAAGTAACTCTAATTAGATATGCATATTGGAAATAACATTGACTCATTTCATTAATACCGTTATTTTGACCAAACAACAACACGAAATATATTTTCAATTGTGATAGTATCTACGTATTTCTAAAAATATAATATATTTTAAGAATTGACATACAAAATTCCAAGAATTGTTGTTTAGGTAATTAACATTCAAATTATAGGTAATCGAAGTGTTTGGAATATTTCTTGTTATTTTCAAATACCCTGAAACTAACAACGATATACTCAAGTACATGTTTCATTCACGATGCAATAACTAATGCGATAACTTCTAGGCAATTATAAATAGAAAAAAAATCGCATTGAATCGCATTTGAAAAATAGAACACGAGATCGCAAATATTTTCTTTCCAGCTACAACTGCAATACCATTGTTTTTGAGAATGGACATCATAGTGAAACAGCCAGTCTCAAATTATTAAAAACTATCGACAGGCCACGAAATCTAGACGTGTATAAAAATATTTACATGTACAAATACGAAAATCTCATAAACAGGGGATCGTCGACTCTTGCAAAATTGGTCGTGTTCGAAAATTTACGAAAGGACGATCCTTTCTCAAGATAGGTTAGTGAGTTCGGGTTAGGTAAAGAATCGCATGCATGAGTTTTTAATACTTGAAGAGGGGATGTTTATATTTCTGGTTTTTAGTATTTACCCATTCGATATTATTTACTCATTCGGTATTGATGATGAGGACTCAGAAGCCCTCGAAACACGTGTCCCATATGAATTCATCAAATACTGTGGTGTTAGTGTTACCGATTTTTTACCTGTATCTTGGGAGTCCATAATCCTTGAAATCACATTTTAATTGATTCATGTTTTTCTACGTATATTAGAAGCCACTCAAGGGTTAAAAAAATAAAGTTCAACCAAACAAAAAGAAAGATATATGGAAAAGAACTAATTTTATTAATCCGAAGTACCATGTGGGATGGTCCGTAAAGATGAAATATATCCTAGTGGCAGCTATATTCTAAGGACTACTACCAGTTCTTAGCGGCTTCGTGTTTAACCTCATAATATTCAAGGTCACTCCAGGATAAACGTATAAATATGTACACTTCTCGCAGGAAAAATCGGGACACCAGTAATCGAGAATTTTAAATTTTTTTGGGTGTAAATGAAGCTTTCAGAGCACGTATTTACACCTCAACGGGATGAATTGATTCAAAGTTTAAACTGAAACATAAATAGAGAGAAAAAAAGCTTTGTACATAAATAACTTGTGTGTATTATTGCGTTCAAAGTTAAAGGCTTACCATTTAACCAGAAATATAAGTATATAAAAAGGTTTATACACAGAATAAACACATTGTAGCTTCATGCAAAATGTCATCTATAAAAAATAAGTAATAGTTGCGTTGAAGTGTGGACAGATTGTCAATTATATAAACGAAACTAATGTTTTACTTAAAGAAACAGTGTACTCCACGACAGATGCCTTGATTTAGTTATAAATATATGCTCTGAAAGCTTCATTTACACCCAAAAAATGTTAAAATTCTCGATTGCTGATGTCCCGATTTTTTTCTGCGAGAAGTGTACCATGGTTCTATGTTTTCAGTAAACGGGAAAGATATTGTATGTTAACGTAATGTAATTACGTTCTAGTTAGTTCAAGTTACGTACTAGAAAAGGCTCTAAAAATAAGGAAAGGACAAATTAGAAAATCGTAATGAAAGAACATGTGCCTAAACGTACTCCTATGGAGCAAATCACACAATAAAATCCAGGTTGTCTTCAAAGATTCAGATCGGCTAATGAGACAAAATTAACGATACGACATAATTCGATATCCAGATCCAAGAACAAAGTGAACAAAATGCCACGTAGTAAAATCAAGGGTAGAATAGACCGGACATGGAAAATATACTATGTCACGAGAAAGTTTTGATAATAGGGGAGAAAAAGAAGATGGATGTGACACCCTGTATATGCGTTCAAAATATAAAATATCAATTGATCTCCACTAATACCCGAAGATCGTACAGAAATACAATTGTTTCGGTCATGACCTTAGCCAAAGCCCTTTAACACTTTGACATATCTTTTTCGAGTTTTCAGTGATAGTATATTATACTATAAGGGAGAGAAATGCGTTATTTTGGCAGAGGTGCAATTTGCAATTGCACAATGCACCGAGGACAAAATAGCATCTCTCCCGAATGGTATATACTATTTTTTCTACGGTCTCATTAACTTAAAAACACATATTTTTTCATTATGAAGGAAGTAGCACCAGAATTATTGTATTCGGATTTGAGCATTTATTTAGCAGTCGTTGAGTTATTGTCATAACTACAAAAAAACAAACGAAAAGAATTGTCAAATTAAGATGCTAGTTTGGTTTAGTTTAAAGTTTGTTTAGTGCAGAATGAATAATTGTGAGTCGGAAGAGATTGTGGAGGCTGCAAATATTACAATAAGCAATTTGCTGCCTACGAAGTCAAGATCTTTATACGATATAGCCTACAATCGGTTCAAAAAGTGGTGCGCCGAGAAAAATGTTCAAGTATACAGCGAGAATGATTTGTTGGCATACTTCAGTGAAAATGCAAAGAATTACAAGTCTTCCACATTATGGGCGCAATATTCTATGGTTAAGTCATGCTTGATAATTGACGACAACATAGATATAAGCAAATTCCCCAAGCTGACCGCATTTCTGAAAAGAACCGGTGACGGATATCAAGCGAAAAAATCGAAAATATTGACAAAGGGTGATATCGACCGTTTTCTATCAAGTGCAGATGACAAAGAATTCTTAATGATTAAGGTAAGATTACTTTTGTTGTTAGGTATTTCAATTATTAAGTATTTCGATTTTTTATAGATTGGATTAATTCTGGGGATTGCCGGAACTTGTCGAACTGATGAACTAGTCAATTTAACTGTAGATGATATTGAGGATGTAGGCTCTTCCTTGATTGTAAAAATTCCAAACACTAAGACAAAGATTCCACGAACCTTTGTGGTTGCCGATGTGGAAAATATGCTTGAATTGTTTCGAAAATACCTGTCCCTTCGTCCTCCCCACGTCAAGCATAAGCGCCTTTTTTTGTACTACAAAGCAGGAAAATGTAGTTCGCAGCCAGTTGGCAAGAATACCATGGGAAAAATTCCGAGTGTAGTAGCTTTTCGTATTTAAAATTACCTGATGCTGCATGTTATACTGGTCACTGCTTACGAAGATCTTCAACGGCATTACTGGAAGATGCTGGTCTGGATATCACGACAATAAAGCGTCATGCTGGTTAGAAATCAACGACAGTCGCTGAGGGTTATGTCGAGAACTCCATTGAAAATAAGATCGAAATTGCTAATCAGGTTTCAGTAGGTACCACTACTAGGGCAATCACAAAAACTGTAAATGTAAGCGAAAGTAATATTCCTTCTAATATTAATTTTGAAAATTGTACAAATGTAACATTTAATTTAAATGTCAATAAATAATTTCAATGTTATCTTTTTTTTGCATGAATCACAAACGTTCCCCATAATGTAAACTCCCTTGGGAGCATTATACTCCTTTGGAAATAATCGACTACTTCTGTTTTAATTTTGATGTCATAGAAACTGATTTCTACTCCCGACCGTGGAAAAAGTCTTTTTTAAGGTTTAAGTTTTAAGTAAACGATAGAAACCAAATTTGATCAAGGACATTAGAAGATCCCACGTTATATCAATTAGAATACCTCAAGGAAGCATACGCAATCCTTTGATATTTATTATTTTTATGTACCTATTATTTGAATATTATAGTCCAAGCAAATTCAAGGTAGGACATTTTTCAATTCCGTTGTCCATCTATGGACGCATAAAGTTTAATTATAGAAACTAAACCTTCTTTGCCATTAAAATCGCAATATAACACCATATTCAATCATATAATTACACAAACTCTATTTTTTCATACTTGAATATTCAAGGATAAATAACAATAAAATAGTTGACAAAATAAAAAATATATATAGGAATTAGAATCAAGAATGTTCAAAAACAAAAATACAGAGCAAACTAGCTTATACAACATGATATAATCAAAAAATAAGCTCATTCGTGGAACCCAACATGTGCGTCTTATTTATTTTTGTGCACAAACCGTGCGCTGTTTAATGATCGGTCACATGACCAATGACGTGGTGACGGGCCCCCTAACACTCCTCTCTCCTGAATTCCGAATAAGTGAGAGAGCGGTTCGAGCGTGTATAGTTGTACGTTGTGATTTTTTGTTGGCCAACAACCGGTTTGCGATCTTTTAACATATTTTTTTTTATTATCCGTCCTATTATCTTGCATTAGAGAGTATTCTCGATCCTGACGTTTCCGCTCTCTAATGTTCACTAATAATACAGACAGTGCACGCATAATTTCATACTAATTTGTACACGTTCGTATTCAAAGATAATAAGGTAGATAAATTTGAATTTAATAATGATTAGATGTCGAGTAAAATAATCCATAAGGCTGTTGGGTTTTTATATCAGGGTTTTATTTCGGATTTAGATGTGGCGTCCAAGTTAATTATTGGTACTTATTAAAATCTCGTTTTATTTTTTGTTGCTGCCATGTGACTGTTATATTGTGCAATAATAATGTGTTTGCATTCAGTCCCACTATTACCGCAAAATTGTAACAATTTTATTTGAATTGCCGAATTATTATTCTTTAAAAAAACAAATAGGATGTAACAGGTAATTGAGATAAATTATTACATAAGTCATGATAATGTCATTAAATAGCACTATGTTGTTAAAAGATTTAATATTCTCATGATTTGTTTGTCCACCATACATACATATGTAATTTATTATGATTGTTGGGCATGCCGTTCAAAGCCAGCAAGCACCACAAATTGGTGACAAATTTTGGACCTACCACCAAATTACTTTCTCAAACAAACTTTAAACTGTCCCAGACCTAGCGCCATAAAAAAACTTTGTGAATAGTGTATATAAATAATGTACAGATAGTTTATCGATTTATACAGTGAGGTCGTAAATTATCGAATAAAATTCATAAAGTCGAAAATATTTTTCTTTTAGCACAAATGTTGCTTTCTTCTAGAATATTGGTTGAATTTCTGCCGTCAATGATATTGGTAGAATGACAACCTGTACTTCTTTCTCCTTGACTTGACAGAGTATTCATTATTCTCTCTCTATTTGATAATAATATGTTGCTTTAAGAAGTTTCTGTCAATAATACTTGGCCGTGTGTATGAATGAAATGAAAAAAAATTTTTTTTATGTAAAAGGAGTATCAATTGTTTGACAATTTGTCATATGTGTCATAATTGCGCGAAAGCACCGGGAGCGTTATGTATTGTGGAGGACAAACTCAACGCTAATACTTCCACAAGAATTCTCGAAAAAGTTATGCTATGTATGGGGATTGATGTCGAAAAAAATGCGTCGAAAAATGTTTATCCTCAAAACTGTCCAGATCTGATAAATAATAGGAGTAATAAATAATAGATATGTATCTGGCATAATTTAACAGTGGAATATTGTCAATGCCTGGGCGTCTATTTATGCAACACAACGAGGATTAACATTATATTTACCATTTTTAGCAACATTTTTGAAGCAAAGATCTACGGGTTATTATACTAAAAAATGATGATGATTGTTATAAGAGAGAACTTTGAAACATTTACTAAAATGCTGACGACAGAAGGTTTCTATTTGCAAAGGTATAATCTACTGGCATTGTATTTGGAACGTTTTTAATTTATTGATTATTTTAGGTAACAATTGATTACACTAGCCGACACGATTTTTATAACTGACTTAACAATCTGAAATTTTAAAAATTTGTATCGTTTTAAACACAAAAACTGTACTCTAACATAGGGTATCACGTTACATTTTCAAAATAATATCTTTATCTGTTTTCACTAAGACTAATGTAAAATTTAAAATTAAAAAAGTATTGTAACAAGGTCGGGCATGTTCGCGGCTATTCCGTGAAGGCAACTGTTTTAAATACTTGATGAGGTTCCAAAACTACGTGATGCAATAAAATAGTTCGTGAAGGAATGTTTGCTAGTCCAGAAGTAAGGTAGCTTTCCAAAGGTGCAAATATTGAACGTATTTCTTGTAAAAATGTTTGCAAACATTTTCTAGGAAATCAAAAATGTAAAAAATAACAAGACATTGCAGCTAATTTGAAAACTACAAAAGTAAGACTGCAAATGACGATCAAAGGTTTATTTTTGCGGTCACATTTGGATTTGTTGCCTGCTAATTTTGGAGAGATGTGATGAACAGGCGGAAAGATTCTATCAAGATATTATTCCTAGTTTCTCTTTAAAGAACGCAACAGCCAACATAAAAGGACGAAATAACTCTATTTATGCAAAACTTTGATGTCAGCAATTTTCCTTATTGTACAGTTAAATGTTTTTGTATTCTTGATACTAACTAAACATACTAGAATCTTGACCTAATATAGTCAAGATTCTTGTACTTATCTATTTTTCATAACTTCTGTTTAACAAAATTTGTAAATATAATTATTATTTATCTACCAGCAGAGTATGATTATAATTTTATAACTAGACCTAGTGGAAAAATTTATTTTTGGTGGTGCTTTCAATTAAAAACTGTAAGCACTACATACCCATCTTTACACCAATTATTTTAAAAAGTTTAAAATTACCGACTAATGTTATCGAAGCTGCCAGTGGTTGTAGAAAATGGGATCTGACAGACAAGCGTGTTTGATATGTTGTAGATGATGTTTTTATGACACACGAATTTGACGTCATAAATAGAAACAGTACTGGATACTGGAGTCTAGAAATCAAGTACTGTGGCGAAAGGCTACGCCAAAAATTTATGGTGTTAGGTGTTAACGCCATACGCGAAAAAATGGTGACCAACATTAACATAACCTATCTTTAGCAGTGTGGACCACTATCCAATTTGTTACACCAGCCTCTATGACTACCGAATGTTTCTGTACTTCATCCCTCTCCCTTTTCAGTTTTCACTGCAGCATCAAATAAAGTTGAGATTTCTCTTGAATAAAGTCTTTGCTTAGAGGAATATTGCAGCTGAGTTAGTGTTTAATACATACATTTAATACTTCTTTCTAATAAGTAGTGTGTATCAGTGTGGAGTAGAATTGTCAATTTTCTCTAACATCTCAGATTTGTTATTTACAATAGTGCAAACAACTTATTTCAGTCTTTGCTCATTAAATTTGATTAAATAACTGAACAATTTAGATAATAAAAACAATACCTTGTATTTCTGGTATATTGTACAGGGGAAGTATCGACCGTACTACGTTAGGGAGGTAATGTAATTGGAAAAAACCGAGTATGCGGTCTGTACAGAACGTAAGTAAACTCTTTGTTTAAATTCTCTAGCTTTCTTTCTTTATTGAGAACATCTTCAGGAGAAAAACGTGAGTTAATTAGAGATGGGCAGCCTGAACAGGGAAACACTTCTTCACTTGATGTAGATACACTCTACATCAAGTGCAGAATTTCTTACACAGCAATATTCTAAATTATAAAAAAAATTAAAAAAAAAGAACGAAAGCTAGAGAATTTAAACAAAGAATTTACTTACGTTCTGTACAGACCGCATACCCGGTTTTTTCCAATTACATTACCACCCTAATAATAATAATAATAATAATATTTATTTATTAACCTAGCAGATTACAAATCCATTTATAACGTTATTTCTAAGATTAAAGAAAGTACGAACGCAACGTGCATATATAGTATATAATAGCTAAAATTAATAATAATAATAACAACAAATCAAAATAAGTATTCCTTAGCCATTATACAAAAATCCCTATAGTTATTATTATAAATATCAAAGGCATAATTATAATGATTGTACGTCCTACATAAATTAAAAGGTGGCAAATTCATCAAATAATTTGTATGGGGCACATTATAAACAAAAGTAAGTGAGCTACGGGAGTTAAAACGGAGGATGTAAAAATTTAATTTTTCTAGAAACTCAGAATTATCAGTTATGCCGTGAACTATTTTAAATAAATGGCACAACGAAATTAGCTTTCGATTATTTACAAGTGAGCTAAAGTTAAATTCTTGCAGTAATGTCATATATGAAATATAATCCGGATATCTTCTGTATTTAACATAGTACAAGTATTTTTAAAATTTTCTTTGAATTGACTCAATTAGTGTAATATGCTTCTGATAGAAAGGTGCCCATACAATACAACAATATTCCAGCTTACTACGAATTAACATTATGTATAACTTCACCAAGGTGTCGATGCTTTCAAAATCCTTACAAGAACGTATGATAAAACCTAGCAATTTGTGAGCGTCCATGCAAACCCTTGCAATGTGTTCAGCAAAGCGAAGCCTTCCATCAAAAACCACCCCAGGATCCCTAATAGAGTGAACCCTTGCAATGCTAGTGCCATCGACACTATACTGATAAAGTAATACGTTGGATTTGCGTAATTGTAGAGTATATGTCATTACTTTACATTTCTCAGTATTGAGCGAAAGACCATTATATGTGCACCGATTAGTAAGTGTATCCAAGTCATGTTGCGAGGCCACGCAATCCTCTAAACCGCTGATGGCAGTAAAAATCTTAAGGTCATCAGCGTAGAGCAAGCATCTAGCATTAACTAGATCGCATATGTCGCTAATAAACATAATGAATAAAAGTGGTCCAAGATTCAAGCCCTGGGGCATTCCACTGACAACCGTGTAAATATTGAATAAAACACCTTTGTATTCTACATACAACTGACGATTCGCTAAGTAATCTTGCAATAATTCGTTAATTTGTTTTTTATTATCCATGTTTTCAGCAATATATTGGGTAAAATTACACAAATTGGTAACCGTAGAACGTCCCTTTACGAAACCATGTTAACTACGATGTATAGTATGTAATATACATAGATTTACGACGAAATATAACAGTTTTATCTAATTTATCACTTTTATTCGCCACTTTATTACTTCTTACTATTTTATAGTGTCATGGAGGTACATACGTTTAGTATTGCACGTTATATCGCAAAATAATGCAGCTTAGCAATAAAATCCGAAGTTTTCTGTAATCCTGTATTTCACTAATTAATTCTTTATTAGATTAGATTATTACGAAATTGAGCATGGAGTGAAATTTTAATCACCTCATTTTACAAACTAAGCACAATACGAGCGTGTTACCAAACATGCCGTATTATGGTGCAACTATATACGTACTACATACATACTTATTTTCTTATTTACTTAATGGAATGCGTAACAAAATAAACACCGTTTATCTTTTTACGTGAAAACAATGCGCGCAAATATCACACGCTGTGACACATGACTGACTAATTTCAGAAAGTATAGTACTACTGAAATTAGTATTATCTACATCCAGGGATGCGATTATCCTAATCATATTGTACAGCTGCAGTAATATTTAAGATAACATTTTGATTGAATAAACCATTGCGTTTTCGTTAGTTAACATTTAATTTTTAACATGAAGCAACGCTATTTTAGTATTTTCTGATTTTATCATGTGAATTAATTAAGGACTAAATACACTTCTTAGATTACAATACCTTTATAGAATGATGTGATAATAGTTTATCGTTTAATGAAAGATAATAAAGCTTATTTTTACATAAACATCAATATCTTACTTATTAACCTTAATGCTGGAATTATTAATCGTGATTATTTTAATTAGTATGACCCAATTTGTTTTTTTTTTGCGTAAAGGAAGCATATTAGTACCGCAAAAATACCTGTGTACACATGTAAAGTTAGTCGCTGCTTCTTTCTGATTCAAAATCATTAAAACTTTTTCTATATCTTCCCCTTGATGATACTAAAAAAATAATATTCCATTGGAAAAAAGACACAAAAGGATAACAATAAACATATTCTCTATAAAGTAGGTATTTAACTACTCACTTAGTTGTTGTTCATGGTACGAAAAATACAACTATGTACATCAACGAACAGGAACGATGTCCATAAACAAAATGCATCTTTCTAAATAATAAAATAAAACAAATAATAAAAATCCTATTTCATTTTTCTCAATTTTATTTGGCGAAATATGCCAAGTCGAAAGTTGAAACTTTAAATCAATTTAGAACAATCGGGAGTAACTTTAAAAATTTCAAAAAAAAAATGGAGACAAGTTTTGTATGGCGAAATTTTGTTGTTCTAGATAATTTTATTATATATGCCATGCCGAAAACATTGCTGCTATTGCCCACAGTGTGCGTGAAAGTCCATCAATATCAACTCGTCATCGTTCTCAGAAACTGAATATTTCTCGCACTTCTCTGAAGCATGAAGGCTTGCAAAGTTCAATAGTTCAAGAACTGACGACGACCATCCAATACGTTTTCGGTACACCCAATGAGCTGGAGATCGTATGGCCGAAGATGAGCATTTTTACCGAAAAATTATCATTTCATCACTGAGAAACCGATGCATCCAGAACGAGTGACTGTTTGATGTGGATTTTGGTGCGGTAGCATCAGAGCGTCTTTTTCTTCATTAGCAAGAAGCTGCCGTTACAATCAATGGCGATCATTATCGTGCGATGCTCAACGAATTTTTGTTTCCGCAAATTGAAGAGGATGACATGGAAGCTGTTTAGTTTCAACAGGACGGCGCTACTTGTCACACACCCAACGGAGCAATTGAATTTTTGGGCACCGTTTTCGAAAATCGAATAATCAGCCGAAACTTTTATGTCAATAAGCCGCGTCGAAGCTGTGATTTGTGTCCGTTGGACTATTTTTTTGTGAGGGACCGTTAAGGATAAACAGAGACGATTGAAGCCTTGAAACACAAAATCAAAGTTGCCATTAATGAAATTGAAGTCCAAACAATCGAAATAGTACTTGATAAATTGCGTTGATCGGGTGACGTACTGTAAGGCCAGCCGTGGCAGTCATTTAAATAATCTTGTGGTTCATTCTCAAATGTAAAGTTTCAATCTTTCGAACAAAACCATACTTTTGAAAAAATATTCATTTCTTTTTTTATATACCTGATTCAAATTCCAAACGTTAGATGGCTCACTCGTCACAAGGCTAAAAGTAATAAAGAACAACTCGCAAAAGTTTGATTTTCAAAAATCGGACTGGCGAAATTTCGATTTTCTCAATTATTTCACAAGATAGACGCAATAAACAGCTTGAAACAATATAGGAAAAATCTACAAGCTGGAACAAATTCGAAAATTTGTAAAAAGTAGAGACTACTTTCACACAGACGAAATTTATTTTTTTTATTATTTTATAAACGGCAAAATGCTAAAACTTTGTAACAATGATAAAACGTTCACAGTTTCGGAAAATTAGAGACTCTCTCAATAGATAGAGGCTAAAGGCTATGTTCAGAACAACGCAAATAACCTGGAATACCTTCCAAAAACTCGATTTTTTAAATGAGTACTGTTGATATTCCGTGTTTCTTCAAGTATTTTTGAAATAGTATACAAGGTAGACGGTCACAAGTTTGCTGCACTATAGGACAAACCTGGAACACCCTGAACAACATCCAAAGTTTTAGATTATCTTCCCACAGATAAAATTGCATGTTTCTGAATTTCGAGAAGGTGGAAGCGAATTTCACACACCCGAAATTTGGTAGTAATTCGTGAACTATCTATGAGAGAAGTATTAGAACAATGTTCAGGATAGCGATAGCAATCTCGAGCAACTCTCAAAAGTTCGATTTTGAAAAATACGGTAGGACTTTCTGTTTTTAGATATTCGGAATAACTAGAACAACCTGGAACAACTCAAAAGTTTGATTTTCAAATGGAAGGTAGATGACCAGAGATATTTTGTTTGTTTCAATTACTTCATGAGCTACCTGATAGAAGGCCACGGTTTTTGGAAAAGATTTTTAAAGCCTCGAACACGTCAAAAATTCGAATCCTAAATCAAAAACTAGCAAACTGTCGTCTTTCTTTCAATTATGGAATCTGGAATAATTAACGATAGGTGAGACAGCCAAGCTAAAGAAGTGGTTCTTCCCGTATCTTTTGACAAGTTATTAAAATTACATAGTTTACAAAGCATTAGAACAATGTAGAACTAACCCACAACAACTTTCGAAGTTTCTAAATAGTGGCGGCTTCACAGAGACGTGGAAAGTATGTTTAAATTTAGCAAACTACCAAAATATAAAATGGTGTGGATACATACACGTAAACTCATTTAACATCTCTTCTTGTAAATTAAATTAAACTAAGGAAGGAACTGTTCTGTAATCTGCACACCTCAAATCCAGAGATTAATTTTTTTATTCTATATAGAACGAAGAAGTTAGTTCATTATTGGAATTCTATACTTAGACGACAAAATACTAACATCATGTATCACTAGATCCTGCGGCATTCAATTGCAATTGGAAAACCATTCTCGCACTAACATCAAGTAGCAACTAGCATGCTGAAAAAATATTTCGTATCTATCTAAATGACTTCCCTCTTAACCAAATTAGCGGTAAAATTAAAACAATTGGAAAATTGCACAGAAACATTAGTAGTTGCGTGATATAGAAGAATTGAAAAAATAATAAATATATCACAACACGAACGATCAATACACAAAAGAAAAAAGATCACGCGAGAAGTAGTCAACAACGTGTAACACTGTGTTATGTACCCTAAAATGTAATTTACACATACAAATTGGCAGAAACTTTACGTCATTCGTGACGTAAGTTCATCGCTAAATTTTATGGGCTGTAGTTCTTCGTATATCCTTTCTTTGTTGGTGCCAGTGTCTTTTAGTAGATAGTAGACAGTCACAGTAGCCAAAATAGTAGAGTGCCATTTTACATGACGTTTATTGCTTTTAGAAAAGAAGGAAGGAGACGAAAGACAGTCCTGTTGCAAACACAAATAAAATAGTTGTAGAAACTTCTTAAGTCATTGTAAGTATGTAAATACATACATACTTACTAAGCTTCAAGAACGCTTCTAGTCGCGTGTAGAGATTAGACGTAGTAACTTACGTCGTTGCCCTATAAAACGTAGCCTTGCTGGCGCTCTCCAAGTCCAAAATCAATACGTGAGGAGTCGTTCACATCATTCTGTCTATTTGGCAAGGTTTTCTGGGTCATAGTCAGCAGTTTTTGCATGTAATACAGTAATCCGGTAGTGATTTGTCAAGGATGTCATGGTATGATTATACACAATTATCAGTCATGTAAAAAAACTACTGAATTCAAGCCAAATTACAATTTCATATATACGTAAAATATGTAGATCTACACTAACATAAGACTATTACCAGATTAATTATACTTAAGAAAAATATGATTATTATTAATTATAATTATACGAACGAAAAATTTAATATTTGGGACGATTTGCTGCAGCAATGACGGAGTTCGGAAATGTGGCTTTTCTTCCGAAGTAAACTTACTATTTTCCGTAAATCTTTACTACATCGAAACAATCTCGTTTAATTTTGGGAAAAAAAATCCCAATGCGGCGATAAAATTGTAACGCAACTCTGAAAATATGTCAACTTGAAATGGGAGTCTAAAGTGTGCCATAATGATGAGTGATTAAGAACATTTTCCGCCTAGTACAATTATTTTGATTCCAAATAAACCCTTTTTTATTCATATTTGAAGTGCACCAGGAACTGTAAGGAAATGGTTATTTCTTTACTGACGCGTACAAAAATGAACATTTCCTTACAGCTACTTTTGTAATATTTCCGAACAACGGAACGGAAAATAGTAGATTGTTGTATTAGGATTAAAAATGTATCTTTTTTCGACGAGTAAAATTGTACGAGTCGAAATGACATTTTTAATGCAAATGGAAGATGCTATTTTTTATCCAACCGAAATCATGCATGATTATTAGTGATCCAATTGGAATACTTTTTTATCCTAGGGTTAAAAATAACCACTTTTACTCCTAGGATTAAAAGTGAATATTTTTATTGCTTAGATACCACTTTTTTGGATCAGTATGGAAAATGACAACCTTAGATACTCCTGACAGTCAAAATATGTCATACTTTTTTTACGGTTGGAGAAAAAATTATTATTGTTACCATTTATGAATAGCTTAACAGAAAATACAATGTTTTTGCAAAAATTCTTTGTAAATTTCCTGCCGAAAAATATGTTTCGACTTTGGATGAAAAATGCAGTTACTTAACAACCATAGCCTTTAAGAAAAAGATGAGATTTTGGTCCAGATTTTCCAACCAAAAAATACCATTTTATCATGCAATATAATAAAAAATATATTGCATAAATCAAAAAAGAGAGTAAAATAGCTTGCTTTCTAATTTTCTTTAAGTATTTGTAAGTGTATCACAAGGATTGGAACTCATTTAGTTGTAATTTGCCGTGTAAGTACGTTTTTAATTAGTCCCAAACGACGCAAATGAAGGGGATTGAGATCAAGCGATCAGGTTCTACCAACTCATCTGCTGGAAGTTCTTTTGTTCACACATTTCTTAGCTGGTAAAACATAGCGAAGTAAAGTATCATCTTGTTAAAGATAAAGGTTATTATTTTATAATACAAGAAATCATCTCTTACATTTTGTACACGTAAATTTGTTGCTGGTTAATTATTTGAACTATTTTTTCACCAAAGTCGTTCGATTCTGTTTTTTTTTTTTTGTTTTTTGTGGTGGGTGCTACATAAAAGTTTAATCATGGAGTTAAGGAGTAATTTATATTTTGTAACGAAACAAGTTATTTTGTTTAAAAGCTTTATACATAGCTTCAACATAAAGATTAGATATTGCAGTAGGATTGCCATAAATCCCCAAGGCCCCGTCGGGACATTTACAATTTTTCCAGTCATTATTATTATCATTTAAAATTTTTTTAATTAAACAGTCATCGTATTATAAGCACAAAATATAATTTTTCAACATTTGAGGTAATGTCGCTAATTTTTAGAGAAGGATATCGAAAAACGGGCAAAGAGCGATTATTGTAAAGTATCTCTCGAGTATGTGAAAAAAAAATTGGAAATCGGTGAAGAAATGTAGGGTGTAATCGGTTTTGAACATTTTTTTTCAATGTGGAACCACTGTGCGGTGCCGTTCTCCATCCCTCCCTCACTCAACTCAAGTTTCCGATCGCTACCAGTAGATCAATAAAACAGATCTCTAAAGTTAGTTGCCATCAATTTTTAAAAACTTGTAGCTCTGCGCTCGAATATGTTTATCGGGACATTTTATGGCTTGTCGGGACGTCGGGACACCACTGTTAATAACGGTGACATGTCCCGACGTATCGGGACGAATGGCAACCCCATATTGCAGGCTCTTTTCTAACCGAACTTGAGGGTTAGATTGCAAAATGCCCTACTACTTATCCAATATTATCCAACTCTTGGTCCGTCCCTCTTTCTATTTTAAACAGTACAAAGTTCTGAACATTCTGACACATACTTGTGGCTTACACGTTTGTTTGGATTCTTGTCATTCAATAGCAAGCAGCAGTTCTACTCGCATTTTCGTTATTCTAATTATTAGAATGCATTTCTCTTAATAATTTTGTAACCACCACTAAAGAAATATTTCTGAAAGCTCTAATGTAGAATGAAAATATGATTAAAATCAATCAACTAAATCAGGCAAATAAAACTACCCATATCGTCGTAGTTTCTTTATGAGATGGAATCATTGGCGTAAATGCTTTGTCATAAAAATCAGTTAACATTGAACTGTTGCCTGAGAATGCCTGAGAAACACATAAACCGCCATAAGTGCCGCATACGCATCGTTACGAGGCTGTTTCTTGTCCCCATCCTAAGCGACCAAAAGGGTCATATGCAACAGTGCCAAATGAGAAAATCAAAATCGTTCGTCACTAAGTGGGTTCAGCAATACAAGGAGGTTAAAAATGTGGATAACTTGCCAGAACGTCCTGAGAAACACATAAACCGCCATGAGTGCCGCATACGCATCGCGTTACGAGGCTGTGTTCCTTTGTCCCCATCCTAAGAGACCAAAAATGTCATAGGCGACAGCTGCCAAATACATGGGAAAATCAAAATCATTCCTCGCTAAGTGGGTTCAGAGAGGTGAAAATGTGGATAACTTGCCAGAACGTGGCTCAATAGGCAAAGTGACGCCGAACACCGCAAAACCTTTCTAAATCTGTTTGAGCGAAGATCCACCTTGAAACAAACAACAAGGTCAAATGTCAAATATCTAAGCACAATGAAGAAACCATTGTTACGTGAACAACATGTGATGAAAAGACTCGCTTGGGCGAAAGAGAATTTGGACCGAGATTGAAGCAACGCAATCTTTGGATGAAGCTTCTGCTTGGGGATATACTACCAGCTGACGTTCCTGGTCAACCTCGTCTAATACGCTAATATCCAACTGACTATTAAACACCCTGTAAAGGTTCATCTTTGGGGCTGCTTTTCGAAACAGGGTTTCGAATCGTAAAAGAAAACAACTGTAACAATAGACTATACACTCGCTTGCAATAAAATTGCCTACGCTTTATTATACCTATGTGATTTGGATGTAATCTGTTATCTATAATTTGTCACATTTTGTTGCCATATAGTTGTCAATCTATCTCTCTGCTGTATATATTAAATATGCTATCGCGTTGACATTTTTAACCTCATTTTGAAAAGTACACTTCAATACATCGAAAAAACAAGGAAATTGGCATAGGACTTTTACGCAGATTTATTGCAAGCGATTGTACAAAACAGCAACAGTGACTTTCAAAAATTAATAATTTGACTTTTGAAAAATGTTAAAAAATGTTAATATAATAATGGTCACATTCAGTGGCGCAGGAGGAGTAAATTGAGAATCTCATATAAGAAAATGTTGCATGTTTATCTGGAAATTTTGCTTACTTGGATATTTAGATTTCTACTGAAACTTTGTTATTGTTTGGACATATTAAAATAAATTCCGAGTATTACTGGATAAGAACTCGTGAAGGTTTCTGAAGTACTCCTCATATCCAGCGGTAATATTAACTTTCCATAATGTTCTCAAACGTTTAAATTCTTCATAGCAATGCTGATATACAGTTGATTTTCATTTATATATGTCTTAGTTGAATTACTATTTTGTCTAAAGTTTATACAGACATACAGATCTAACTAGAAATTAAAGAACAATCATCGAGATGCCTTACGTAGGCAAAAGTTATTAGAAACAAGTGCTGGGAAAGCGCACCTAATAAATTATGGCAATACTAAAAGCACCTGGAGTTTTGTTTCTCAAACATGACCACAGAGCTAATAGTAGCAATTTTAAAAATATGCATACATCAATAATAATAATAATAATAATACTCCAAAGAAATATTCATACTCTGCAAATATTAATAAAAAAAAGTAACAAGCAACGGTCCAAAAAAAGGCAAATTGAAAGAAAAACATCATTATCAAATGATTACCTCAATCAAATGTGTAAAACTACAAACCAAATGTAACGGGCATCACAGTATGAAATAAAAAGCCAATTAGTTAGTCTCATGTTGGAGGGACTCAATGCTGAGTACTACTCCAGTGCGTAGCATGTGCAATCTTCTCACTTCAAACATAACGACGGGACACTTCTTCCACACTTGTATATCTTGATAAGCAGCAGCTCTATTATTATTCATAGTCGTGAAATGAAAGAAATACTCATTCATTCAGAAATACGCATACTGAGGTATTACATACAAATTTAGTTATAAATGCTACTTCGTCATATTTTAAAATCGTATATGTATAGATTAACAATAGACACGTGTCACAAAATTTATGCCAATACTAGATATTATTGTTATGTAAGATTACGCTTACTGTTGGAAAAGGTCATGGGGCATTTAAAGCATTTGGCAAATCAAAAAAGAGAGAATATTTTTAAACTCTATTGTGACCAATCAAAATCGAACAAGCTATATTCTTCTGAAGATTGATTCTGAAGAATAAATGTAACTACTATAGTAATCCGCAAATATTACCAATGCACGAATAAAACGATGTACTTTATTACTTTCCAAGTCAAATTTCCCATTACTGTTCCAGAACAATTCCCCCTACGACTACTAAGATAGTAAGCTAAATGTGAAAATTATGCACCCTGATTGTGTTCTCTCAAGGACACTTAACATTATACGAAATTTTTTAAGAAAATGTATTCCATCAAACGCAGTATTACAAACTTTACAAAACAATACCAGGTGTTGAGAAAAAATTTCCAAAATCCGAAAAATAATAACATTATTTTTAAATAGCAATCAACTTTTTTCAGTTCTATTGCCTTATTACTAGATACCATAGTTTTAGAACTATTTTGAAAAATATAATACATTTTATTTTATAAAATCGATTAGTCTAAGGAAAACAGAACAGAATAGATCGCACAATGAGAGTGATAACTAAAAAATGAAAAAAATATGGCTCAATCGTAATGACAGTTGATATCAGGTGCACCGTGTCTCCAACACCAACACCTTATTTTATTTATAACGAGATAATAAACAAAACTGCTGCAAGTTGAAAAAAGTATTAGATTAAACGAATATGGAAGAATAACAGTTATGTATGTTAGTTTAACGTGTTCCTGTTAATGTAAGAATTTACTTTATTGAAATTTTATTAAAGTAAGATAAGAATCTACTGGGTACATTTATAATGAATGAAATGGCTTTAATGGAGCAGCATATAAGGCGAAGGCTATCATTGTATTTATGTAGTAGATGTACTTAAATTAGGTTAAAAATTTCAGTTACGTATGTTTTTATTAAGAAGTTGACAGCCGGGGAAAAGGTAAATTTAGAAAAAGATGTTTACTAATGACACGAAATACTGTGTTGGCGTATAAATTTTGCAATGGTTACATATATTGATTACATCTCAAGCGTCAGAGGATACATTTTTCCCGACCCATGTCACCTAATTAAATTAGTTCCCAACACTTTGGGCGAGTGAATTTGAATACATTACCAACCACATGACTAAGACAGATTCTTATTATCTATGACCTGTCAGACCGCAGTACGCTATTTGATAATGACTACGTAAAAATAATCAGAATAGGTGGATTTATTTGCACAAAGGTTTTAAAATGATTAACTGGTAAAAATTGTTTAAGTGCAATGACACAAGATCAGTCTTCATAGGGATATAATAGGGAAGATGTCATAAATAAATATATAATTTGGAATAAGATCCATGGAATACTTTATTAGTAGTGAAAATCTTGAAATAACAACATTTACATAGTTTAATACATATCCTTGTAATTCTCTAAAAGGTGCCGAAACCCAAGTGGGTGTATCCAGAAAGAGTTTACATCGAATTTTAAAGAAGAACAAATGGCACTCTTACAATTTCTTTCCTGTTCAGCATTTACTGGAACGGACTTCGTCAGAAGAATGAAATTTAATTTATGAAGGTTTCTGTTAGTAAAATTACTAAAAATATCATGGTCAGACGAAGAAAAGTTTTGCGGAAAATGGACTGTATAATCGCCAGAAGAAATATTTTTGTACTTTGAACTGTATTAACCACACATCCTTCCTTAAGGCAGGCGTAGCAGGCGGAGGGTAGAAGAAATATCCAGTATAAAAATAATTACTCTCTGCATGTCCCAAACTAATATAAGACGAACAATTTGTTTTTGGAATATCAATAACCTGCAGTTAAGTCATAGTGACATAAGTGAAGATGAGGTATCTTTATTATGAAGTACATATAACAATATTTCTATTTTCTTGTATTATATATCTATATCTTGTATAAATGTTTTGATGTTTGCAAGTATACATATAAGCCAAATTAATATTATTCAGTCTTAATTGTTATTCTTACATTAATTGAGACTATATCCGTTATCAATAATAGTTTAAATAGGTAATATATTATTTGTTATTATCTCAGCATTCTTAAGAAAGTGTTGCATTAGAAACACTAGAGAATAAAAACGTAGAGTTCCTAAAAAAAACTTGCCAACAAATCCGAAGAAGTTTTAACGATGATTTAAACGTAAGTAGTAGAACTGCAGTAAATTGTCCAATTTCTTCAATAAGTCGCATGGCAAGTACTACCAAAAAATCGAAAAATACTACAAAAATACGGACACAAACTAACAATTTTAAAGTAAAGTATTGGAGGTGCAGTTAATATAACACCTAAATCATCAAAACATACTACCACTTGAAAAACAGAAGATGATATATTATTGTATTACTGAATATTTAATGGCAATTTTATTCAATTCTGTATACAGTATCGCATTTGTTTTCTTTCCGCTGGGAAATCAATAATGCCATAATAAAAAATAAAAAACACATATGTATCTTGGCTTTGAAAATGTGACCGAGTAAAAAAACTAAATATTATTTAAATGTCAGTTCGGATACCAGTTGATGGATTGACATAGCGATTACTGAATCATTATTGTTAGTTTCCCTGGATTATTTAGTATATTAAGCATTCAGAACTAGAATTTACTAATGCATGGAAAGCAAATATGTCAGGCTGCTTTTATTTATCAAATGATAACTGGCGCCAACCTGCAAATACATATGTAAATTAATCGAAAATAACCGCATTAGAATACATTTCTAAATTTGTACACTTAATCAGTGAGGCACAGCATTTTTTTAAATAAGAAATAAGGAGATAGAAATATAACGCTAAACTATGCTGAATGATATAAAGTAAATATTTTAGAGAATTTTCGAGACCATCCCACTTCTACTCGAATTGCTGTAGAAGGTCTTGGCATAGCCAGGTATAGAAACCCTTTCAAATCCATTTGGTGCAAAATTTACAACCGCTCGATCTGCAAAAGAACGAATTTTTGGGATCGATTATTAAATATTGGAAGATAATTCTTGTCACACATTTTATGGACGAATAACGAAAATTTTTATATGTATGATTTGTTTAATGGACACAATTATGAAACAAAGTCGATTTCGAATACGGTTTTCCACAAATGTGTGGCTAGGGGATCCTATTCTTATAATGGCATACTTACTCAAAACTGATACTTCAACTTTACGTATCTGGAGACAAATGTGACACCAACATGACGGTGCGCCACCACATACCACAGAATTAGTAACAAATTGTCCACAACTAGAATTTGAAAATAGCTGGATTGAGCCACATTTAAGGCTTCGGAGATCATCTGACCCCTATTAGATGTATTATCTGGGGATTTAGAAAGAATAAGGCGTATTCTCTTTGTGACCATTAGCAGCACTGGAAATTACACCGAGTATGTTAAGAGGATTCTGGCATAATTTATTATGCTGAGCTTAGGTGTGTATCAACAAAGATAATAGGCATTTTGAACAATTTCTTCAATAAAATTTTTGCCCTTTCGAGTTATTGTTTTTCTTTTGTTCGTTTACTGATACATAAGACAACCACGCTGTATATAACATGTATACATTATTATGGTAAACTAATCGTCTCTTGTCATTCCACAGTACCTACTGGATTATTGAGGTACAACATAAATTTCTCTCGGACCAAATAAGCCTCATTGGTACTGCGATTAACATTTAAATTTTCTTCTTAATCGAGTAGGTTTACATTAAGTCAAATCTTTCTTCACTTTTCAAATAAACATTATAATCACGAAACAAAAATAGCATTACGTATTACTGGAAATAAAAGTATGCCGGTAATACTACATTTGATATAGACCGTAGGATTTCAAGGTCAATGTTTTAAAACCAGAAGTTATTCTAAAAATAGACGGTAAAATGTTGCAGCCGGCTAGTAGGTGGGAAAATCAAGTACAAAGTCGCACTTACGGTTTACAAGTGAGTCGTCAATAAATTTGATATTAAAATTTAATCTGTTACAAAGGTACGATTTATATTTGTTTTACCTAATGTATAAATTACGAGAATTGGAATAGGAGTTGAGATCAAAAATAGAAGATATTAAATTAAACAGATATATTTTATTTACTTGTCCATCATCATCATGCAACTAAATAAATAGATAATTCAAGTAATCTTTTAAAAACACCTATTTGAGCCTTATTTTATTGTGTATAATAAAACATAAAAAACTGTTTTTTTTTAATCTAGAAACAAATAGTTTATCCAGAAGATTCGTACGATTATTTTAACTAATTGCACAATGTCCAGTTGAATAAATTAAGATGAACATACATATGTAGCTACTTCTTCAAACTATACTATATCGTATTGTCTAACTGTAATGTATACATCTGAAAAAATTGCTATAATCAAATTATGTTATAATCAACCGCAGTTACACTAGACATTTTTCCTGCTTTGTATGGTTAGTTGGTTAGATAATCTTCTAATAAGGGATGAGATCATCTATTCAGGTATACCTTCTTCTCCTTCAAACTAGAGATATTAATGTGACTTTTAAAAGAAGTAGTGAAATCACTCATTGTGCTGCACATTGGCAGTGAAATCGGTTTCGTTGAAGGTAGGTTTTTATTATTTTTGTCGAAGAAAACGGGAGACTATTATAGAGAGAGAGAATAGTAATGTATCCACAGGGTGGATGACAAATACATTGCCACTTCTTAAGCCTGGTTGTATGACAATCATGGACAATGCACCTTCATTCATTCAACAAAAATAGAAAAATACAGCTATTTCAGCTTGGAAGAAAAATGCGTTGATTAAATGGCTTTTATCAAAAGGAATTGCAGTTGAAGATAATTTGCTGAAAGTCCAATTAGTGAAACTTCTAAAACAAACAGTCACCCAGTCCCATACATTGTGGATGCAATTGTAAGAGAAAGAGGTGGTACAATTTTACGTTTACCACCTGGGGCTCAAGCTAAACGTCGTGTTGCTGTTAATAACAAAACATCTGAATTAAAGAAGATTAAAAATTTACTATTGGAAGAAATAAATCTTGTCGACGGTGCTGCATGGATAAATAATGTCAAACGGAAGATAATAGAATGTACGATGTGGATAACATTGTTGCATTTTATAATTGTGTATATATAGTTCGAAAAGAATCTATGTATATTCAACATTAATAAAGTATTAAATGTGTTTTATTAGTTTTCAGAAAAATGTTATTCTACTTAATGGGCAGTCAATTAAGAAAAGCAAATTTTAAATTTGTATGTGTCTTCATTGTAGCGTCATCTACTTCATTCTTATTTGGAAGAGACTATAGTTCAAAGTACACAGACAACACACGACTATTTGCCTTACCATATCATCAACAGTGGTGAGAAAGATAACCTTTCACACATAATCCCATGAAACTACGCCAATGGCATCGAGACAAACACTTGTCTAAATTGGTAATCTTTCGCGATTGATTGCAAATATTCGAAGAAATATATTGGCAATCACCGTAATTTTGTAGACTTGCCAACCATATGGTTTAATTTGACATATTTATTATATTATTATAGTATTTATGGGCCAATCAAATTAATATATTTTGAGGAATTAATTTCCAGCAAGCTGGAAATCGTTTTAAAATCTCTATTTGGTCCTAAATGCGTGTAATCTGAGTTTGCACCATCTCAGGTGGTGAGCTTAACTTTTAGTAGCCCACAAACCGCCAAATTTGTGCACCTTTTTTTATTTTTTTGCTTGTAGCTGGAAAATGGTGCGTCGGACGTAAAATGTCATTCTATTTAAAAATACAAAGGACTAAATTCCGCGTCGACTGACATTTAAAAAATCAAATTCGGTTTAGTGGTATAGCCATAGTTTAGTGGTGCAACCTCCAACGACAATAACAAAGAACGGCTGATTTCCATGCTGCGTGAGAAATTGCTACAAAATGGGTATAAAGTAAGGCAAAGTATTGAGGATGGTGATACTCTTATTGTCAACACTGCCAATCAGTTGACAGATAACTTTGCGACGGTCATCATAATCGGGGAAGATTTGATTCTATTAACCGCCAAAGCACCAAATTCATCCACCATTTACGTTATAAAACCTGGAAAGGGAACCTCTCAGAACACCTACTCTCCCAAGTACTTCAACTTCTCGTCCGTTGTCAAACAGAATATTCTGTTCCTACATGCAATCAGTGAATTTGATACAACATCTGCATTCTATCGCCAATGGAAGTTGGAGTTTGTCAAGCTTCTTCAAAAGAACACGACATTACAAGAGGTCAAGGTTTTCCATCATGAAGATGCCGATTCTGAGGTTCTCATTTCAGCAGGTCAACGGTTCTTGGCAGCCCTCTATTCATCTCAGGCAGATGAGACCTCCTTGGACCAAATCCGCTACGAGACATTTTCAAGATCACTAACAAAGCCAACTTTCGAGCTGGCTTCTCTACCTCCAACAAATGCAGCCGCCCAACATATTCTGCTGATGTACCTTCAAATCCAGGGCTGGTAAGATAGACCAAAGGATCCTATGAGCTGGGGATGGAGGAGGACGAGCCTTGGCCTTCTCCCCATCATAAACACTAAGGATCCAGCTCCAGTTGAAATTCTCAATTCAGCATTCTTAGTGGATGAGGATGTGACTGATATTGCCGTAGAAGCAGAAATTGATGAGGATAGTCTCATTGAAGATAGTCCCGATAAAGAGGACTTTCATATACAACCTTAAATAAAATAAAATTACTCAAAACGTCCAAAAAAAACGATTTCGAAATGATGCCAAATATCGAATTTTAAATACTAAGGTATCTATGTAACGCGAAATTTTATTCTCTACAACTTTTATTCCACGTGTTTTTTCAATAGTAGTATCTGTTTTCAAGATATGTTGTCTTGGAAAGCCGCTTAATGTAAGGTTGCACCAAAATACGAAATTTTTTTCGTTTTTAACATTCGATTTTGGCTATACCACTAAACCGAATTTGATTTTTTAAATGTCAATCGACAGAGAATTTAGTCCTCTGTATTTTTAAATAGAATGACATTTTCCGCCCGACGCACCGTTTTCCAGCTACAAACAAAAAAATAAAAAAAGATGCAAAAATTTGGCGGTTTGAGGGCTACTAAAAGTTAAGCTCACCACCTGGGATGGTGCAAACTCAGATTATACGCATTTAGGACCAAATAGAGGTTTTAAAATAATTTCAGCTTGCTGGAAATTAATTCCTCAAAACGGATTTTTTTGACTTAATTTTATTGGCCTATTATCGTTTATGTTGATTTTGAGAGTGTCTGTACACATTATTAAATTTACAATGGATTTCTGTATGCATGTACTGCAGCAAAGCAAAAAAAATATCATACTGCAATTTATAAAAAAATCATAAAGTAATCGTTGGAAAATTTGCCGCCGATTTTGCAGAGAAACATGTACAAATTCTACGGGGATGAATATTTTGTATAGCTGTATAGGTAACGAAAAAATTGGAAGTGGTGGAAAAATGGAAAAGAAAACATATTTTCCTTGTAATCGACAAATTTGTTGCTCTTCCTTCAAAGGTTATATGCGACGTTAATATTTCAGTTAGAGACATGTCAAGTAACATCCATAAATAATTAAATAAATTATTCTCTTTATATTGTGAATGTATGGCAATTCATATGAAATAGTACATTAGATTTGGTTTTCACACATCAATACGAAAAACGTTTTACGTGACTTTCAGAAGAATCAATGACAGCAATAATTAACACAATACAATTAGAAAATAGCTATTCAACAACAAAAACAATAAACAGGTTATAAGAGATAAAAAATTATTCATATTTATTCAGAATGGCAAGGAAACCGAGGACGAACACGCAGCATGTTTTATGGCTGTAATTCCGGTAAAACATTTTCTGAAATCTCAAAGAAACAGACCAAATGAAATAGGAATCGGCAAAACCATTCATAATAATAAAATTAATAAAATTAGCGCCTTAAAGAAAAATTTATTCATGCAGTGGAAAAAAGGACTATTTCAAATGGTCGAATTTTGCTTATAGTATGGAGGAGCTTCTTCGACATAGACATTTTTTAAGTCCATTATATCCTCCGATGAAGCAACGTTCACAACAATATTGAGAAAAGCAAATGTATGGCGCACTATTTCATACAATGGAATTATTGAATTGGAATTATTACGATGGCAGTATGAATCATCTTTCTTACTTGCACATGCTGAATATTTTTTTCGTTGACCATTTAGATAGTATGCCACGATATATCAGAGAATGAGTTTAATTCCAGCAAGATGAACACCTAGCGCAGTCCAATGCATACATTACACAATGGTTAAATAGGCAATTTGGTGATCAGTGGATTGGAAGATATGGTGCGAATCTTTGGTCTGTCAGAAATCCGCACATCCGATATTATAATAGTGAAAATTATGGCGATTCATGTGGCCGTTGCTGTTAAATGTAGCTTTGTCGGTGAAGAAAACGTAACTAAAAAATTGACTCCCTCGAACTGTTAACGCATTTGATTATGGTATAAATAAAACTTGCTATTATTATTAAGAATACGTCTTACACTAGTTCCACCAATGTATATTTCTTTCATATTTATTGCCTATCTTTAAAAAGCACCATATACAGGGTGTTAGTAAATAAGTGCGACAAACTTCAGGGGTGATTCTGCATGCAAAAATAATGACAGTTTGCTATATAAACGTCCGTCCGCAAATCCTTAGTTTCAGAGTTATTTATTTTCAATAAAAGAAAAATTAATTATTTATTAACAATAATTTTATAGCTAACTAAAAGCTTAATAATAATGAGTTGCTATTTTGACACTTCATTAAAATATTTATATTTAACAATGCATTGATATTGAATGTCGACAGTAGCCTACTAGATAATGTATTAAAGAAATGAAAAATACACGTTAAGATGTTTTATTTTTTTGCATAAAAACGGCGCCTCACACGAAAAAAAAAGGCAAGAGAGGTTTTTTATCAGAAATTGAATGGCAAATGGAAAAATGATTTTTAATTTGAAATATCTCAGTGGCGTACCATTTTTTTTCTTTAAAAAATTCAGATCATTACCCGTATGCACGCCAATGATGAATATAAAATTCTTGGTTGGATGTCAAGAAATGCGCAATAACCATCTCTTAAAACCCACCAAATTTCATTTGCCTATCTCGACCGGTTTCAGAGCAATATTCAGTCAGTTTTAAAGAAAAACTTTAACACCCTATAACTCTGAAACTAAGCATTTGCGGACGGACGTTTATATAGCAAACTGTCATTATTTTTGCATGCAGAATCACCACCTGAAGTTTGTCGCACTTATTTACTAACACCCGGTATAAAATATAAGTCAATTAATGTGTTGTTAACAGAAATTGTGACAAATCGTATATCATCTAATAAAGATGTTTGTAGAGCTATAAAATTAGTCCCACACCTTTAATAACATCAACTAAGCAAATACTAACATCCACTCGTTGTTTACCATTAGCATGACCTTCGACTGTTCTGAGCAAACAAACTTCAAGAAAAGCACACTCGAAGAACCATTAGATAATTGAGTAAATTAATTTTTGAACACTCCACAGAGTCGCATAGGAATTTTACCGCACGCAAACTCGTACCCTTTATATTAACGATTATCGAGTTAAGTACATATATGTACAACGTATTGCATACATAGAATGTATATGCAAAGAAATTGGAAATTATTTACATCAATTGGTATAATCTAACCGAACAGACCTTGAAACATCGACGTCACTGATTCTGAAACCGCAGGAAGGTCTAACTAATTGGCCGTGTTGAACCAAATTGATCAATTTGATATGACGTGAGGCGAATGTTCTAGATTGTTGACGAGCTCTTCAAAATAATTATTTATACATATACATAAATTATAGATTGCATACCAAATTTTTCGGACCGCCCTTATTATTAGGTCAACGAAAATTACGATAGCAAATAACAACTCGTTATACATTATATTAGTAGTATAAGTTATGTTAGTCTTGACGCATTTCAACTTCCTCCAATTGTATTTGTATGATTATTTATTTTAATAACAAACACCTCAGGTTTAAATTCATAATTTTTAATGGCAAACTTGTATGTATCTATACAGGAATAACAGAAAAACTGACGTCTGTTTGTGCAGCTCGATTTTTTTTTAAGAAATCGATTAGTAAAGTCCGTATTTTGATAATAGGAGATATAGAGCGTTGCTGAAATTTTGCAATTATTAGAAACCTTTGTAACGTTTTTATTTGTCAAAATATTTAGTTTATATAAAAATTAGGGTGCTTTTTGATACAGAATTGATCGCTTTAATTTTTCTTTTCTAATGGTTGGTTTCATAAAGGGATGTTAAATTTTAACAGAGCTACTAAATTTTAGCACTTTGTTAAATTCCAATTTTGCGTTTCACCAACAACTGCTAAACAGGTGATCACCGGCGAATTCTATACAGATCACAATTATATCTACTTTGAAATAGGAAAAGGTAACAAAAGCCAGAAAGGACAACGGCGTATTCTGAATAAAGTTAAATTGGCGGAAATGCTGAGGGAAAAGTTTGAAAATGCAACGGTAGTCAATCCGAAATCGTTTATCCAATCTATTACCAAACTGAATAAAGAGTGCACGATGCTAGTCACCAAAGAAGACCGCCCTGTACCTTATTGGTGGAATACACAAATAGAAACCATAAGAAGGGAGTGTAACAGCTTACGTCGCAAGTGGATCACAAGGAACAAGAACCGAGAAGATTCCGCGCCACCAGCCGAAGCAAGGGCATACAAGGATGCAAAGAAAGAGCTAAAACTTACAATACTGAGGGCAAAGAGACAGCACTGGAACAACATAGTAGCAGACCTGGACAGGGATATATGGGGGATGGCTATAGAATAGCTATGAGACACACTGGTAACCTGCCGCACCCGTACAACCCGACGCAGAACCAGAAGACGCAAATAATTAGAGACTTGTTCCCGATAAAGAACGACCGAATTGTAAAGTGTACCCGACGAGAAGTAGATGTCATCCCTTTCACTCAACTAGAACTCGATGAGGCTTTGGCTAAAATGAAGAGCGGAAAGTCACCCGGACCGGATTTTCTCAGTTCAGATGCGATAGAGACGGTAGCAGAGACGATCCCGACAATACTGCTAGGAGTTTACAATCACCTATTAAACCAGCAGAAGTTCCCGGCAGAATGAAAAGAGGCGATAGTGGTCCTCCTACCGAAAGGACCATCAGCAACAAGGCCTATCGCGTATAGACCTATTTGCTTACTTAGCATTATGGGCAAAATTTACGAGCGCCTAATCAAAAACAGGCTTGAAGAAGCACTTGATAAGGTGGGGGGACTGTCAAAGAACCAATTTGGATTTGTTAAAGGCAAATCAACGACTCATGCCATAAAAGAGGTTATTAAAACAATGAAGGAGTCTAAAGAAAAGTGGGTAGCAATGATAGCCCTGGACGTCAAAAATGCCTTTAACTCAGCCTCGTGGAGCCGAATAATTGGCGAACTGAAGAGAAGAAAGATACCCAAGTACCTCATAAATATTGTGGAAGACTATTGCTGTTCGAGGAAAATCTTGCTTTCCTCCAGAGATAGTATGGATGTAAATGCTGGTGTTCCGCAGGGCTCGGTCCTGGGGCCGACTCTGTGGAACATCCTGTATGACCAAGTGCTGCACCTAGAATTTGAGAATGGAGTCCGCAGTATAGCATATGCTGATGATCTTGCGCTATTGATTGAAGCAGAAGACCAAAGGGAGTTAATGTTCAGAGCCAACGAAGCTCTGGAAACCATTGCGGAGTGGATGGAAAGGAATAACTTGCAGCTAGCACCGGAGAAAACCGAGGCAGTCATCCTTAAAGGCCCTTACAAACGAGCTTGCATTAACTTCGTCGTGCTGGGGAAGGACAATGCCCCCAACAAACACATTAAATATCTAGGAGTAACGCTGGATCACAATCTAACATTCGGCGCGCACTTGAAACGGGTCATAGAAAAAGCAGATTCAACTCTCGCAGCTATGCCTAAAATCTTGCCCAACATTGGAGGCCCCAACAGCAAAAGAAGGGAGATCCTGTACGGGGTAATTCAATCCCAGGTCCTATACGCCATTCCAGCGTGGAAAACGGTACTGAATAATAAGAAACATAGAGAGGCACTAGAAAAACTACAAAGAAGAACCATACTGAGAGTGATAAGTGCATACAGAACGGTGTCTACCAACGCGGCACAGGTAATTGCAGGCATACCTCCAATCTCCCTTCTCGCGGAGGAACAAAGTAGAATGATCGTTTCAAAAGTGTTCAACCCATAAGATCTAGAACCCAAGAAAGGGAACTAAGAATAAGAAGTTGGCAGAAGAAGTGGGAGAAGCTAGAATCTACAGCCACTTGGACCAAAATTTAATTGGAGACATAAGACCATGGGTGACATGTAAATTTAGAAGGGTAGACTACTACGTGACGCAGTTTCTCTCAGGCCACGGAAACTTCAGAAGTTACCTCCATAGATTCAAGTTGACGGAAAGTGACTCATGTGTACACTGCGGTATGATGGACACGCCCGATTATGTTGTGTTTGAATGCGATAGATGGACCAGGAGAAGGATAGCCCTAGCAGAAGAGCTACAGTGTATTATCGGTAAACATAATGTAATTGACATAATGCTAAAGAATGAAACCAACTGGAGGCTAGTATGTAACTACATAAGAGATATAATGAGAGCAAGAGAGACAAAATAAAGAGGATAGAATGAGGGATAAGAGACACCTGTGTTCGCCGATGTATGCCAAAAGCAGTTCCAACGTTCATAGGAGAAGTATGGGGGGTTTTTAGTGGGTATGCCAAGTCTGGCGAGTCCCACACTATCGGCCAATGACATCCAGGTCCGACATCCATAAAGGATTTTCCCCGACAAAAAAAAACAACTGCTAAATATAACATTGTTAAATCAAATGCTAATTTAGCAGACGTAATAACCTCTGTTAAATTTTAGCATTGTTTTAAAAGACGTAAGTAAAGTTGACAACTATTACGAAATATATGTGTACATATGTACATAAGTTGATTTAAATTGTACATGTAAGTATTTATAATTATAAACAATATCGAATAAAATATGAATAAAATTTTTTTGTGAGAAGAAGAAGAATCTAGTTCTGAAGATGAAATTATAGATTACGTAATTCTAATTGTCAGGCGTCCCAGAATATTTAGAGACAGAACAAATCCGTTTGATATATATGATGAAATTGATTTTAAATCAGAATTTAATTCAGATTCAGGTTCCGATTTAATAAAGCTACTGTACACTTTCTATATGAACATATTAAACCTAATTTAAAAACAATCACAGAAAGAAATAAACCTGGTTTTACGGAACGGGTACTTTTCAAACTGGTTTGGGGGACCATGTTAATATAAGTAAGGCCTCTGTTTGTAGAATTTAGAATAGTGAAATTGAAACCTATGTTTATAAATATGCCTCAAGAGCAGACCATAAATACCTACCGTTAAAAGAGAATTTTATGAAATTGGTTTATTTCCCAATGTAATTGATGCAATAGATTGTACTCATGTTCGTTTAAAGTCTCCGGGTAGGAATAATGCAGAATTATTTAGAAATTGTAAGGGATATTTCTTTTTAATACTCACTCCGTCAATTTTTTTATTTTCAATTATATCTCTGTTTTTATATACAACAATAGTTATCAACTCCTGATTTTCTCTTTAGTATAATTATGACCTCTGTTTTGTGGCATATCTACTATATAATAAACAACACAAACACATATAACTTATCGGAAAACCGATATTTGCATTTTATTGCAAAACATTAAAATGACAGATGTCATTTACGTATGAAGTAATATTAGAATCTGGTTGCCATCAATACCAGATCAACACCGATTTTCATTCAAAATGGCTCAAAATAAATTTAACAGACAGTTACTTAACACATTGCTAAATTGTGTTGGTAAATTTTATGAAACGTCTTCTAAAATTAAACATTTGTTAAATTTAACTCATTGTTTACTAATTAAGCATTTAACATTCCTTTATGAAACCAACCATAAAACTCGTATTTTTTAAGTTATTATCAAGGTTTATGCTTTACTATACAGGGTTTCCACGGCCAAGTGGGACATAGGCAGAATACATATAAAATCGGTTTTCGGTGAATATTATCTCCCTAATACTACTTCATTCAAAATTAAGGGCCGCATATTATAACTGGGTTAACAATGAACATTTCCATAATCATAGTACAAAGAAAGTCATTTTAATAAAGCCAAAAAATTATTATTTTTAAATCTATTCGTGTATTCCTAATAAGGCTTTTAATACGTCAGTTGGTGCAAGCGTCCGTGGCGTAATGGTTTGCGCGACGGCTTAATAACGCAAATGCAAGGATTGTTTAGGGTTCGAATCCCGGCAGATTAGTTTTATTTTTTAATTTTTATCTCCAACAATAATACTACAAATTCAATAACACTACAAAAATCAGAGATTTTGAAGACTATAAAATCGATATTTTGTGGATTAAGGTAAATAATGAATGATTTTTACAATAAGAAAATGATCACGTGCTATATTATTCGATTTTTAATTGTTACTAACGACGAATCATTTGTCAAAATAAACAACAAAACTTAATAAGATTTAAAAAAAATAAAAAAATAAAATTCATTTTCGGATTCGAACCCCAAACAATCTGTGTCTTACGTTATTAAGGCGTCGCGTGAACGTCTGCGCCACGGCCGCTTGCACTAACTGACGTATTAAAAGCCTTATTAAGAATTCACGTACAATAGGTTTAAAAATAATAATTTTTTTGGCTTTATAAAATGACTTTCTTTGTACTATGATTGTGGAAATGTTCGTTGTTAACCCAGTTATAGTATCCGGCACTTAAATTTGGATGAAGTAGTATTAGGGAGATAATATTCACCGAAAACCGATTTTACATGCATTCTCCCTATGTCCCACTTGGCGGTGGAAACCCTGTATATTTTTTATTTGCAATTTTACAGTATTTTAAGAAGGCTATGAATGATGTGTTAAAAAACTTGTGGTTTTATTATTTAAAAAGACAGAAATGTATGAAAAATACATGTTAAAGTGTTTTACAGAAGCAGGTGGACATGAGGAAGCTACATGTAACATTTACTATTCGCGATGTCTTGAAAGAAGACTAGCTATGCTGAAATAACTTCTCAAGATTATAGAAAAATTCAATAAATTAGGATCCTCTCAAAAAATCGGAAATAAAAACTATGTAGCTTAAAATAGAGATAAGGAATTAAATGACACTGTTCTTTGAGAGGAAATCGAAAATAAGCTAATACATTCCTTTTGGCAGCTGGCACAAGCAACAGTTTTAGCACGAAAATCTGCAAGGTGCATTTTAAAAAACACACTGCAACCATATCGGAAAAGAAAATTGCACCACGTTTTCCCTGAGGATTTGGAGCATCGCGTCGTATAATATTTTGTCAACAGTTTTTAAGAAAATGTAAAGAAATTCATAACTTTATTCTAAACTGCATAATTCTTGTACCTACTCGCGTGAAAACCAATATGTTGCACTTGATAGGAGAAACTAAGAGTGATGTAGACGAAAACTTTCCGTGACAGGATAATTGGATCCTACATACATAACAGAATTCTTGCCTACCTCAATTAGAATTCGTTTTGCTCCAATATGATGATCTCCTTACAATGCTGAATTTTGAATTGAATTTCTTGGGAAAATCTTACACGTAAGCATTCCCCAAATTCTAAGCAGGAATTAAAAGCGGCCAGACTCAACTACGAACTTGAACGAACGAGGGTCTGGCAGAAAATCAATACGGATCCCGCGAGGGCAGACAAACTATAGACGCCATCTTACAAGTTTTAAGAAAAGCAAAAGCAACTACCGTCTTTGCAGGCGACAAGTTTCGAAGACTCTGCATCATGATAGCGCTCGAAGTTGAAAATGCCTTCAACAGTGTGTCATGGTTATTTAGGATGCTCTAAAAACGAGAAGAGTGACAGCGGATTCCGATGTAGCGTGCAAGAGCACAAAGGAGAGTCTTTAGTCGATAGAATTCTGACACGACCTGCGACTGACAACTGAGCTGTCAACAGCTGTGCACTGTATTTTTGAAGATTTTCTTAAAAGAGTGTAGATTAATATGGCGAAAGTCGGAAACCGTATATAAAAATGAGTATAACAGAATTATCAAATGGATGGAGGGGCAACAGTTTACAGTTATAGATGAACGAGTTATGCTTGTTTAGCTTTGGCATATGAGAAAAGTTGACATTTATACTTGACTTCATTAGATTTGTTGACGTTGTTCCTCCTAATTTTAAAACGCCCGCATTTTTTAACGATTGATTGGATACTTATAACTAATTCTCCTTTTGAAGACTGAGAATATTGTCCTATTACAATTTGATGAAAATTGGAACGTATTTGTTTTGTGATTTCCATTAATATGCTTTCTCTCATTTTAGACAACATAAAACAAACGTCTTTCACAATGTTACCAGCGTTATTTAAAATAGCGTAGATTTCTAATGCGCACGCTACCGTTATCAGGAACATTTTGTAAACTTGCGGAAAATCCGTCTAATTTTTTATATTAGCCATATTATCTGATAATACATTTTTAGATAGTCGTAGTATGCTGTGGCTGCGTAGCTATTTGATGGAATGTGTTCTTGGTAATGGAAAAGAACAAAGTGATTCTATGATGAAAGTTTCCAGACTTTAACTGTGTTATGGTAGCATAATATACAGGGTTATTCACAGAACTAGTTTGTTAGAACTTTTCGATGTTCCCGAAATCCTACAATTCTGAAAACTAGTAGTTAGATATCTAGATAACTACTAGTTTTCAGAAGATCCTGTATATATGACCCTGACATGGTCAGAACCCAAAAGCTCTAAGAGAGAGAGGTATCACTGAAGCATTCGATATCATTTAATAGAGTGTTAGATTAAACAGAACGTTAAAATAGTTTTAGTCGATTCCTTATTAAGTTAGTGGTTAAGTATAAATGAATTATAGAAATTGTAAAAACAAAAACAGTAAACAATAACTGCTCAATCTGCTATAAATACGTTAATTCCTGCTAAATCTAGAGTTGTACGAGATAGTGTACAAATATTTTGAAGAATGGATCGAAGTCAAGAAAATTCGTGAAGTCTCTGAAAAGGTAGTTCTTGCATACTTTGCGGACCAAGCACGGAAGTTAAAGCCATCCTCCTTATGGTATCGGTATTCTATGTTGCGGATATTGATATCGATTCAGAAATACATTGACATTAGCTAGTATCATCAGATTATGGCTTTCTTAAAGAGGACGTCAAAAGGATACCGCCCTAAAAAATCGTTTATTTTTCACAAAGAAGAGATACATCAATTTCTTAAGGAAATGGATCACAAAGATTTCTTACTTATGAAGGTGAATCGAAGTTATTATGCTTTTAGGTCGTTTTGAGGGGGTTTTCGATGCTTGTAGACGTGAGGAAATCACAAATTCGATGAGACGAGACGTTCACGACGAAAGAGATTTCATCAAGATTACCTTGCCGAATACAAAGACTACAATGATTTTAGAATTTGCCGTAACAGAGGGAAACATTCAAGGAATAAGTTGCTTGGATTTATTTCGAAAATACATGAACTTGCGTTCTAGTCAGACCAAGCATGATCGTATTTTTTCTTACTACAAGAGAGGTAAATGTACCCAGAAGCCTGTTGAAGCGAATACAATCGGAGGAATTCCCAAGAAATCGCTTCTGTATTAGGATTATCTGAACCAGAAAAGTATACAGGACATTATTTTCGGAGATCATCGGCATCATTGCTAGAAGATTCAGGAGCATACTCTCAAGCGTCATGGAGATTGAAAATCTGACAGTATTGCAGAGGTATATGTCGAAACATCGACAGAAAATAAGAAGAGAATTGCAACGAAAATAATGAGTCAGTTGCAGTAGCTTTTACACGTAACGTCACATGAAGAGAAGAAGAAGAACTCACCTTTAATTTGGGAACAGCATCTGGCGTTAAATTTCAAAATGTTTCAAACTGTGTATTTTATATTAATAAATAGTTATGAACATTTTTTTGTAATATTCATTCACCCACCGCGGTAAAAACTGTCATTACGGCAGTAAAAAATGATTTGAAATATGACACATTATGTAATGAAATCAGATAATAAGAATTTAAATTTTTTGTGTACAGTTACGCCATCTAACGCTCATCCCACACTTGCCTAAATAATTTTCAGATGTTTGTCGGGGCCACTTTAGTCAGTGATATTTTTTTCCCGAAGCTATACTGTAAACCGTTTATGAGATATTGCCGGGCGCCATTCTTAATTGGCCACCTGATATAAGCCACTCTAAGTTTAAGGAAACGGTGCTGATTATGTTTAGGACAGGAGACAAGGGGACAATTGATGTAATTTATAGTTAAAGGTACATTTACAACCAATTCAAAATTCAATAATTAACAGTTAAAACAATACGTTTTAAATTGACACATTTACAACAACTTCAGAGCACACTTCGGCACGAAAATCGAAGTGAAATTTATTGCAGACTCGCACTTCGTTGCTTGGTCTCGTCAAGCATCGAATTGGAAATTACATAATTGGTAGATGTGATTGGCTGCCACTAAATTTGCTTGGTAACTTCACGTAGTTTGATGACAATTCGTATAAAAATTTTGAAAATTTTTGTTGCGGTATTTACAATTAATAAATAATAAATAGCCGTCATGAACGACGAATTCTTATTGCAATGTACCTGCAACTATCGACCTTTATACGATATCACTGATAAAAACTATCATTCAAGACACATAACTGAAAACTGTTGGGAAAATGTATCAAAGTCTATGAAACATTCAGGTAAAGAAATGCGTGAAATAGTATATTATTTTATACGGAGGAAAAGTAACTTTTCCTCCACATAAAATATGCTATTTTTTCTTCAAACGTCGGCAAATTTATGCAAAAAATATTTATTTTTAATTGAAAATAAGCGGGTTTGCAACGAGGTTTGGACATTTGAACTGGTGAATAAGTAAGGGATCTTTCCACAGTAACGCTGGTAACGCATAATAAAACTGTCAAGTGAACACTGTCAGCATTTTTTCCGTCGACCGTGTATTTACATCCGTTATTAACGTTCTCAAAATCATACATTAATGACCCTTATTAATGCATGATTTTCTGTTAATGAACGATTTTGAGGGTTTCCATGGTAACCAAGGAAATCAACAAAATCAAACAACGTCAAACTAAAACGCTATTCACTGTCATTATTTAGTGTGAAACAGAATCGAACGGTTTTTAGTGTTTTGTGTTGCGTTGAATTCTTCCAAGCAATGGAGGTGGATGAAAATTTTACATTAACTCCGCCGGAAGTGGCAGAGAGTTAATTCAGCTAAAAAAATTCTTTGTGAAACTACAACACAGGGTCGTCATACCACTCCTTCTACCGACGCTGAAATAAATTCTGTGACAAATATCCAAAGTAGTGAGGCAAATTTACATTCACAAAACCATACAAATTCTAATGCGTGTCCAATTACTTTTAATAATTGTAATATTTCGACTATGAACATATATAATTATAATAATGATCATTAATAAATAAAATAAAAGTTGTAAACTGTTTTTCTCCACTTTAGAAAAATATACGGTCGACGGAAAAGTATTGTAACTAACTCTTACATTAAAATGCGATTAATGATCTCGAACATTAACGCGCTGGCTGCGCTCACGCGTTAAAATATCTCGATCATTAATCGCTTTCATTAATGTACTTGTTGGTTAAATAACTATTAAGACTACGTTGAAATACGTCGTCTATGGATACTGGTAAACAATTACTGAGTAAGCTCAATCACATAATAAAAAATTTGATCCTAAAGTAGTGATTTTTAGAAATGCAGAGCAAGCCGCCCGAAATTATCCAAGAAGCAAAAGAAGCAGCATCGTACCTGGGATCCTCAAATCTACTGACAAATATTTGATTGCATACAAGCATTTTATTCAATGGTGCGATGAAAAATGTGTTAGCATATATTCAGAGAATGTGCTTCTGGCATATTTTAACTATTTACGAAGAGAGAAGAAATGGAAAAATGGTCAAATCGGAATTAATTATTAAACAAGGAATAGATATAAGTCACTACTTAAAGTTGCGGGCCTTCCTGAAAAATACTAATGAGGAATATTGTGTTAAGAAGTCGAGAATATTCGCCACAGAACAATTCGAAAAATTTTTATGTGAAGCGCCAGACGCTGTGTACTTGGGAAATAAGGTAAATTCGGTTTAATTTTAATTAACAAGTATATGCTTTAACAAGGGATAATTTATTTATTGTTTTATTAAGTGGAGTATCTGGGGCATTCCGATGCGATGAAATGGTAAAAATGACTACTGATGATTTAGAAGATAAGGGAAATTTAATTCTTATAAAAATTCCTGACAGTAAAACAAGGAAGGTTCAATCTTTTACAATCATAGGAGAAACGTTTTTGAAAATATACCGAAGTTACGCTTCATTGAGACCAAAAAATATGCCAGAAAAGAGATTTTTTTGAAATATCAAAATGGACAATGCTTCAGAAGTGTAATGGGAATTCACACTATAGCAGGTACATCCAGAAAAGTGGCAGTTTTTCTGAAATTGAACACCCCCAAAAATACACTGAGCACTGTTTAAGGCATACTTCAGCTACGTTGTTGATTGATGGTGGAAGAAACATGGAATCTTTGAAGAGGTACGGAGGTTGGACATCAATAATCCCTTAGAAATAAAAATGATACAGCTAGTAAAATATTGAGTCTAAATAAGAATATTGACGAAAATTGCACTGAACCGTTACTGTTGAAATCAACAGCTACAAATAGAATCGAAAATTCGCAACAAGATGATACAACTGTATTGGACGGGTTTAATTTTCAAAATGCAACAATTTCTCATTGCACGTTTAATATTCAGTTTAATGATAAATAAAAATACTGTTTATATAATTATCAATTAATAAGTAAATAAAATTTATATTGATTATTATGTGTTTGTATGTTTCTGTAACAACACTTTTCCCTCCGGCAGCGGAAAAGTGAAAAGTAAACCTCCGACGGAGGAAAAGTGACTTTGTGGCCGACTACTCAGTCGAAAAATGTCACTTTTATTGACGTTTGAAGAAAAAAGATATTATCTGCGTTTAATATATGTATTTTAGTTGCAGATTGTAAAAAACGTTATAAAAGTCTCCGTGAAAAATATAATCGCCAAAAAAAGAAAGAAACTTTATTATCGCGTAGTGGATCAGCAGCCAGCAGTTGTCATGTATGGTCGTTGACGTCCTTTTTTAATTTTATGAAAGATTCTGGAAATTCTAGGCCGTAAATAAGATTATGTTTACTTTATTGTGTTTTAGCTTTATTAATATGTACATATACCTGTAGATATACATATAAAGAAAACATTTTTTTAGAACTATTTCAAATTTGCTGGCCACGAACAATAATAAAGATATAGCTGCAGACGATAGAAATTCATATTCAAACGATCATGAGAATAGTCAGTCATGTATATTAGGCAATCAGGATGATGTCCTCGATACGTGTGAAGAAAATGTTACCGAGACCTCGCTTGTTGTAAATACACAAAATAATATTGAAGATTACTCAAGTCAAGCTTCACAATCACTAACATCTGCTCTCTATGATAACGGCAACATTAACAATATTCGAACGCCGCGAAAACGGAAATCTGAACAAGATACAACTATTGAAGTGGTGAAGGTGATAAAAGACATAAATAGTACAATTGGAAGAACTGTAAAACAAAGAAATACTAATAATACAATAGCCACATTTTGCCAGTATTTAGAGTCAGAACTATATAACTTACCGAAAGAAAGAAGTGATTAATTTATTGACCAAATTGGTATGGATCTAAGAAATTTGAAAAGACAATGTCGTAACGTACATTTCAATGATTAAAATTTGTATATTGTAATTTCTGAGAGATATGCTGTGATAAAATATTTCAGGCATTGCTTATGTTTAATTAGGAATAACTAATTTTAAATAAATATTTAGATTTATTTCTTGTGTTTATGTAATATAAACTAAACGACAACAGATACATTATATAAGATATAATGTTTTAATAATCTTTTAACTTAATTGGTGAACATATTGCTCTTGCCATAGACACATCACTGCTCCAGTCCCATTTACATATTGTTTTATATAATTTCCTACATTTCGTGAAAAACTAGAGTAGTTTCGCGCTCCTAACCTTGACATTAATGATTGTAAACCACAGGATGAATCAACTTCTCTTTACCTTTCACCAGGTATAATTTCTGCATTCCATTATCTGTCAATAAAAGCATTGTTACAGTAAAATTCATATCCTTTTTCTGTTTTTATATAGTTGTGTAGACAAACAGTTGCCTTAATTATAGAATCTACTGTCTCTGGAGCAGCATTATAAGCAACAGAATAATACGGTGATATAGGTACAATCCCGAATGTATTTTCTATTGTGCGCCCTGCACGTGAAAGGCGATAATTGAACATTTTTTCGTCCCCTGGCAAGGATCCTTCTCTTCGCTTGCTATACGGTCTCATTAAGTTTGGTCGTAATGAAAAGGCTCCATCGCCAACAATATAATGCGGCACTGGAATATCTTCTGAAGGAAATGGTCTATCAGAAGATAGATCTAAAGTTTGAGAGTATAACCTTTTTCCAAACAAACTTCTATCTAATATTCCTCCATCACTTTGGGATCCATATGCACCTATATCTACATAGGTAAACAAGTGTTGTGCGTTGCATATTTCTAGTTAAACAACGCTATATGTTTTTTATAATTAAAATATTGTGAACCACTATTCGATGGATTTCTAATATTTACATGTTTGCCATCAATGGTGCCTACACAGTTTGGTAATTGCCATAGCTCTTCAAACTGCTTTGCTATCTCATCCCATTTTATTGCATCCGGATATTTTAAATAAATTGGAGCAAGTGTTCTCCATAACACATTACAAACTTCTTTTATTATTACACAAATTGTCGGAGTCGCAACACGAAATGCATATGATAAAGATGTATATGAGTCGCCTGTGGCTAAAAACCTCAGTGTTATTGCAAGTCTACAACCAGCAGGAATTGACTCCCTGTGTGAATGTTTTGTTATCTGCGGTCCTATTAGATTTAACAATTTATCAAATGAAGAATAACTCATACGTGTGTAATTGAAAAATATATAAACATCAGTGAGTTTCATTTCTTCTAATAGATTATTATAATGTCCTTGCTGTCTTCTTTGCAGGATAACAAGATGCACCCAATATCGTTTGTTCCTATTCGCTTGTTTTTTAATAATCCACTGATTACTGCTGCGGAGTATGCCAAACTTGCTAACATTACTGTATTTTCAACATCTATGCTTCTATCCATTTCACGTTTAATACTACACTATAAATAATTAATAATAATTTGACACAACCGGTAACAGGTTATCCGTGACAGAAAAGATGCATACTTTATACATGAATTAAGTCTCAAAATGTTTATTGTAAATGCAACTTTGCAATTTCATGCTTACTTACAAGCTTAATTCGTAAGTTCGAATTGGTTGTAAATGTACCTTAATGCTTTATATTTTTATACAATAACTATACATATCGTACTATAATAACCAACTAAGCCTTGATAATTTTTCAAAAAATACTAGTTTTATAACAGAAATTTTGCGTATTAGAATCTCCATCAAAAGACGCCCTATTAAAGTTTTTTATATAAATCAAACATAAATGAAAAAGTAAAATATTGTCTAATTGCAAAATTTAAGAAAATGATGTATTTCTTACATTAAAAAATATCGAAATACGGATTTCACCAATAGATCTTTCTTTAAAAACGAGCTTCACAAGTATAAGTCAGTTTTTGTCTTATTCCCTTAGAAATACAAATTTTTCTGTTAAAAGTACCGAATTTGACCCATCCTCTACAATACTGTATGTTATAATAAAAGAAAATACTGTACAAAATAAACCAAAACGTACAGTCCTTAACTACAAATTAAATCATTTGTGATAGTTTTTTTTTTTGTATACTATGCAACTGATTTCTATTATTTAATCTTCTGTTAGCGAAATTATATTTTACAAGCAATATACATAAGGTGCATAATATGTAATTAATTGGATTAGCACCCGCGGACATAGTGTACTTGCATAAGGACTAAACTGCCAAACCACCCACAGACGCCTGTCACGAATATGACATAGTATGTGTAGTTTCTATTCAGTTAAATCAGAGATAGATGCTTGTTTCTTTGGCACAGTTCTGTGTCTGAAGGTCTAATAACAGCAAAATTATAAGAATAAAAAGTTAAAATACCACAGATTAAATACAATTAAAGCTGTTTAATCAATTGATAAGTTTTCTTAAAATTCACCAGATAAATACCATGAATAGATTAAGTTGGCGTGACAAGATTGTATTTTTTTTGGCTCAATACCTTTGGCGGTAACATAAATCCCTTTCCCAAATGAATAGTAGAAGGGGACGGTTAGTCACGACTTTATTTTTGCGATAAATTAGAATTGTAAAAATTAGAACTACATGAATAATATACATTAAATTATAATATTATAAAAAAATGCAACAGTTTTTGGCACACTTTCACCTTTTCTGCATCAAAAGGAATTTGGCCCGCATATCTAACGACCTAAATTGTCATATCGTTAAAAGGTAAATGCGACATTAAAAGTAAAAAACTGAGCGTTAGCCAAAGCAACCTCGTTTGTATTTATAAAAAGATTTAAAAATAGAAATAAGTAGCCACGTAATAGAAACAAACATAACACCTTGACTAGACAGAATAAATGTATGCTCATAAATATTTGGAAAAATTCTATAAAATATACGGAGCAATACACTAAAGGTAATATAATAAAAGTCAATATAGAAATTAATACGTAAATTTTCTTTAAGTTCTTTAAATATTTGTAGTTACATTGAACTATTTAGATATAAATCATCAACGTTAAGTCTTTTGATTGAAAAAGTGAATGATGTATTTCGTTAGAAAGATCAAAGTTTTTGCGTTTATACCTCTACCACATAAATTACTAGATTATAAATCAAATAGGTAATAAAAAATATACAAAATTTTGCTGCCGCCTTCATTTTAATTCTATAAGCACTGATTTTATATAAAGTACTACAATACAGAAATAGTTTCATCAATCATAATGGTCTCACTTTATGACAATGATAGGTTTTACATTGTTGTTCACTTTATTTTCCACAATAAAACGGATTATCTAACAATATAATTTTGTATTGTATTATAGATAAATCTTGTCACAAACCGCAAACAGAAAATAGAAAAAAAAACATAATTTGTGCGAAACAAGAAATTAAAACATGTAGTTACCTAATGTAGAGTTCTGAGAATATAATTGACGTAGGTATCTATGTATATCTTAATGCTGAATGTATTGTAACTCCTTTTAAAGTCATCGGTTTAAATCGAGAACCAAGTCAAGAGTTACAAAACACCGAAACGTTTCGAAAAAAAAATACCATATCAACTTAGATAATTAAAGCTTATATTCAATGAATATCACCCACCAAACCTTACATTATATGGATAATCGATGTTCATTACAGCTGTATGCTGTTTATGAATAATAATTTGTAATTTTTGGTGCACGCTTATCATTTTAGAGTTGGAAAGGTGAAAGATAAATAGAACTGTGCTATGAAACTATGGATGAAAGTACAAATGAACTACAAAGAGTATTACAAAAAGGAAAGGGATACTGTTCCTCCACGTAAAAAAAACGTACACATTCCTGATTAAAGGACTACATCTAAATGTCGAATCTGCTGATATTGAAGTGGAAATGAAGAAGCTTGAAATATAAGTTCTAAGTGTGGTTAAATTCAAAAATACAAAATAGTCAAACAGAAGATTTTAATAACTATAAGTTAGGATGCCCATAAACTGTTTGTTATGGAATTGTGATGGTGCAGCTAAAAAGCTACAAGGAGAAGATGAATGTGCAGATTAGCTTTCTGGTGCAAAATCGACTTTGTAGAAACTACACACGACATGTTAGAGGCTATCAAGTCGAGACGTTACCATATTGATCAGGAATGATGTTGCCTACCAGCGCATACAGCAAAAACATCCGGCGGTAAACGAAATCCAGAGATCCTATAGCTGTAAGACTGACAACTCACTGGTTGCAGCATCCTATAACAGAGTAAAGCAGCCCACAGACGAAGTTGTAGTCCCAACAACTAAACATACTTTTCTCATTATCCAGGCAGGTGATTGTTTCTGGGCACTTCAACACCACCCATTCCAGTTGGAACTGCCATAAATCAACGTCAATGGCAATGTATTGAATAAATACCTCCTTGAAAGTTCCGTGCTCCTCTACCACTCGGAGAAGGCCACACACTTCCTTGACAATGGAACGACTCCAACCACGGTAGATTTAATTTTGGCAAACAACTATTGCCATAATCTATGTTTTGATGCGCTACCGTCCGATCATGCATGGCAATGATTAATCGACGTAATTTATATAATCATGGAAAGCCCAACTGAGTGCTTCTTAGGCGGATTTTAAACGATACCACCATGATTCACCGGATCGATGAAGACACTGTGAAGAAATTTACATCACACATTATTGTGACCCTTCAGGTATCTATTCCATTAAAAACTATAGACTTTCGGGACAGAAATAGACTGTGGCGCCAATACCGAGCCATCCGAACTGAAGAAGCGCTGCGTCATCTGAAGAAACTGAATTACGCGATTAAAGGCCTGATTGCTAAGCATAAAAGGAAGACCTACGCTCGGAGACTCAGCAATCTGATTACAAAGGATGGATCGATTTAGAAACTGAATAAACAAGAGACACAGGATAAATGCTTTGGTAATAGAAGATGATGTTTTTGTCAGATGAAGCGAAAATTGCAAACATCTTTGCGAACACATTCGCTGAATACCATAAGGCTGCGTCTACGAGTCATTAAAGCTTCTGCCAAGGAAGCAATAGCGCTATTCTTTGCTGTTATGGCTGTCGATCCTGAAAATTCCGTGGCAGTCTAAGGTGGTAAAGTAAATAATCTTCAGGTACCCACCTACTAAAGTAGCTGGTGCAGACCGTATTTAAAATATAATTATAAAGCATCTACCGCGCAAATCTGTGGTACAACTGACATTTTTCGCAGGCATGGAAGACTGCCGTTGTTACGCCTGTGCCCAAGCCAGGAAAGGATACGGCCAGATCGACTAGCCCACTAGCCGATATGGTTACTGTCCACGATGAGCAAAATAGCGGAGCGAATGTTGCTGGACATAACATCATACCGTACCATCAATTTAGTTTTAGGCCCCAACCCACTCCGCTGTTCATCTAGTATCGAGAGTAGTATCGGACGCCATAACAACGTTTAACGACAAACAGCATCCGGCTTCCATGCTGTTTAATCTGGAGAAGGCATTAGATCGAGTATGGACCAACGGGCTAATATTGAAGATTATCTCGATGAACTTTCCACCGACGCTGATCCATCTCATCAATTATCATCTATCCAACAGAAACGCTTCTGTTCTTGGGCCTGCACTATAGAACATCTACACAAGTGACATTCCCATGTTCCCAGGTACTAACTAACATTTGCAGATGATATGACGGTATACGCCCATTCTTTCAGAGTTTCCAGAACTTTATACCGATATATGAAAAATACCTGGCGAAGTGGGCCAATACTTCAAAGTCCTCCGTTACTGTGTTTACAAGAAAAACACAACCAATACAGATCTCGGGACTCCCGTCTTTCAGAAAGTGCACCGGCTTTTGTTACAAACTGTAAACTACCTCGGATGTATATTGGATACTAGATTGAGATTCAAGCCAGCAATTGAATGCAACGTCGCCAAAGCTATGGCTGCACTACGAACACTAAGCTTTAATCTAGTATACATCCTGCTGTATGACACGATAATGTGGGCTAACATTTGGTGCGCCCATTTGGTCAACGACAGCCGAATATCTAGTTAGAAAACTACAGGTGATGCGAAACAAATATCTGCGAATAATTTTTGGAGTTGAGCGTCGCATGACAGTGAACATACTGCATGAGGTGGCGGAAGTCGCACGTATTCAGACATGTATCCTAAGAGTTACGGACAGATATGCAACAATGAAAATAAATGTATTTTACAAGTAAGGTGAGAATCAAGACAATGAAAATAACTGCTCTATTGAACAATTTAAACAAGCAAAAGAAAGGAATATAGATGTGAATAGTGTTAATGAATGTCAACCGAGCAAAAAAAAAAAAAAAGTAACAACAAGTCTACCGACATACAAAAAACTAGAAATTTGGTGAAAAATATAAAGTGAGCCGAGGGTGATTTCTAGTCAGACCCACATAAATTTAAATTCATTTTTTCCCTTATTTCTTTAATGAAGATCTACTTAAAGACATAACAGAACAATCTAGTTTATTTTCAACTCAAAACTTTCCAGAAAAACCATTCAATATGTTCGTTATAGATGTACCTACAAAAATATATTGGCGTTTGTGTTTTAATGTCTCTCATGAATACCTCAGAAGGAATTCGAAAAATTAAGAAACATTTACATTTTAATGATAATTCTCGCATGCTTCCTAGAGAACATGAAGAACATGATAGACTCTACAACTTCATCCTGTTATTGACTACCTTACGAAAAGATTTGGTAAAGTTCCTTATGAACCATAGTTAGCTATTGACGAACAAATGTGTGCCACCAAGTCACGAAATTACATGAAACAGTATATAGAAATACCTGCAAAACCTTATTAGTTATTTGTTTTATGTTGCATTTCTGGCTATTCTTATAATTTTGAAATATATACAGATCAGCAGAAGCATAAAATAAGAAGACTGAAATATGAATCAGAATTCGGCGCTATACCTTGTTTTTTATTAAGAGGGACAAAATTTAAAATTGCTAGCCAAAATATAGGCTTACGATTGGTTAACTGCGAGTCATGTTTACACTGTTCAAATTTGCCAATTTTACTGCCGCCATCTTGGAAACACAGCTGATTGCAGAAATATTTTTGTAAAGTATTTTCCAATTTTTTTTGTGTTCCTACGGTATTCAAGCAATAAAATTACTTTTTTTTTAACTATTTGCTTGTGATAATGGATTCACAGCTTAGTAGAAGTGGATTATCAACATCGTCGCCAAAAAAGCGTGCTACCTTGGGACGTGGACGTTTGTCGATACAGGAAAAGCAAGCTAGATTAAACATGTATGAGAAAATTATTGGTGGTTGTCCTAGAAAAGAAAGGGTAAGTTAAGTAAGTTTTGGTATTAAATTATTTAAATGTTGTATATACTATTTATTTATAGGTTTTTAAGATGTAATCGCAAAAGTATGCTACTTAAACGTGAAGACATCGTTTTATGGAGACGAAGATATTTATCTTCGATTAAAAAATATACAACCGAACAACGTCCAGTATATTTTTTAGATGAAACTTAGCTTAATGAAGGACAGACAAAAACAAAAGTGTAGATAGATGTTAATGTTAAACACGCAGACAAGCATTTATAGATGGTGTAACAACGGGTCTAAAAAATCCTGTTGCTAAAGGTAGACGCTTAATTATTTTACATATTGGTTCAAAAACTGGTTTTGTTGACGTTGGTTTGTTGGTATTTGAGGGAAGAAAAACAGCTGATTACCACGATGAAATGGATGCAGATGTTTTTGAGAGATGGTTCACTAATATTTTACAAAAATTACCTGAGAATTGTGTCATTGTAATGGATAATGCATCCTACCATAGCAGGAAGAAAGGAAAAATACATTTATTAGATATTATGATTCTACAAAATATTCTCTTTGAATCCGTTTTAGGTGTTCCTATACCTAAAATGTAAGGTTAATAAGTTATAACGATTTAATTAACCTCCGTATCTAAAATGCTCAAATATGTCAATTTACAGAATCAAGTGTGCTTGGCTCATTTGTTTTACATACTGTATATACATTAACAGTTAACTTGAAAAATATATTGTCTATTCTATTATTGTATTGTGATCTATTCATGAAGTTAAGTACTAAATATATATTTAAGTAGTAGGTTCATATATATTCATATTTCATTTCATTGTATCTATCATTTAAATTTACCGCCAAAATTTTCAGTTATTAAATTTACCTAATGTGATACGGGCTGAAGCGTTTTGTCCCTCTTAATAAAAAAAAGAGTATAGTGCCAATATCGTTATACGGTTATTAGGAAATGTGCCTTCTAATAGAAACTATCGCGTGTATTTCGATCATTATTATACGACAATACGTTTATGTACTTTCCGAGTTGCCTAAACGTGATATACACTCATTAGGTACTGCCCGCAAAAACAGAATACAAAATTACCCAATATCTTGTTATATAGAAAAATAATAAAACAGTTTCTCTACTGCCAACATTCTGTGGGATAAATCCAATTCAAACACTTCGTAGATACGACAAGGCGCAAAAGGGGAATATCTAAATAGTGTCTAGGTATGGTTATGGAATATAATCGTCACATGGGAGATTATCTACAACATTCAGACTTTTTTTTATTAAAAATTATATAAATTATAATAATAATTATATATTTTTTTCGAAATGTACGCAAAAAATTACATATGACGAAATTTTCATTTAAAAATAATTGCGCAGTAATTCATAATGTATCGGATATCGATATACTCGAAAAATTGCAAAAATATTATACGAATAAAAGAGGGGAAAATACTGTACTAATAAAGAGAAATTTTTATAGTCAAAATAAGCAGAAAAATAGGCATCTAATATAAAATACTATAGCATTGTTAAAAAATACTTATTTCCTGAATACAATATATAAAAGTGATAATTATAACTAAACTTCGTCAGAATAGACAAATAAATATTACCTACACATTTAGCGTTAGTCAATGAATAGTATTACCTACTTCATTCATGACTACGTTAACAAAACGTAAGGAAATGTTTATTTTTGTAATCCCCGTTGTATATGACAGTTGAATGAGAGGATCTTATCTCCAGAGAAAGCACTAATCGATGAGAACGATGCTAGGCTATTTAAAGATAACGAGTAGTCTATACTGGAGCCAAACTGTCTGCGACTTATTCCATCCATTGACAGTACAAAAGGAAAATACAAAGATTCTCGTTGGCGTTACAGATTGAAAACCGCTCCTGTTCAAATAGTCACATGTTTATAAATAAATTTAATTGAATTTACGTTTGCTTGCTAGCGAGATAACGTATTAGGCACATTAAATTTTCGCTAAATATGTCAAGCTGAAAATTTGTTGAAAGTATATTTAAGCTACGTTTATCTAAATACTCTGGATTAAGCGTTACTATATTAAAGGTGTAGTCGCTACAATAATATTTCGTTATTAGCAGTATACATACATGTCAATTTACCTGAAACATCTGCCAGAATGCAAAAACATAATAACATTAATTACCGATCATAATATAACATACTATTTCCAGTCAATTACTTTGTAGAACAAGCTAAATCCATAAATAATACTATTTGGCGAAAACCATAAAGTGGTATTGCACTTGTTAGAATTAAATCCGTTACTAATTGGATTGAGGAATGAGAGTTATTTGTCGACGCATATACTAAGGCAAAAAGTATTACTTTTTTTATCTTCTGTTAATAGAGATTTTAGGAACTGAAGATGAAAGTACAATTTACTACCATATCCACTATACACATACTGACCTTTTCTAACTATTTTCAGCATATACATTGAATTAAAGTCACAGAAATTTATTTATGTATTTACTAAAATAATTTCTTGGTAATATCACTATTACCAATATTATAATTGTCCATTATATTTTCAATCTTGTATATATAAAACAATATAACTTCGATTCATAAGTAAACAATGTTGGGAATTTATAACTCCGTTTAATTATCTAATTGCGACGTCGCGATTTTTTTAAATATTTTAACTACGATTTTTTTATAGTTTACCTCACGTTCACATTCCTAATGTTTCGAAGTTACGTAATTATTACATACAACACAATATGTTGAGTTCTATGAATTAATGATTACTAATTTTTATGCGTTTTTAAGTATAATGTAAACTACCAACAACAGTATAATCACGTTTTACGACTTTCACTGATCGTTAAAGAAATGCTTCAACGCACCAACCTTGCCCTGCGAACTTTCGAATTCCAAAAATGGATTTTGAATCATATTCTCCGATAACACTTCGATAACTTGAATACGAATAATTAGAAAGACAACTCAAAATAAAACGTGGTAAAAGTTTGGGGAAAAGGCAGACAAGTAGCGTAAGGAATGTGAAATTGTTACATCAAACATTAGGAAGTATATACTTATCTGGAAAAGAAATATTCTAAAATAATACAAAACGTGAAGAGGGGTTAAAAGCAATAGTCTGAGCATCTTATGGTATTACAAGAAACTGAAAGCTGCAGCATATAAACCAGAAAGTGATGTTTTGATAGGGAGTATCCTAACAAGACACACCACAGCTTATTTTTTGTTATAACGGAATAAAGCGTGGATTCCGCAGAACATTGTAAAACACTTTAGCAAAATACTGTTCAAGAATGATCAACCAAAATCACACAGAATCGATGAAAGAGGATTTTGCAATTTGTTAGAAAAGGACAAAAATACTACAGTCCAATTATACATACAGTATGGTCGACCGTCCTAGGGTCAGTCGATGGCATCCGAAAGCGTATGCAATAAACCACAGACGCGTTCAGTAAAAACGTAATGATGATAAAAAGAGATAAATATTCTCAAGCTCCTCTTAACAATATGAAAATACTACTAAATATATTCCTTTGAAAAAGAAAAATTCTTCCACAAATAATATAAATTGCTTTGAAAAAAGTCAGATTTATTGTTTAAAACATAAAAAAAAAACAAGGTTCTATGGAAAATCAGGATAAAGGGAAACTTAAGACAATAAATTCTCAAAACGATCTCCAAGCTGAAATGAACAAACAACAATACATAGTAGTAAATACAAACAGTAATGTAGTATTATAGTAGTAAATACACACAAAGGACCGATACTGTCAAATTGACAGCAAGAAACTGAACCTGTCTGTGAACGAGTCTGTAGTGTTTTGCATACCCGTTCGGATGACATCCACTGACCCTAGGACGGTCGACCGTACTGTATAAGGTGATAATACGTTCGAACAAAATCACATGAACCACATTAAATTTTCTCTAAAAAATTGGCAAGGAAATACACAAACACGGATCGAATACATCTGTTTCAAACTAACTATTTCATTTTTGCACGCCTACAGTAGATGGCGCGGCAATAGAAAATCTCTCGATAATATAAATGTTCTAAATTATTTCAACAATAAAACTGTGCTCCATATATGTACGAAGTAATCAATTTAAATTGTCTTGGGCTGACAACAGAAAAGTACAGAGACTATTAAAAACTTAGATGTATTTATGGCATTTATATGTCTTGTATTTTCGTATTTTCTTGTGTTTTATGACCGCAATCCGTCTTTTCCAAGACAATATAACTGTTATATACATGCTTTTTACCATAAAATAGTATACATTTATTATAACGACGTACTTTCGCAGTGGAACATTACAAGAGGATGGATTATGAAAATATTCCTTGGAATCGTGTTTTCAGCAATTTGTAATAGAATATGGTTTATGATTCAAAAAAAAAAAATACAAATAATATACATATTTCTACAAAAATTCACTTCTTCAACTAAAAGCTAACATTAACATTTATCACAAGTAAAATGTTAACAGTAAACCTAACAACTCAGAATGCTCCAAAATCCAAAAGTAAGTCGACAAGCCCTAACGGATGTATTTATCAAGTCCATTTGTAGATCCAATAATAACGCTTGATTATTAAAAAGGTGGGCGAAGGACACTGCCTAGCCATGAAAAAAACCATTCATAAACTCGAGCGTAAGTTATCAATTAGTTTTAATTCTACCTGTACAGTTTAAATTAATTCTGATAATTAATTTACATATTATAAAGCGTTTTGTGTGAAAATAGAAATTTAAAATTAGAATACCGCGGTGTGATAAAATGTCTAAAAAAGGAAGGCTGTAGGCTGAAAACAATTTATGAAACAATGATCGGAGTAAGGCGATGCACTATTATATTATGTAATAAAATGTTGGTCAAAACAGTTTCGGAGTGTGAATCCATCGAGGATAATTCAAGACGTGGCACGCCCAAAATGGCAACAAATATGGAAATTAAAAAGTTGAAGCCATAGTTCTCGAAAATCATCCTGTGAAAGTGTCGACCAGGAGCATGAAATTAGGAATATCTGAACCTAGCATATGAAACGTTTTACATGACAATTTAAACATGAGTAAGGCGTCATCAGCCAGGTGGATTCCACAGTTGTTGACACTCGAGCAAAAGTTGCGAAAGTTTGAAATTTAGGAAAACCATTTGACAACTTAGAGAAGACTTCTGACTTTTTGGCACAAATTGTGACAGGAGATGAGACTTTGGTGCCTCCCTGGCACCCAAAAACAAAATCAGAATTAGTGCAATGGGTGCATAAAGGGTCTCCACTGCCAAAAAAAAACAAAAACAAGGATACAACCATCTGCTGAAAAACAGTTTTCTAGGAGACTATATGGCGTCATCGAATATACGCCGAAAGGAACCACGATAAATGCAAATACTTTACAGAACTTGCGAAAAGCAATTATTCAGAAACGACCAGATTTCTATAACCGCGAAGCGTTTCTGTTGCACGACAGTGCGACTGTGTATAAGGCTATAAAAATCAGACTAATTATCCAGGAAGGCAGCTTCGTACAGTAGTTCTGACCTGACTCCATCTGACTTTCACCTTTTCAGATTATTATAAAAAATCATCATCCAAGACGCCATTTTAACTCTGATGAGTGTCTTAAAGAGGCCGTCGACGACTTTTTACCGATCAAGTCATTTGAGGAAAAATGGTGTAAAGTGTATTGATGTAAGGGAAGAATATATTGAGAAGTAAAATTATTACAAAAATTATGTCTTTTCTTTCGTACCTAAGCAGATTTTTTTAATTGCCCTTGTAGTTTATATTTATCAAACAAAGTGGCGACTGAAATAAATGAGTATGGAAATACGATATTTTAGATTTATTTTATATTCATATAGAATGCAAAAGAATTTATTGTGGATAAAATATGTTGAGTATTTAACGATAAATATCCATATTTACTTCCAATGATGAACAAGAATTTGTTATTATTTTTATGCAAAAAAAGTTGTTTGCAATTTAATTTGAGGGTTTAAATGTCTATCGAATGTAATTCAAAATTGCAATGTCTTCCAATATTTTTTTGTTGTTTAAAAAACGGTGTTTTGATTTGATCCTAAATAGGAGTAACTTTTAAGAATGATTAATAACATTATTTAATCAATCAATCATAGAATATAACCATTTAGGCTTTTTAAAATAAAGTAAAAATCGAAGCAAATAATTTTTCTATTTTACGAACCAGAAGAGTAATAGGTATAGGCAAATATGTATTAGTAAAATAAAAAAAGCAAATCATAATTACCTACTGTTAAATTAAATGTAATTTTATTCACCTCACACCTTACGGTTAAAAAACGGTATTAAAAATCAAATTAAGACTTCAAACTATTTCTATCAATGTTTTATTTTATAAATTAGTATGTAAGACTGTGCTACGGCATCTCATGATAAGATTTTGTATGGAAGCACATAAATAGAATACGACACAAATATCTTTTTTATTTAAAGTGTTGTTGAGTTCTCTCATAAAACTCTTTTGAGAATTTTCAAATATTTTGATGTTCACTAATATATCCATGGCACCTATCAAATCAAAAATTGTAAAAAAAAGAATAAGAAGATGCCAGTTTCAGCCTTTTAAGTGCACCTATTTTTAAATTGGAGATATGAAAAGATTCTAAAATACAGTAAAATTTGTGGGATCTCCGAAAACAAAATGTCTAAAAAGTCCTCGAAAAAATCTAAAATTTTGTAGCTTCCTTTCTTTTGACGAGAAGAGTATAAAGGAAAGAAAAGTGTAAGGTTCAATAGTATTTTTGCTTGGTTTGATATTGAGTGACTGTTTATTATTAGAAAATGATTTTATTTCTAGTCATCGTATTAATCTCAATTGTCAATTTCCCTAAGTAACAGAAAAATATGGAAAACTGCCTCAAGAAAAGGTAGAAAATATTTATCGCCAACTCCAGCACATGAAATAGAACCATAGTTGACTATACGAAGAATTTTTATAATTTTTATAATTAATTTATAATTAATTAATTTATTTAATTTCGGTTGATACTTCTGTTTTATGACGATTTTCAAAAGTTATCAAGAAACTGAAAATTTCATACGACGACCCAGCCAAGGGCGCAAAAAGTGGATAACAGCAATTGATGACCGCTTTTTGGCACTAAATTCCACGCGAAATCGCACAATGATATCCACATATCTCAAAAATGAGTTACTAAATGTAAGATATGTTAATGTTAGTTCGATAACGGTTAGACGAAATCTAAAAGAAGTTGGTTTAAAGCCAAGACGCCTGCGAAAGTTACACGCCTTCCCCAAAATCACAAAACTCGTCGATTACAATTTGTCAGAACACATGCTCAGGGGAATATCAAGAATTGGAAAAATATTCTATTCATTGATGGGACTAGAATCCAATTATGGACGCCAGATGGGCGAAATCTTTCATATAAACTGTTAGTTTTGGAGGTGGTGGCATAACGCTTTGGGGAGACATAAGTTGGGATGAACGCCGATTGATATTTTGGATACGACAGATTCATACTTGTGCACGATAACGCTCGACCACAACCAGCTGTCTTAGTGACTAAGTGTCTCGATACAGCCCAGATTCAAAGATTACATTGGCCACGTGCGGAATCGGCTAAAGCGCTGTTTACGACAAAGATATTCTGCTCTAAATAACTTACTCAAACTCAAATTTTTGGTTTTTGTTTTATTTTATTTTTCGTATTGTATATATGTACTTTACTATGATGCGGTCAATACCCGGAAGTCCTCATAACAATGTAGAATTCTACAGCGAAAATATTCTAAGAAAAGTATTACAAAAATTTGATTCAGGAGCTAGGTGTCTACGACACACAAAGCGACGTATATTGCAAGGAAAGCCTCAGAAAACAAAGTCGAGTTCTACCGCATTAACCAAGACTGAGGTATTAGTTATGGCTAAATAGTGGAACGAAGAGGAACCGCAAGAACTTCAAAAGAAGTTCTGTAATATAGCAGCTTTAGGGCACTAAATGCTTGATTGCAAAACGGACGGTATTTTTTCAAAGAGAACTTATAGTAGGTCAAAAAAGTTATGTAATACTAAATATTTAATACCAAATTCTGATTCCAATATTTGGCTACAAGTAAACTAAGTAAAGGAGGTATAAGCAATCAAACACTAATTAAAGTAGCAGAGCACTCCAGTTCGAAACCGCTTAGCTTTAATTAGAGAATGAACATCATTCGAAGATATAAATCGTGTTTTCAGTAACTACCTTTTCACATTAAATTATTCTGAAAAAAGTCTCTTCAATAGTTTAATTATCGAACTGAATTACCCGCGAGCTTATTTTTTTGTTCCGGACAAATTGCACTTTAAAACTGAAATTTATTTTTTCTTTGATAATTCAACTTGTCAAATTGTCAAATAAAATTCCTCGGCGTTTTATCAGACAATTTAACTCGTCCAAAGAAAAAATAAAATCCTATTAAAACTGCAACTTTATCCGGATGAAAAATAAGCTCTGCAATTACTCCGGATAAAAATCCAATTAGATTGTATTATTGAAAGAGTAATCATTGTAAATGATCAAATAATTGATATTATCGGTTAAAATAGCGTTGCAGCAATGTCTGCTGTTTAGAAATAGTAATGACTTTTTCAGTTAATAATGCAATAAAATGTTAGCCGGATAAGTTATTGATTAGTCACTTATATAACACCAGTCCCACTTTTCCACAAACTCTTGCAGTAACTGGCATCTTCACGGTTTTATCCAAGTTTGGTTTTTCATTATATGAATGATAGAAGAGAAAGAATAGTAAATTGAAATATTTTTGTCTCAAAATGACGAATTACTTTCAAAGCTCTCCTAAATTGTGTGACATGTGTCTGATCTACCATGCCGTCAGGAGATAGCTATCAATCTACATTAAGGTGTACGCTAAAATGGCGGCTTGAAAAAATCGAAGGCTATAAGAAATTGTTTCAAATTGCAATAAAAAAAAACCGTTTAACAATAGTGTTGTTTAGATTTCATTGGCCAAGAAATGTGAATTTATACGTGTTAATTTTATATAGGTTTCTTGACCCACATACAACGATCAGTTAGGTCAGTTAAATTCGAAGTTTAATAAAAAAAAAAGTATTTTTAGGAAATTGTTGCGACAATATCCGCAGAACGTTGGTCGACAAACCAAATAAACAGAGATAAGCATGCCAAACTATAAATTCCGTGAAGTATAGGCGATAATAAAAACATTTTGCTTTCAAATTAAATTTAATAAATGTCGGGAAAAACATTTAAATTATTACAAGTAATTGCTCATGAAAATCATGTTTAATTAAATGGGTGTTAACTGCATATAAACAGTCTATAAATTAAAAATATTGCGTTTCACATAAAACAATTTATTGAAAAAAATATTTAACATCATTTATAGCTGATTTGTCGCAAAAGCTGCTTTAACCGTAAGAAAATCGTTTAACAATACAATTCAACCAACACACAAGTGGTATCGAGGTCAACATAAAAATAGCGTCAATATAAGATCCCAGGCACCTCTACGCTTTTATATAACTTTTTCTACAAAACAATACGCCTGTACAATATCAAAAACTAAAGCAGACTGCTGACTAGACTTATAGTCTTAAAGAGGAAATGAAACGCCACTGCCAAAAAAACGAATCAATAAAACGCTAGAGAATCAAGTCTACCAACAACCCGCGAATAAATACCAACTCGCGGAGACCCCGATCGATATTTTCGAATTACATAACTTTAAAAATCGAATTCAAGAATTGGTAGAACTTACCTTCATATTATGCTCAACCAAAGTCTCGAAAGAGCACAGGGTATAGACGATGTAAGCTCTTAGGAGTTCCCATGTCGTCTTACTCTTGAAGGCAGCTATAGAATCCTCGAAAGTGATATCTAATGGATCTTTCGGCGAGGTGGAACCAACTGGTGCCGCTGTATTATCCTGTATTAGAGCTCCAGTTGCGGCAGTCGACTTTAAAGCAATCTGATTGATTTTCCCGAATCCACCACAACAGTCTTGCAAATTCGTCAATGCATAACCGTACTTTTTATAAACACTGTATCTTAAAACTGTACGTAGAAAAGCCATTACACACGCGAAGGCTAAGGATACGCGCTAGTTTTTCCTTTTTCTGAGTGTAGGACTTAATTCTCGAAAAAAATTGACCTTATATTCCTGTACTTAGAATGTATTAGTGGGAAAATTTGTTTGAATGAGAGATGTTCAATTGACGGAGACGAATATATTTAAAGACACCTTCTCAGGCAGACGTACGGACTCAAACTGAATTCGAGCGCTGATTTTACCTTTCCCGATTCGCACAGTACACAACTATATGAAGGCAGTACGACAGTAGACGCAAGCGCGTCGATTTCCACTTCCTTAGCTTTACTACACGTATACGAAATACGTCCTTAATACTTCCTAGCTAGTACGAAAGCGTACAAAAACGAACTAAAATAACTATCGTACTTTTTGTCCGGCATATTATTCACAAGAAACACTTCGCAATTCACTAATATTTGGATCTGTCGGATTTCTAAATAATTTGACAGAAGACAGAAACAATTTTGTTTGATTATTTATAAGATTAATTGACCTGTCGTTGCCCACTACAGTTTTACGAATACGTGCATATGCTGACGGATAATATGTAACCTGTCAACTGATATAATCTATGGATATAATAGTGAATCAAGAAGCGATTTATGAGCTCTGAATATAAATATAGTATACCTACTTGATAAAACAAGTTTTCCCAGTAAATTACCAGTGTATGATTACAGATCCAATAAGTCCAAATAGTGTTGGAAACGAAGCTTTCACATCAATTATTCGGAGTTCATTTTTCATTCGCGTTAGTTCACTTCAATTCATGCTCATGAAAACAAATAAAAAAAGAAATTCTTCACTGGATCTCTTGGTGCAGAAGTAGAACACTAAACACTTTAACCACTAAACACCAAACAAGTTTTAACTAAAACATCGCGCGCTTCAACAGCAATGCTGTCATTATCAAGGCGATAATAAAAACTAGTTTTTATTAGCTGTTGTTTAGCTGTTGAAACGCGTCGGTGTTTTAGTTAAAACTTGTTTGGTGTTTAGTGGGTTAAATTGTTTAGTATTCTAAAAAAAGAAATGTAAAATGCATATCTGTGTTCAATAGAGAACCAGACCTGATGACACCAGATTCCGCCAAACACAATTTGATCCAAATTGCTTATATTTTGCCAGTAATAATCACAACGATCACATTAAAACATAAACTACTCTTTCACAATTTTAACAACTACCAGAAATATTTTGACAGTTACAACCATAAATGTAGTAAGAAAATGAGTGCTTTTAAACTTTGAAACTTTCCAAAAAATATATAACAATAATACGCAAATGTTTGTTTTTGTATTATACAGTGACCGTAACGTTAAAGCCACTCCGCTTCGCGTCGTGGCTTTAAACTCGTTACTCGTGCTTTAAAAGCTTGATTATGCACTAGTGTCATAATATACTTTACGAACCAAGTGCGTGAAATCATATTTCGCGAATGAGTGACCAGTTTAAAGCGCGAGCCGGAGGCGAGCGCTTTATGGACACGAATTCGCGAAATGTTTCACGCACGAAGTTTGTACAATATTTTTTTACGAGAACTATAATAATAATATCTACATATTGTTAAATACGTTATCGTTTATGACCATATTATTAAGGTTAGGGATTTATGATTTTAAAATGTCATTAAATTAATCAAGTTCCAGGAAGTACCAACTTTACTTTTACGCATTCGTGCTTAAAGTGACTTTTTACGCACGCAAATCGAATCGTGAAATGACAGGTTTTGATAAGCGAGTACAAATATTTTGTACTTCGCGCCTTCGGCTCGCGCTTTAAACTGGTCACTCATTCGCGAAATATGATTTCACGCACTTGGTTCGTAAATAACTATTTTGTACTCGCTTATCAAAACCTGTCATTTCACGATTCGATTTGCCTGCGTAAAAAGTCATTTTAAACACGAGTGCGTAAAAGTAAAGTTGGTACTTCGTGGAACTTGATTAATTTAGTGACATTTTAAAATCATAAATCCCAAACATTAATAATATGGTCATAAACGATAACGTATTTAACAATATGTATTATTATTATAGTTCTCGTACAAAAAATATTGTACAAACTTCGTGCGTGAAACATTTCGCGAATTTGTGTGAATTTCACGCACTTGGTTCGTAAATAACTATTTTTAGTATGCATACATCATAAACGCATTAAAACACACTCATAAGCGTGCATAATTGGGCCTTTATCGCACGGCGTGCGTATAAAGGTTGCTTGTTTAACAGCCAATCCCAAGCGTTTAATAGTCATTGTCATGTCTTGAAATTATTGATTTGATTTCTTCTAATTAAAATTATTGTTTCATTTATTCTAAAAATTATCGTATGACACTCGTGCATAATTAGCTTTTAAAGCACTCGTAACGTTAAAGCCACTCCGCTTTAAACTCGTTACTCGTGCTTTAAAAGCTTGATTATGCACTAGTGTCATAATATACTACTTTTTTAGTATGCATGCATCATAAACCAATTAAAACACACTCATAAGCGTGCATAATCGGGCCTTTATCGCACGGCGTGCGTATAAAGGTTGCTTGGTAATAGCCAATCCCAAGCGTTTAATAGTCCAGTGAAATGTCAGGAAATGTCAAATGACATATAGGTACATGTCATGTATTGAAATTATTGATTTGATTTCTTCTAATTAATAGTTATTTACGAACCAAGTGCGTGAAATCATATTTCGCGAATGAGTGACCAGTTTAAAGCGCGAGCCGTAAGGCGAGCGCTTTATGGACACGAATTCGCGAAATGTTTCACGCACGAAGTTTGTACAATATTTTTTGTACGAGAACTATAATAATAATATATATTGTTAAATACGTAATCGTGTATGACACACTACTAATCTCTTGATATTAATTAAAAAAATTTGAGTTGGCAGTATTGATTATTTGAAATGACATTTAATTTAAAATTATCAAATTCAAAATGGTAATTTATATAATATTTGTTGCTGTTCTGACATTGAATTACATACCTTCCAAATATATCAATTTCTATTTCATTTCCTTTTATTTTCATAGAAAAACAACGAACTGGGTAGCATAGTATTAAGGTTAGGAATTTATGATTTTAAAATGTCACTAAATTAATCAAGTTCCAGGTAGTACCAACTTTACTTTTACGCACTCGTGCTTAAAGTGACTTTTTACGCACGCAAATCGAATCGTGAAATGACAGGTTTTGATAAACGAGTACAAAAAATTATTGTTGCATTTATACTAAAAAATATCGTATGTCACTCGTGCATAATTATGATTGATTATGCACTAGTGTCATAATATACTATTTTTATGGGTAAACCATTTTGCTTGTTTAAAACACGCAAACGCGTGCGTAAATCGATCATAAAAACACCCGCGTGTTACTAGGGGCAACGTCAACAATTCAAAAATAAGTCAACTATAAATGTCAACTAGTTAATCTGACAAAACAACGTTTTACAAATAGAAAGTTATTAATAAATGTGTCAAAAACTGTAATGAGATGTTTTATAATAATTTTATCGAAAAAACTTACTTTAAATGAATGTGAAATGTGCAATAGATATTATTTGAAAGATTATATCCTCGGTCTTTAAAATCAGATACATACACCAATAACTCAATGACTGTTGAGACAGACTTCAGACTGAGAGTATATTTAGATGGGAATCTAATATACTACATACCGATCCATAACAGCGCCACTGCAGGTGTAGTATAGAAACAACCTTTCAGGCGGCAATTTTAAAATGAATTTAGGTGACATCTGGGTGACATTTTGCACAGATTAACGTACAGCTTTATTGTATCACTTGTCAGGTGTCATCATTGCGTTCATATCTGATGATATCATTATTTGATATTATTTGAGTTTTCTGTTGTAAATAGTTATAATTAGTAAGTAGGTAAGTGTTATAAATATGGTATTTGTGTGTTGTGCGGCAAATTAGAAAATTACTTGATATGGACCCGATTAAAGTCTATAAAAATTACCGAATATGCGATGTCCATTTCAGTAATTTCTTTTATACACTAATAATTGCATTTCTATGTAATTTTCATACATACTAACAATAAGTGCAAGAAACTGGTTCAACTAGCAGCTACCACAGATAAACAAGACACATTGAGTGCATAAAAGTGCAATACGCCGAAAACATTATTACGACTCTAAATTTATTTTAAACTTACCGCCTGAAATGTTGTTTCTATACTACACCTGCAGTGGCGCTGTTATGGATCGGTATGCAGTATATTAGATTCCCATCTAAATATACTCTCTTATCTATGACAGACTGTCTACAAATTAGGTTTAATTTACTCTGCTCATGTCCATGGCAACCAATGGTCTACTAATGTCACATCTGATCACAAAAATTTTACATGATTAATTCGTATTTCTATTTTTAGTATTGAAACCAATAAAACATACTTTTAAAATATACCAATAAAAAAATAGTATAAAGTATTCGTGGATAACTGGTCATTAAAACACTTGCTATATTAATTTTTTTTTATTCTTAAAAGTTTATGTATCAAGAAAAAGTAAAATTTTTGAAAAATTACAATTATCTAATATCTATAAGGGCCACTTTACATTATGCTTAATTTTTATTTAAGTTTGATTTCAAAGTTAGTTCTAAAATTCGAATAATTTTAAGAAGCATGTAAAAAGAGTGATTTTGAACCAAATTTGGTTCGAAAACTGGAATGGAGTACATGTGGATCACACACATACTGAGTGAGGTCATAATTCAAACAAATATCTTAAAAAATGGATGTTAATAAAAAATAAGAATTTACAATATAAATTATGTTCCAAATTTGTATGTATTACACTTTTCTTAATGCCATTCTAATATTAGAACTAAGTTTGTAATCCAATTTAACTACAAATTAAGTATAATGTAAAGTGGACCTAACAAAAGTTCACAAAAATTTATTACGTAAAGCTTAATACAGTTTTCCAATACCTATCGCTTGTGGGTTTGGAGAAAATTGAAACTAAACACGGGATATTTTATAATAAACTTGATTAAGCTTTCCTTAGTAATTGTTTGTACACTTTCGTCTTGACATTTGAAAATCTTCATTTATCAAAAATTTCGGATTAAAAGAATACATGTTGTATTTCAGATTTGATTAACTGCAATTGTGAATAGGTTGAATCGCTATTTAAAACGACTTAATTCTGATAGTACAGGAACAAATGAAGATCCTTCATGTTCAAATCAGAAACAAAATCTCGGTGGTGGTGTAAAGGATGAAAGTATTGCAAGAAGAGTTAGAAAATATTCAGATGATTTTTTGTCACATGGATTTTCAGTTATTGGGCCAAAACCCCAATGTGTGATCTGTTGTGAGGTACTATCAAATGAAGCTTTGAAACCATCAAAATTGAGGCGCCACTTGGAAACGAAACATAAAGAACACATAAATAAACCAATTGATTTTTTTTAACTCAAACAAAAACGTCTTCAAAGTACACAAACAATCGCTAAGAATATGGTAGCTGATGCTGGTATAAAACAAAATGCGTTAAGAGCTTCATTTGAACTTTGAGAATTGATTGCTAAATGTGGAAAGGCTCATACTATAGGAGAGGAATTGCTGTTACCAGCTACAAAAATAATGGTTTCAACTTTAATTAACGATAAAGCTGCCAAAGAACTTGGAAGCATCCCTTTATCGAATGATACGGTCAAAAGGCGTATACATGCAATGGCAAGTGATATAAAAGAAGATCTGATTCACAGAGTTCGTTCGTCATCTCATTTTTCTTTGCAGTTGGATTAATCTACTGATATTCAAAATGAAGCACAATTGCTGTGTTACGTTCGTTACAGCTATGACAAATCTGTTTTGGAAGATCTGTTGTTCATCTGTTGTTCATGTCAACATACAACTGCTGAAAATGTTTTCAACTGCTTAAATCAGTTAATATCACGTAATATAAACTGATCCAAATGTGTGGGTGTAACTAGTGACGGAGCTCGGACCATGCGTAGAAAATTTAAAGGACTTTCAGCACGTGTAAAGGAAATTATGCCCTCCATTCCTTGGTTTGACTGCGTCATTCACAAAGAAGCTCTCGTTGCAAAAAAGATTCCCGATCAACTAAAAGCAACATTGGATGATTCTATTAAAGTGGTTAATTTTATAAAAAGCAGAGCATTAAATTCAAGACTGTTTGAAAAATTATGTACAGAAATGAATAGTGATTATCATTAACTCTTACTGCACGCAGAAGTTCGTTGGTTGTCACGAGGAAAAGTTCTGACCAGATTGTTTCAACTAAAGGACGAGGTCCGATTATTTCTCAGTGAGAAAAATTTCCATCTCGCAGACCGTTTGAACAATAGTAGTTGGCTAACCAGATTGGCCTATTTGGCAGATATATACCATTTGAATTTACTAAACCTTAATTTACAAGGAAATGGAATTTCACAGTTTCAAGTCGAAGATAAGATTGAAGCAATGATAAAAAAATTGGATTTGTGACTGCAACATGTTAGAAAAAGTAAGTTTGAATCTTTTCTCAAATTAAAAGAATTTTTAGAAGAAAATGAAGAGACTCTACTTGACTGCGATAAATCACTCTTTTTGCAGCATTTGGACGCATTAAAAATCCACATTTCGTGAGTATTTTCCCCTGCCAACAGTCAACCAAGCATGGATTAGAAATCCATACTCGATTGCAATTACATCAGAAAATGAAGGTTTGACAGCACTAGAAGAAGAACAGTTCATAGAACTGTCAATTGATGGTGGTTTAAAAAGTTAATTCGATCAGCTTGTACTCGAAGATTTTTGGGTATTTGTGAAAGATTCATATCCGGAACTGTCAAACAAAGCCTTAAATTTTTTGTTCCCATTTTCTACTACATACTTATGCGAAACTTCATTTTCTGCATTAATGTGTATAAAAAATAAATATAGAAATAGTTTGAAAAACGTTGAAGAAGAAGTAAGGCTATGCTTGCATGTTTTACTTAAAGCATGTAATGAAGGTGCAAAAGATGACAAAATGATACCTTCCGAACCAAACACACAACTGAAACTTTTGCAGATTCAGTTCCGATACAAACACCAGGTACAGTAATTGCTAAAAAGATAGAACGACCTAAAAGAACGATTAATCCACTTGACAGACTAAATTTATGAGGTTAAGACTTACCGGGGAAGAATGCTGTACTTATTACTTATACTTACGTTTTACTTGTTTTTTACGTTTTTTTTTTAATAATAACATGTCTTTATTAAAGAAAAAATATAGAATGTAGATGGATCATTTACTGATGTATGTTAAAACAATCAACTACAATCACTTGATAAAGAATCCATCATTGGTAACGAAAAGTTGATGTTTACTGACCGTCGCTGTCGATTAAATACTATTGCCAAAACACCGATTGATATTTCAACAGTATTACATTTTTATTTAATACTGGAAACGATATTTTTTCGAAGAATTTAAACAATCTATTCCAGGTTACGCAAGATAAAGCAGAAAAATTACATTTAATCGATAGTAGAGTTTTTTCGGTTCGTTGTGTCTATTATTCAAATGGTTAATGCATTTATAGAGAGAATCGGAATTGATGTAAAAAAGATTTTATCTAAAAATGATACAAACTTTAATAGTAGTAATAATTAATAGAGGTAATACTAGGTTGCCAAAAGTTGGGAACAAAGGCGATTGATATTAAAAGCATACTGTTGTAGTATTAAATTTTAATTTAATTACTGTTGATTGGGTACAATACGATAAATTCTGGGAGGAATCGATATTTTTATCGAATCGAAAATTTAAAAAGTAACATATAAATTAATAATAAAGCTTAACTTTATCGCAAAGATAAGTGGAGGTTACGCAAGATCAAAGTCGTTCTATCGCAAACATCGAAGAGTAAAAAGTCTTACAACAACGGTCATATTAAGAAAACCTATTACAATTAGTATATTTGTGGTTGTATATTTAAAAAAATAGAAGGTTCTTTTTATTTTCATATTACATTTTGAATGCAATTCAAAATACAGTTTAAAAAACCTGATGCAAATCTGATATTAATCTTGATAGAATTTTTACTTTTGTAAAGCCGGAATGACAAGTTAAAGTAGAGATGTAATTTTATTTTATTGTATGCATCTAAAAAGTTAAAGTTTCATTTGCAGAACATTGCAGATGTTTTTATTTTAATTTGAAAAATTAATAATTTTCGAAACATTATAATATTTAGTAATAAGTTATTATTCAATGACATTTCTGGATTATAGAAAAATATATCAAATATTTTTGTATGCGGATTATATCTTTTTGTTATCCAACAGAAATTGTAAATGAAATCTTTTTTTAAAAGAAATCAAGAAAGTCGCAGTGCAAGTTTTTTGATAGCGATTTATTTTTTAATCACCTAAACATCAAATTAAAAACAGATGGCCAATTAATGACGGTGAATTCGAGAATAAACGTTATAGATTAAAAGGGTTATGCAGCACCCTAGATAAAAAAAATGGAAAGCCGCTTGAAAGCAGCATTTGTTAGGAAGAATGCTGACTGGCTGAAAAGGCAGTTTGATGTAGACCTTCCGTCAGCTTCAGAAACAACTTTAGCTGATCCACAGCCTAGCACGTCAGGAGTTGGTCGTCCCAAAAAAGAATTCTTGATGTCGAGTAAAAGAAGTAAGCGCCGAAAAGTGCAAACTTTAAAAGATAGTACACCACCAGGAGAAATTGTATTTGCAGCTAAGACAGTCTTACGGGAAGAAGGCAAACTAGCAGCTGCAAATTTATTGGAAGAGGCAACTGAAAAATCACCAAAACGCGCATTGAAAATAAGAAATATTTACAGACAATCTCTTAAATCACCTGGAATTAGGCCCTACGCCGAAGATGAATTGGCTTTATTAATTGATGCTAAAATGTCTAAGGATAGTTACCACCAAATCAGACTAGGTGCTAAAGCGCATAATGCGCCTGATTTATATCCTTCATATGACAGAATAAGATTAGCGAAAAAGAGATGCTATCCATTGGAAGTAACAGTAAACGAATTGGGTATGTTCTAGATTTAATAGTGTGTACATTATAACTTTATAAACTTTTTTTACACAGGAGCTGCGGTTGCCTTACAATGTCTGCTAAATCATACCGTCACGAGAATTTGCGATATTATGAAAAAGAATTATGATCGTAATATTAATTTTCTAAAAGTTGAACTAATTGCGAAATATGGTTGCGATGGAACATCGGGTCACAGTGAATATATGCAGTTATCTAAAACCCCAGAAGATGAATCGTTTTCCTGCGCAAACCTTCTCCTTTTTTCATTAGTACCTCTACGACTCGTTAAAAAACGAACGAATTTTTGCCGTCCTATTAAATTTAAGTATATGAAAGAAACTGCAGAAGCAATTAGAAAAGAAGTAGATGAACTGGAGTATGAAATATCCCATTTGGAACCATTTCAAGTTACTTTGAATGGCAAACTGACGGACATTTCGTTTTCATTATATTTAACTATGGTGGATGGTAAAGTTATTAATGCTCTAACACGTACCTCTAGTCAGTTGTGTTACATATGTAAGTCCAAACCGACACAAATGAATAATCTAGGTAATATTAAAAAGTTTTCAATAGACGAAACGACCTTTAAATATGGATTATCCATCTTACATGCAAGAATTAACTTTCTTGAATGGATTCTGCACATATCCTATAAACTTGATCTTCAAGCTCCAACTATTAGAGGTGCGACTGAGGAGCAAAGGAAGCGCATTCAAGAAAGGAAGGGACAAATTCAAGAGAGACTGTGGAAAGAATTAGGGATAAGAGTGGACAAAGTTGTTCAAGGCGGAGGAACTTCCAATACTGGAAACGTTGCCAGAAGATTTTTTTATAATTACAAAAAAAACTGCAGAAATCACAGGGGTAGATGAACGCTTAATATTTCAATTTGGAATTATTTTGTCGGTGCTAGCTAGTGGATTGAAAATCAATGCTGAAAAATTCGATGCCTTTACAATAGAAACAGCTAATTTATTTATTGAGAAATATGGGTGGTACCGCATGCCAGTAAGCGTACACAAGATCCTTATTCATGGATCAAAACCTATTGCATATTCTTTATCACCTATCGGCATGTTATCAGAAGAGGCTCAAGAACCTTGTAAAAAGAGCTATAAACGTTTTCGAGAGCATCACACTAGAAAAAACTCAAGGTTACATACGACAAAAGATCTAATTAATATGCTTCTCGTGCCATCTGATCCTGTGATATCTAGTTTGAGACGCAAGCGAGAAATAAAAAAGAAAGAGTTGCTGCCAGAAGCTGTTGCGCTACTGATGGAAGACAGCGAAACGGAAGGAGAATTGGAAGACGATACGGAAGAAGAGGATGAATCTATTTTTTTAATTTTTAATGATTACAGCAGACTTTTATTACCACATGCAAATAAAATTTAGTTTTCGTTTTTTTCGTGTTATAAATATTTATTTTTCTATGAATAAAATAGCTATTCATCATAGAATAAACAATAAATTTTTTAATATTTTTTTCCGCATTCAGAGTTATAATTTCAACCCATTTATGTAATAAAATAATTTTGTCCAGCTAGAATGACGATTCCTCCCACTGTGCGACGCCTGGATACAACAATTTTACGATGAAATATGCAAAAATATGTTCCTAATCATACGCCAAACACTGTAACTTTTTATATGATCACTCCCGAGGTGTATACAGTATTTTTTGAATGACTCGATGATTTTAATTGAAATATAATTTTTTCCAATAGTCAACATGACGTCTTTAAATCTCGAATGTAAAAAAACATACAAATCCAGCAGGTCCTGACAGAAACTGACGACCGATAAATAAGAGTAGCTACATGGGTTTTGTGTGAATATCGAAAAGTTGTGCTCTTATTTTTTTCGATTCTTTAAATAAATATTGCAAAAATGTGTGATAAAACTATTGAAGAAGGTGCTTGAAAAATATTTGTGAATTTATTACTAGAAAAATCAAAAACGCCTCCAAAAAATATTTCAAGGAATTTGTATCTGATATAAGTAGATGAACTGCATAGTGAGACTGTGGTTGTTGTATATTTTGCAGAGATGTACATTATTATATGATAAAAGCTATCCTTAGGATGAAAAATAATGGCAAGATTAATAGCACTTCTTTTACAGCCAGAAAAATCAAAAATTGTATATAAAGAGGAAGTGCATCAATGTCCAATAGAGAATCCGGATGAAAAAGACTTGACGAGTGATAAATGAATGTTTATGAATATTTCAAATCAAAAATAATTCTACTCCTATTATTTTAAATAGCCATGCGAATTGCTGGGGCTTGCATATCGAATGAAGTAATAAAATTGCCTGTAGATGACATCCATAACTTGGAATAAACCATTTTCGTATCTGTGAACAGAACCAAAAATCATTTAACCAGAGAATTGAGTTGACTATGCTTTCTTTACCAAGGGAACAAAAGAGTCACTTGGGTCACTTTATTCCCGTATTTGACAGAGTAAGTGTGCTTATTATATATGTATATATAAGGATTGTGCAGAAATAAATAATAAAAATAATATGACTTTATTGTACTTCATATAACTAGTTATATACAGGGTGTTCTCTGAGGTATCCGGCAAAATTATATCATGTGTTCCATAGATGATTCTGATCAAAAACATTCATATACACCATGGGCCAATTCCCTTTCGTTTTCGAGATACGCTCCATTTTTGGAATGTTCTATTATGAAAAACATAGCTAAGCACTTGCAGAGAGATGATTCGGAAAAAATATGATATTAAATGACTTGATGACACAAATTTAAGATGTAGTGTATAGTCTGCAGTTAGAAAATACGAAATATGGTGGTTTGTGTTGGAACTAGATTGTCTAAAAGCAGAAGAAAAAACCGCCAACATAGATTTGGCTTTTCAAAATATTTACAGTGGAAAGAGCAAGATTCAAAAACATATTTTAAAGCCATAATATTTTTAAAAAATGTTTGTTTTAAACTGTTGTAGATCTTCAACTACCATTGTGATCAAAATAAACGACTATACTAGAAATTTATGTTATTTAAACCTGACTAATTTATGTAATTTTCATTCACTGCTCTGGGACAACTGAAAATGCCGCAATTAATAACTGCAGAAAACTATTTTGCAGTTCGAAGACATAATGGTGGGAGTATCAGAAAAATTGCTAGAGAACTGTATATTAATACTAGCACCGTGTTACGGCCCAAAAAATATTATTCAAAGTAGAACAATCATTGGGACGCAATGTTCAGGACGGAAAAGAGCTTCTACGACAACACGGAGTTTGTAATATGCAGAAATGCTTTCAAAAATATCATAACGACTAAAGAGCACACAGATCAACGACATATTTTCCAGCATCTGCAGTAACCGCTCAACGAAGAATAGCAGAATCAGCACTGTGAAACAGCGCAACCAACACAGTACTAGTAGAAAACAAACAAAACAGAACGTTTGCCAGAGAATATAAAAAATTTACCATTTTATATAACCTTCTAAAATCAATAAAATCAAGAATACAAGTGCTGCTTATTTAAGCGACAGAAAACTGCAAGTAACGAAGAATCACCGACATAGGTCAAATAGAAACAGGAGTACCACAAGGATCTCTGCTGGGTCCTATATTGTGTGTCATCTTGTTTGATGACATTTTTCAAGACGAACTGCCCACAGGTGTCACCACTCTGCGGTACGCAGACGATTTGGCTCTGATAATAAAGGGTAATACTGAGCATGATTTAATGATAGATTATTTTTAAAGGTCAAAGAAGCAGAGATCATGTGATCTTTGACATTGGAGGTACTATTATCAGACCTAGAAATAACATAAAATATTTGAGTATTATTCTCGACCAGCGCATGTATTTTGAAGGCAGAAGATAGGGTCGCAAAGCTAGTTCGGATAATGCTAACCATTGAAGAGCGCAGCAGTACGAAGCGTAAGATATTAGCAGATGTTACACATTCATATCCTCCTATATGGAGCACCGGTATGGCAACCATTTCTAGAAAAAAGTCTATCGCAACATCGTAGAAAGGATGCAAAGAAAAATGCTGATTAGGGTCGCATTGGCTTTTCCGTGCTACGTCAACGATTACGTCACAAGTAATCACCGGGATCACTCCAATTCATCTTCTAGAACAGGAAAGAAAATACAGCTGTGCAAATGGCGGAGTTAACTGTAAGACCGCGACTAAGAGCATCACAGAGCAGAAGTGACGGGAGCAAAACGAGACAAATGCTCAATGGACAAAACATGTAATACCGGACTTAGATCCCTGACTTAATTGCAAGTTTAGGAGCGCGGACTACTATCTCTCGCAGGCCCTAAGTGGCGACGGGGTATTTAGAGCGTGTGTCCTTAGATTTGCTAAGGAAAATTGAAGGACTATTCAGAGACTAATCAGGTATATAATGAAGAACAAGCAAAAGGAAGGGCAGGAAAGGCAGATAGATGAGGACAACCCATCGAACTCCTAATCCTTGGGTTGAGTAAGGGAAGAGAGATATAGGTGTAGATAGTAGTCAACTAAGATAGCTCAAGTACTATGGCGTTATGTGTAGAAATACGGTTTCGGGGAAGCTTGTGCTGGACGGTTCAGGTGAGTCAGTAGTGTCCGCAAAAAAAAATCAAACAGCAGATGCTACTGACTATTTAATTTCTCTGGGTTTCATAACTGCTAATCTTATTCATAACGTGATGGATAACACCTATCCACTTCCTTTAAACATTAAAAGGTAGGACTATAAGACAATTGAGGCACAAACGGAATAAGGCTGAAAATGAACATATTGATACCAAAGATTGTTAAAATCCACACAAAGGGGCTCAACGAGCATTGAGTTAAATGAAAAACATACATTTCGGTATAAATGGCTCACAACATACACTTAATTATTATATTTTGCTCAGGTCGTATTATTTTCCTCGCAAATTCATCGAAGTGGTACGCTAGGACCACTTGCAATTTAGTTTACGCATCAAAAATATGACAAGAAACGATTCCCCAGTACAGATGCCTTAGGTACAATAGAATTTGGTATAACACGATTAATTCACTGCCAATGACCGAACTCACTCTAAACACATCAAAATCAGCTAATCCTGAGAAAAAGCAGATATGCAGTCAATAATTTATTATTTGTTTAGATGAGAATGAATAAAATATATCTTATTGTTTACAATTTTATTCCTTTATTGATATAGAAAAAGAAAAACATTCAATATATGAATACATTCATTTCAAAAACGTGAAAGTGTGGAAGCACCAGCTGTATTACACATTTATGTACAGTGATCTATATATGTATATATTTATATATTGCTAAGTCAAAATACATATCTTAGTTTCTACATAACATATATAGTTCATTCAAATATGTACTTCTATTAACTTTTCAATCACAACCTAAAGATGATTATAACAATTCCCTTTACATCAATTAAATGCATCATGATATATCAATAAAAATTTAAGGCACAATAAATCACAAATGAATAAAATGATTTTTTAGAAAATCATACCAGTATATATCTATGTATATTAAAACCAAAAACCAATTCGTAATTATCTACTTTCCTTATAATTTTCATGTTTATTGTATCATGATAAAAATATTTTCCTGTTACGATAAGGATCATTGCTAGAAATCTATTGAGGTTGGCCACATTCAGCTGTAAGTTAATTTTGTGCTAAGATTAGGAAGGATTAATGTTTAATTGAATTTGCTACATCTGCAAACTCTGTAGGCTGTTTTTTTAAAGAGTGCTATAACAATACCTAGTTGAGAATTAAATGAATGTTTTACAATAAAAATTATTTCAAAATTTAATACATGCGGTCATATTAAAACATATTTTTGTATTATTTCTGAAGATAAATGAAATTGCCTTAATTTTGAAAATTGATCATATCAATCCACTACAAAAAGTGGACATCACTACATTGATTCTATCTCCTTGTAGGTACCATTATTTCCACGCACACTTTTCGTAAAATTAATTAATTTACGAGTTATGATATTTATATAATATGGGAGTATTATTTCACATAATATTTACATTAATGATATACTAACTTCAAGTTATATTAGTGAATTTGCTTAATATTAATATACTTATGATGTCTGGGTTATCGATAGTAATTCATCTCTTCACCCACAATGTAATATATTTTCTTGAAAATGTCTTGCCACTTGAAGCAACGTTGATTTAACTGATAATATGATTGGTGAATGTAAAAGCTAATACATAATAACTGAATTTCATAGTATGTATACACCGTTCCTCAACTTCTCAACTGTATTTAACTTAAACAACTACAAAATTAGATACAGTTTTTTTCTAAAATAGGTAAAAGTTTCCTTTCACACATCGGAATAATAAAATGGAATGAATTTCTTTTAGGCGCATCAAATCTCGCCCAATATGTTTACACTAATCCGTTGCACTATGCGTTGGTTATCTCTCCAAATTAAAAATATAACCAAAACGAGAACCTTTAATATTAGTATACATAACCGAACTGTAACAGATTTTTTTAGAAATATTTTTATTTGTCTAAACTTTATATGACGTGAGACAAATAATATACAGGGTCAGGCAAATGTGTGGAAACACCAGATTTCTTGCAAAATTATGGGTTCTATTAATAAATAACCTTCATAAAAGTTTTTGCAGTATTTTTATTCTACTCTAGCACATACTTTTATTTTATACAACTTGCAGCTGTTTGGAGATATGACATCATCCATAGTTTTTTTAATGGATCACCTTGTACACTGCCGAGCATAAAATTAGGGTCACCCCGTATTTTGAAGTTATTTCAGAAATTCAGTTTGTTTTCGGAAGTTTTTCGGTTGTAACATAGTTTACTAACTTTATGCGATTTTTTTGTCGTGTTTGCGTGAACAAAAGAACTTTTTTTTTTTTTTTTTCAAAGTTTATTGAAAGTAATGAAAATGAACAATTTTAGCGTTTCGTTGAAACAAAAGAAATTTTCAGGCGAGTATTCTCTCCTCCGGCAGTGATAACAGCTTGCAAGCGACGAGGCATACTTTGTATCACATTTTTGATCACATTCTGCGGAAGATTGTTCCATTCCTGTACCAGTATATGGCGAAGCTCTCCAGAATTTCTGGGGGCCGGCACATGTCTTCGTAAACGTTTCCCAATCTCATCCCAAACATGTTCAATTGAATTCATATCCGGACTGCGAGCAGGCCAAGCAAATCGTGAATTGAACCTCGTCAACATATTCAGTAACCATCCGAGCAGTGTGGGGCCGTACATTATCATGCATGAAGGTTGCGTCGTCTTCAAGAACAACAATGAACGGTATAACACGGTCTTCTAAAACCTGTGTCAGGTACCTATGCGCATTCAATGTCCCATTCGCGATAAAGACTAACTCCGTGCGGGCGTCAAAAGATATACCTCCCCAAGCCATAACTAAACCTCCACCAAATGGAAGCCGCTCGGCAATACAAGCTTGAGCATATCTCTCGCCTTGTCTTCGCTACATTCTAACACGTCTATCTGAGCCCGTAAGACAAAATTGCGATGTTCACGGGAAAGCGGCGGTCCAGTGGCTCTTGTTCGAGAAGATAATCCATTAGAATGAAGTCGCATTCTAACTGTCCACTCACTTATGTTTACGTTTCTCACTTCTTGTAGATGAGTTCGAAGGGAAACTGATGTGACTGTTCGGTTTCTCAAAGCACTAAAAACGAGAAAGCGATCATCTCTAGCTGTTGTAGTTCTGCCTCGTCCTGAACCAGGTCTTTGACTGAGCAGACCAGTTCCTTCATACCGCTGAAATACTCGTTGCACACTCGAGAGACTTACACCAACGTTTCTCGTAGTTTCCGCTGACCGCGACCATCTTCTATAGCCGCCACAATTCTTGCCGCAACAACAGGATTTATTCTCACTGTAATACAGTGACAATTATGATACAACTATAGAAACAATTTGCAATTGACAGATAAAACCATACAAACCAAAAATATGCTGATAATAGTTTTTAGGAATTCAGTTGAGGAACCCTGTTTTTATCAAACTTTTCTTAAATCAGAGAAACTTTGAAAAAAGAACATAAAAAGTTTTTCTTATTCACGCAAACACGACAAAACAATTGCATAAAGTTAGTAAACTATGTTACAATCGAAAAAGTTTCGAAAACAAAAAGAATTTCTGAAATATCTTCAAAATACGGGGTGACCCTAATTTTATGCTCGGCATCGTATTTTTATGTTGCCATGCACACCTTTTTTTAGTCGCATTGTATCTAAAATACATGAAAGTCGCCATTCGTATACCATAATACTAGTGGGCAATCTAGTGTCATATCTCAGTGTAGTTTTCCTGTAGTGGTTCTAGGAAACAGATTGACTATACATCTGATAAAGAAGAGGTAGTTTGTATTTCCAGGATACACGACTATTCGTGTAAGTATTGCATAGATATTTTAAGTCTTTAGTGATTTCTAGCTCTTACTATACATCTTAGCTTTACTGTAAAATGTTCCCTTCATATAAGTAGTAGTTTACTCCCTATTTTTTGCGCATATGTATCTAACAGATACATTGCGACAATTACTGTCTATGGATACAATGCCATGTCTTTTATTACTTATATGGATGTATTTGTTTGTTTATTTTTCAAATGGCAAATCGCCAAGTTTATGCTTTGACAACGAAGGAGATATTGAAGAAATGAGGAGAATCATCATGGATAGTTCAGAAGATGAATTTTAATGACGAAATCCTAGATGAATCAGAGGACGAGGTGGATAACGTCCATGTTTCTTCAACTGACCAGGAAGCCTCTTCAGGAGACTCGGATGTAGACGATAACGAGCAATTTATATGTAGCTGTTGTTCCGAATAAATTCATTAAACGAAATCAACATTATTTATTTACTGTACCTATATTTTAAATTTTGTATCTAATAGATACATTGCGACTAATAATGTATCAACATGTATTGCGACTAACGGAGGGTTAAGCAAAAATAAAAGTATTGAAATTACTCAGTATTATTGACAGTCATACTCAATAGCGACACATAGTATCCATTCAAAGAACATAGACGTTCAATATGTGCGAACTAACAGAACGTGAAAGAATTAATTTGTTAATGATGGTTGGGTTTGGAGACCGACAGAGATCTCTACAAGATACATGCAATATATCTAACACCACATTCCCTGAAAAAAATATTTCAAAATCAATGTCTCGGGTTTTGCGAAACTTTAATGTAAGGAGAAGTGTTAAAAATTTGCCAAAAAACCGGTCGACGTAGAACTGCTACAAATTATAATTCATTGGATGCTCTTATTAATCTTCAAGAAGAACCAAAAACATCACTATCAAAACTGCATTTATATCACAATATTAGCCAGCGGTCGGTAAAGAGGCTATTGTCGAAAAATAAGTTTCATCGGTATAAAGTACATTTAGTACAAGAATTAACTGAAGATGATTCCGATAGAAAGATACAGTTTTGTGAAGAAATGATAAATATGATTGATCGTAATGGTAACTTTGTCAATAATATTTTATTCTCCGACGAAGCGATATTTTTCTGCATGTTGGAAAAACTTCGAGGAAACATTGGCAATAATGCAGTCTAGTCCGTTAATAATTAGCGTAAAAGAGTAGTTGTACTCGCAGGAAAGAACAGTATATAATAAAGAAACGGTCTCGTCTATGATAGAGATAAACATAAAGAAGATAATGCTTTACTATAGAAACTGAAAGCAAACATTCGGGGTGGAGCTGTCGTTCCGTTCCAACTGGTTGTCTAACAAATACGAGCAAAGTGAAGGATTATATAGGTAGGAAATTATTGATTCTCCACTGCTTGGTCACCAAGAAAGATTCCTCCATAACATTCCAAGAGGTAATACACCTTTTGATACCCTCCACACTGACAATTCCGGGGTGTTAGAGACGACCAACAATGAGCCTCTGATTAGTAGAATTGTTTTGTTGGGATCGAAACGTAGCGATACGAAAATTCTATGGTAGAAATTGATTTTCATACTCTGAATGATCGCTTTCGAAATTAGAAATATTAGTCGGAAATGATCAAGTTTTTCTGTAGAAATATATTTGACGTACGAGGCGTGGCGGAGGGGAGAGGGTCTGAAATATTACCGACATCAACGTGAAGATGACAGCACTCAGAATAAAAGCTGGGTAATGTGATTGCGCATCTATTGACAGATACAGGTAAATTTCGGCCATTTTGGTTGCGCAGTTGTTGGTTGACAATCGTATAAGTAAGTCGATGTGAATGTTTTTGTGAAAACGGACAAAATCGAGTATCGAGTCATTAAGTACTTGTTTTTGAAAGAAAATACGGCAACGCAAATTAAAAATGAGTTGGAGGCTGTATGCGTGGGATCTGCGCCATAATTTACCACAGTGAGGTTTTGGCCAGCAGAAACATGGCCGTAGAAGCTTGAGAGGCTATAAGCGTTCGGAATATACAAAAACTGTAATCACTGACGATAACATTGCTAAAGTTCACCAAATAGTGCTAAATAACCGCCGAATTAAAGTAAAAGAGATAGCTGAGGTTATGAACATGTCCAGAGAACGTGTTTATCGCATATTTAATCAAAATTTAGGCTTAAAAAAGCTGGCCCCACGTCGGATGTCGCGCTTGCTCAGGTTAGATCAAAAACGTTTTCGAATGAACAGTTCTAAGGCTCTTTTGCCGCACTTTAGGCATAATAAATCAGAGTTTTGGTGCCAATTAATTACTGTAGATGAAACTTGGATACACCAACAAAAATACAATCAAAACAGTAGATTACGAAAGGGGAATCGGCTTTGAGATAGTCATAGAATTATCTTCATCGATTATCTTCGAACAAGAAAAACCATTACATCATTAATTGACAAACCAATGAGAGAAATTGCTGAAAAACGGCCAGATGAAAAAAACATTGTTTCAACAAGACAGAGGAGGCCATCACCTTCGTAAGAAGATATTTTACAGAAACATCCCAAATAAAACTCGGATGAGTCTAGCGTTCCAATTAACCCATCCAAACCAAAGGTGGCTGGTGAAACAGTTGTCCCCAGTATACGTATAATCAGTGGACCAGGTAGAGAAAACACGACAATTCTTATGGCTATCAGTGCGCCGGGTGAAAAGTGCCTCCACTGATTATATTCGAGGAAAAAAATGTGTGGAATGAATTTACCGCTAAAAAAGAAGACGCTTTCCTTAGTAAAAGCTGCACTGCATCACCAAATGGATACATACAGGCTCGGAAACTTTTCGCAATTATTTTGAGCGCAATTTTGTCAAACATATTAGACCTGAACGTCCTGCTCTCATCGTTTACGATGGACATGCAATGCATTTGAACCTATTCAAAGTTATTAATAATACAAGTACGAAAACTTAAGCTCAAAGTTCGAGGTTATTGTTTTCGCAAGTGTGAAACAAAACTTTTCTTTTTGTCAACTACATTGATCAGGAGTCACTATGGATATACTGTTTATGAATTGTTTATTTTATTAAACAATAAACAAAAATTGAAAAGTCAAATGAAGTTCCTGAAAATAAAGCGAACTTATTGCGGAAAAAACTGTTAGCCATAAAGTGTAAAGCTGCTTATATAATTTTCTGCCATTGGCTCAAAGTAACAGAAGAGGTAATTCTCGCCTTTTTAGACAAGAAGATAAGTCTGCGATTATCAATTTTCATTTACATTTTTTTTTTAATTAATTAGTTTGATTTGTGGCAAGAAACGTTAATACAAATAAAAGACAAAGTGTTTAACCAAAAACTACTTAAGACCAACAACCAATCAACTTGCTAATTAGTGCACGGTCCCCACAAATTATGTCAACAATCAGTGACAATTTAACTTCAACTACATACAAACAACATTATTAGATTAACAACATATACCGCATGTATATTTTTTTGTTAAATTCAAAAATCATTCTTATTAAATACCAACTCATTAATAATAAACATCTTTCTCACTAAAAACGTTCAAAATCACAACATGGAATTAAAAATTTCAATTCCATTTCATCACCAATATATATTATAACTGACGAAACCGACGAAAGCATTGGGTGCAATATTTATTTTACTTCAGCAGTGATTGCATTTGGCTTCGTTGATATTGCATGCTGTAATGTGCGTTGTCCGCTTTGTCCAACATAGTATCTAATCTATCTGAATTTCTATCTAAGGCTTTTGCAAGATCACTTTTCCTTTGAGATTCGAGAGGAATTGGGTTTGGTGTATTGTCCTGTTGTTCGGGCTGGTGAGAAGAATCCACATTGTTATCGTCATCTTCTTCTTCGATTTTCTTGGCTTCGATTGAGGAACTATCTAAGGAATTGGAAGAGTGCCAATTTCCTAGTCTGGATTTCATATAGCTGGTTACAGAGTTGCATCTATACTAAAATTCAAAGCAAAAATCACAACGGCGGTTCTTCCTTATAAAATAACTTAATAAATATTTCATTTAAAGTAATTTAGAAATAGAACTAAATCAGAAAAGTATCTAAAGGTCTAATTTTTCAATTAGAAAGCTTTGCATGTAGAGTCACCTTGAATGTTACTAGCAAATTACCTTAAAATTATTAATCTTCTTCTGGGTCATGGATAGTAAGTTATTGAGTTCTTCAAGTTTTCCACCAACATTTTGCAGTTCCTCATTTTGTGCTTCGGCTCCCTAGAAAATAACGATTTCAACTACAACTTATACAATGTCTCGATGTCGCACAAATTTTAATATAACAATGTCAAATAAATAAATGTAGTTTAATGATTGTAATAAAATTGTTATATGGAACATGGAAAATTAAATCTTGTATTCGGAAGGGCGCTGACAAAATGTGGAAGATCGAAAACACGGTCGTCCACTTGTAATGCTTGATTTATTTTTATTGCACTCATTTGCAGGGTGATTTCGACAATATACCATGAGCACCTATTGCAGGTATTTTTTGTTTTTTTGTTATACTGTGGCATTTTTCGACGTTTTCAATATATTATATGGATATTACTCAAAGAATAAAGAAACAGGCTTATACAAATGACTGGCACAAGAATTTGTAGAACACATAGGAAGAATAGTTAATCAAGGTCTGCCCAAAGTGAGCTTCGTATAGCAATTGAACATTTTTTTTTAATCAATTGATGATGAAGACTTTCAAATTAAGTGAGCTGGTGTCGTCGACGTACATTAGAACAACAAAATCAAAATGACTGACTCATCATGCAAGAAAGCAATGTACAGTGACTGCCGACTGTCGGGCGAAAATTTGTAAGCTTTGTGTTTCGGAATGGTTTAGCAATTTTTAAAGTTTTCAATAAAATAACGTAATTAATAATAAAATACATTTCCATTTCTTTACGCTTACCAGAAATAAAATATTTGAGAAAATACTATCATAATATCATAATAAACTGAAGTCAAATATGTCGCTTAATGCCGTATTTTTTTATTTCGTATGAAACTGTATAATTTGTAAATCTAATAAAATATGAGATCTAAAAGTTATCACGTCACCGAATACACTTCAAAATATGACGTTACTGAGTTCAGAAATAAACCTCTGGTCCAAACTGAAATGACATCAAAATGAGTAAAAAGTGACTGCATTTTTTGACGCCAAAGTGATATCGTGACATCGTGGTTCTGACGTTTCTTGGAAAAAAATTAGTAGTAAACAACGTTATTGTAACGTGGTGCACTATGTAAGTCCTAATCATTATTTATGGCAAATATTGATACCTACGCCGTAAAGCTCCAATATTACACAAATTCATATACGAAAAAAAGTGAAGATGAGGCATGAAACGGCAATGATTTGTACCCACTAGGACAATTGTCCCATGTGTTGTTGCATTGTTGCTTATCATATGTACAGTTTTATTAGAATTTTGTATTTAAAATTTTTCGCGACATGACCTCTAATAGTTTTAAACCAATAATACTGTATTATGTACTCGCCATTCTAGTAGTATTATTACGAGAATAACAAGAATGGTAAACCAACCACCAGAAAAGTAAACGTAACACCAATTCACAACAAAAGTGACTATTTTGTCTTGTGGATTAACGAATTATTATTCTTTATTATCCTATTGTACAAAAATAAATAAATAAAACTATCGATTCCCTCTACTATTCAAGATAGATTGCTTGATACGCATTCGTTGGTGTTGGCTTAAATTACGGTATCTGTGCACTTATCCTGTAGATGAATTCATAAAAAATAACGAAAGAAGCTGCCTAAGATTGGTGTAGGTTTTTATACGACCCTGATTAAGTAGTACAGTCTATACCAAATCTTTTTTTCATAACGCACAAATAAGCCTCTCTGGAAGTACCGTCACTCTCTGCAAAAACGTGTATACTCGTATGCAGTAAAGATACTTGAAAAAAAAGCTTTAGTCCAGTTATTAAGAAGGAAGTCTTGCTTCAAATGTATGACTATTTTCTTGTCCAAGTCTACCTACAAGTAATGTCTTAATATGGTATACATTCATTATCGATACACACGCAAAAGAGCACTCGGGCATTTTGAACAAATGTTTCTTTTTTATTCACATTTGGAGGAGGAGGAGGTGAGGGGAGGATACCCTTTGTCCAAGTGTAGATAGTGTTTCTTAAAGTTGCTTTCTATTCTAAAAAAGCTGAAATATTTGTTTATGGAGAAAATGACAAGTAACGGGGTACTCTACTACTAACTAATACCTGTTGGAGTGTTTACGTGGCTACTACAGTCCAGTTTATATACAGTGAGGTTTTTATAACACCGTTGTTCGATTTTATTTGTCCCATGTCAACGCGTGGGCAGTTATACAACCAACATTACTCCTATTACAAAACATGCGTTTTTACATGTTGAATACTTGACTAACAGAGGTCGTATACATACATAGTAATCTCGTTTGTACTACGTCTGTCGGGATATTTTGCAGCAAACTGATATCGTACATTTCTGATACTGTTTCCGGCTTGATACCAATTTATAATAACTTTGACAGTTATCAATAGGATGTTTATGTAGAAACCAATAATATATAGGAGTAATGTTGGTTGCATAACTGCCCATGCGTTGACATGGGACAAATAAAATCAAACATAGGGATATATGTACGGTATTATAAAATCCTCACTGTATATATAGGTATATCAGAGATTTATCGTATATTTTATACAATTGTTTCGGTATCTTCATATCGATCAGTTCGCAATAGCTTGCTGCCAGCTGACTAGATTAATAGAGTAGGAAAAGAGGAGGACATTCGTCCAGTATAGATATTTTTTATTTCATTTGAAATTTTCGCCTACGCTGTATATACATATACGTTTGACATAACCTAATGTGTACCTGACCCGTATTGGCCATTACACGTGAGCTGTATTCGTAAAGTTATAAAATTGTAAATTGTAAAATCAGCGTTTTTCGTGCCGTTTTTTTTTTGAGTCGAATACTTAATTACACGAACACTCAAAATAAATCGAGTATCTACATATCGATGAAGAGAATATAACAAGATCTATTATTATTAAATTATTTGAAAGGCAGTTATAGTACCACAAGAACTACTGTACCATTAGTTGTAAAGTAAACTGAGAAATGAGTTTTCGAAAGGCTTAAATAGACTGGCATTTACTGATCAGGAATTTGCTAGTAGTTATATTACTGATCAAATCCCAGTTAATAATCCTTTGATTGCACTGGAGAACATTGGGATGCTTCAAAATAATATACTGACAACGAGAGAAAAAAAAACAAATAATAGTGAGCAGATTGCTTCGATCCGTGAAGTTATCAACGAAATGACAAATAAAGATAAAAATGAGTTAGCAGAGATGATGGCAAATAACATAGTGGCATCTAATATTTATATAAAAACTGCTATTAGAAAACAGATTCAATACACTCATGTAGTGGCATTAAGAATGTGCTTAAAAAGATAAAAATTATATGGAAGTGTGTAAGACATTATCCCAAAGTAGGTGAACGAAAAAGGTATTATAAAACAACAAAGGGGATCTAAACTTTACATCGACACTTCAGAGAAAAATATTCTAGAACAAATAGAAAACGAAAGGCAGGCAACTGAAAAATTAAAAAAAAGGAGAAAGCAACGACGACAAATGTATTTGGAAAAGTATAAGAAATAAGCAAAAACCTAAGAAGAAAATATCTAAAGACCGCAAGGTTTCGTCAGATGACAATAATGATCTTTCATTTCACGACGATTTCGGAGTTTTAAAATACAAAATACAATAATTCATTGTCTTGGTAAACTTTTAAATGACAAAAAAGTAAAATTGCTTAGAAGCTACTGTCAAATAGCAAAGTTAATCCCACCTTCCAAAACGGGCATTGTAAAAATTTTATCGTATTTTACCTTTTACTATAACTTTGGTAACTTAATTGATCAATAGTATTGATAAAATCTGAATGTATGTTTTTTAATAGTTTAGTAGTTCTTTTTTGTAGACCAGTAATTTCTATTGGACGAAAGGTCCGTATGTTGGGAAACATTGGGGCAAACGTCGTCATTCAGTAAATTGTATTTTTTATACTAATGAATATTCGAACCAGATATTAAGAGAAACGTAATAATCTGTCAAGAAATATATTACAAATTTGAAACATGCTACTTTGGTACAAAAACAGTAAACCTTATATTTTATATTGTAGAACTATTAATGGTTAGAAAATTCCCCGTATAATTGTCTTTAAAAAGCGCTAACTTTCACTCAAGTACTAAGTAGGTATATCATTTACAATATTTTGAAAAACCCTATTATACAAAACTGTCTGTATTACTAATTATGTAAAACATGTATACTAGAAGTCATTTACCTTTAAATGTTCTGTGTCTATTTCTTCGTTTTGAACTTCCTGACTTTCATTTTCCTTTTGTTTTTTCAAAAACTCGTCATATTCTGGCTTATCAATACCTAATAATTCAGCTCTCATGCACTCATATTCATAAGTACCTTCTGCCATGCTGCTGTCTCCTTGTTTTAATCTTACTACTTTAGGGAGAAGCTACTGTATCTTATTTAATCTAAACACTACGACAAATTAAAAAGTATTACTCTACACGTAATCCCTCACAATTAATACTACTCTAACCATGCCGTTTGCTCTTTACTTTATTTTTATTACATTTCTGTAGTTGGCAGCATGAAAGTCAACGGATTGTATTGATTTTTCAGATTAAATTCATTAAATTTTAATTAAAGTGAAAGAAATAACATGTGAGTATCTCAGTCCCAACATATTACATTCAATGTGTGTTTAAATAATTTATAACATTATATATAGGCAACACATTTTGTTCTGTTTTTGTATTTATCCAGACATCTTCTGTAAATAGTAGCGAATATAAAATGAATTTACACTTTGCTCATAGATGGTGCCAATTGGCCTATAATTTTATCCATACCATTGGCACTAACCGCCAAGATTTAAAATGGAACTAGTGCAGCCCTCTATATTTTAGGGAGGCAGAATAGTTGATATTTATCACGGTAGATGGAACCCTTGAAGATAAAATTGGAAATTGGAAACTAAGAATTTTTAAAATTTAATAAGGTTAACAATATCTTCTGGGGTGTAACGTGCAACACATTTAACAGCAAGTTTTAACAGGCGTATTACTTGCCTAAAAAGCAAAGGACATGATATTAATAATGGCATATAATAAATATGTTAAATCACTAAAATAATTAATATAAAATAATTCTTGTATGCACGAGTTGTGTAATATATGTACAATAAATCTTACAGAAATGAAACCATGGTATTGTAACCTCTCTTAACTTTTTGTCATTATATTAAAACCAGCTTTAATTATCTAACATGTGATTTTATAAGCAGATTTGTCTTGTGAGTTTACGTTACTGAATTTTATACATTTCAAATGGTAGGAAATATATCGTTGGAATATATTAAAAAATTGTTCAAATATGTAACCGTATTTACAGTATACATATTTCCAATGAATTTTTTATATGTTTTAATGGAATATTTCTTATTTGAAAATATACAAAATTCGTAGAGACAAACATTTTATTACAAATTTGATTTAATATTCCCGCCTTTTAGTCGAGCGACAAACCAATATACTTCAAATTTTCAATCCTAAACTCGCCCCATTGTTAGAGGGCAGTACTGACTGAGGGAATAAAATTCAAATTTAGAGAGTGGCGTAGGTATGATTTTATTTTCAAATGAATGTCGAAACATTTAGTTCAGAAGTATAATTCATTCATATCACATTAAATTCGAATTGAAAGCATATTCCGATAAACAAATGAAAGTAATATTGAATACGTTACTGCAATCGTAGAAATCAACTTTTCTTAGTATGAATGAGTTCCAAAAGGATAAAAGAATTCGCTTTCTAGTTATAACAATTCAAATGTAATTGTCGGTAAGCTGGTAGCTTACCGACATGAACATTATTTTAGCTACCAACGTAATAAGGTACTAAGATGGTAAGCTCAAAATGTTACAATTGTGTACCCCATGAATTATATCATCCCTTGTTCATATTTTCAATTGCTACCTGACTACGGGTGTCTCATTATTCTTGGAGAAAGTAAACCCGGAAAAAATTGCACTTGTACCCTTTACCAAAAGGAGGAGATTGGAAGGCCTGAGAGCACCGACTCTATACAATAAGGTTATACAGATTAGTCAGGAGGCCAAGTTCCTGGGAGTGATCTTGGACTCTAAACTAAACTGGAACTCACATTTGGAGAAATTGACTGACAAATGTAAAAGGGTGTTAATAACAACCCGTAGAACAGTTGGAAAAACATGGGGACTCAAACCGCATATGACGTATTGGTTGTATAGTATGGTAGTAAGACCCATGATAACTTATGGCTGCCTGATCTGGTGGCCAAAAGTTAAGCGGGATATTTTTATTATGGGAGAGGCTAGAATGGGAGCATACAGACTAAGAAATACTAACTGGAGACCCCACTATGGGTCGGGGCACGCCAGAATAGAAGCAATAGTACAAAACCCAATCTTTGATATGGGGAGCGACATATCAATCACCAGGATTTCCTATGACAAACCCTTCAGGATTTTCTTGAATTAGGATGAATAGAAAAATGGTGAAGGGAGAAAACCGCACACCCAAAACTGGTAGACAGATGAGTCAAGGGCGGGCACTAATTCTGGCGTTGATGTATATGAGGAAAACCAGGGTTACAAGGTATGTGAACCACTTGGGCGATACACAACGGTATTTCAAACAGAAATATATGCTATACCAACCTGTGCGTCGGAGAGTCTGCGCCGCCAACCGCGAGGGCAGGCGATCTGTATTCTCTCTGACAGTCAGGCAGCCTTGAAGGCTCTAGCATCTTATTACATAGCCTCCAAACTAGTATGTCTGCAAAATCTAACTGTACTGGCCAGAGACAACAAGGTCACCTTGGTGTGGGGCCGGAGCCAGGTCTAGGTATTATAAAGAGTGCAGTACGTGGTGCAATTAATGAGTGGATTATAAAAGAACACCAACTATATTGGAACCATGTAGCTGGACAAAGACACAGCACAGCAGGTCATCTGCACAAGATGGGGATCTATAAAGATGAATCCCTATGCAGACTCTGTAAAGAGGAGGAGGAAACAGCCTTTCATATAATCTTAGAATGCGTGGCACTAAGTTGCTTTGCAAAGCGCGGCTTCTAAACCTGATCGAGGGAACTAACCTGTTTGAGTAAAATGGAATCAAAGCAAGAATAACACAATAGGCCCAGTGGGCCGCAGTGTTAGGGCCTCGTCCTGCCTCGATAGCAATCAATCGGTGCCTTGCAATAAATAGCTATTATCGATACCAACACAACGATACCTAGGTATCGATACCAACGAACTACGGTAACAACTACGGTATCTTAAAAAATCATTTTTAGACACATATTTATGGAACTAGTAGAGGATAGATGTAATTATTCGCGTACAATAGAATAATTGTTATAAAAAAGCCAAGTTATGATAATATCGTACATTTGATACCGTAGATATGTTATTGAATGTAATTATTGAAATCAACCTGTCTACTATCTATATCTATCTATAGCTACAAATTAGTCCCAGGTATCGATACCTGCCGATACTAAAGCGATTCCAGTACTTGGAATCGATACATCGGTAAGTATCGATACCTCGGTTGGTATCGATACCCGATACCAAAACTGTCGGTATCGCCCAGCCCTAGTCCGGACTACTGAAAATTATAAGTATAATTCTAAGCCTCCACTTAGCAGATGGCTTTATTTAAAATTAATTACGTCATCCCACACCTGTTAGGCCCAAGGCCCATAAATGTCATAATTTGACAATATAAACACTCAATAACTAATAGTTTATTTATGTACCTACTTACATACAGGGGCACCAATTGAAATTTTCCAGTTACAGCCCCGCACATTTGTTTCATACACTGACCTATGAAATGTTATTCTAAACGAATTCTTTTTGTCGACGCTGTTTCTACTGTTACACCTACGTCGAGCACAAGAATCCATAATGTCTTCTAATATGTTACTTATCATATCACTGTAATAAACAATGAATGCAAACTAATCTATGTGTTTGACGTAAGTGTAGTACCAATATGGTCGACCTGTACCCATTTTAACCACGTGATGTCTTCCTACCTATTCTTCCTCAATGGGAACAGGCGAAATATAACAGAAAGTCGTCATTTCTTGCTTTCTAAGTGAATTCGAACCCTAATAGAAGAAAACCGATATCGTAGTTGAATTGAGTAGAAAAAAATCCTTTAGAACCACTTTTTCTTTCAGTGACAAACAAACATTTCTTTTCTTTTCCTCGGCGGCTTGATTATGAATCCATTTGTTATAGTAGTGGAAGTAAAAATTTCCATAAACACGTAAATGTCTTGCAGCATACGGAACTCATATACAGGGTGTCTCACTGAAACCGTTCACTAGAAGTTTATGGGGCTGTGGCCAAAATATAAATTTGAGAATTCAGAGTTATATATAATCGATTATGTCGTCTTAAATAAAAATATTATTTATTTTTATATATTTAGATTTACCTATTTTTAAGCTTTATAAATATCTTTAGTTTCTTCAATTCGATTTGGGCGTTTTGTAGTTATTCAATTTTTTCTAAGACTATATCACTCATATTTCTGCCAACCAATCACACAGTTGGAATTCCTTAGCAACAGCCAATGACATTCATTTTATAGCGAAAAACTCACGTGTGAATTTTAATAAGTGATAAAATCACTTGTGGTTTTACAATATAATACAAATGCAAATGAAGTAATGTCAAAACGGCTCATTTTCGCTCACAATGTTCGCAATTACTACACATTATGATTTTTTTTTGTTTCCTCTTCTTCTGAGTTACCAGCCAAATACATGGCAAAATGAACACAACCTAAGAGAGTAAATTACGAAAATATCGGATAAATGCGGAACTTACTAATAGCAAACTACACTGCAACAAATTTTGTTCGTGATATAGGTAGTCTTTTTAAATACAACGCGTGACAAAGATTTTTCTTTGATAAAATTGATTTGGATAATTTATTTGTTCGTGCTTGTTGATCTTAAATTATTATCTCAACAATCACTTACAAATTATCCAAATCAATTTTATCGAAAAATCTTGGTCACTTGTTATATTACTTATGAAAATTTGCTATAGCGGACATTTATTCAAAAAATCAGAGAACACTCGATTTTTGGGATATCAATTTGGAATTCATAATATAATTAAACAACATGTTGGAGTATATTTTAGCGCCGAGAACGGATATCGGCATTGCGTGACTACTTTACTGTGGCACGTTAACTCTTGAAAATTTTGAAGAACCATAACTTATTTTTTTCAAATGGCACCCCCATATTTTATTAGTTAAGTCATCTTTGGCATCCAATTTTACATCTTTTACGTCCACTTTGTCCTATACCTAAAATTGATAGTTTAGGAGATGATAAGATTTGTTGAAAAATGCATACTCAACGATACTTATCCAGTGTGCTGTAAAAGCCTAACGTCAAAATCACACATCGTCGTTTGATGTTTGCGAGTTAATAATTATCCGTTAAATGCCTTCACATTATTGGTATAAAGAGTTAAAATGGATAACAATAACGAAAACAATATTTACATCTTAATGTTCGAAGACAGGTGGGTAAGGCGGTTAGGAATTGGTCTGTAAGATCTCCGGATATGACACCTGTGGATTTCTTCCTTTGGGGCCGTATCAAAGAACTGGTCTACCAGACATCGGCGACCACGAGGGAGGAATTAGAAGCATGGGTGCGAGCAGCATTCGACAGACTCTCTTCTCAAAGTCTACAAAGCGCAACACTTGAGGATGTTTCTTCACGTTTAACACTGTGCTTGAATGCGAACGACCACCATTTTGAACAAATATATATAATTTCTTTCTCGTTTTTTACACCCATTTTTTTAAATACATTAAGAATTTCTTGATTTGTGTAAATACTATTTTCGTTATTGTTATCCACTTTAACTCTTTATAGCAATAATGTAAAGGCATTTAATGGATAATTATTAACTCGCAAGCATCAAACGACGAAGTGTGATTTTGACGGTATACTTTGACAACAAATCTTTGAGGACGCTCATTTTCCACGGCACACTGGATAAGTATCGATGAGTTGTGTGCATTTTTCAAAAAATCTAATCTCCTAAACTATCAATTTTAGGTAAGGGACATGTGGACCATAAAAGATGTAAAATTGGACGCCGAAGACGACTAAGTAATAAAATATAGGGGATGCCATTTGAAAAAATTAAATTATGGTTCTTAAAAATTTCGAAGAGTTAATGTGGCATAGTAAAGTAACCACACAATGTAGACAGCCGTTCTTGGCGCTGAAATATACTCGAACATGTCATTTAAGCAAATTATGAATTCTAAATTGATATCCCAAAAATCGAGTTAATTCTTTGAATAAATGTCCGCTATAGCAAATTTTTTTAGAAAATACTGAATAACTACAAAACGCGCACATCAAATTGAAAAAATTAAAGATATTTCTAAAGCTTAAAAATAGGTAAATCTAAATATGTAAAAATATACAGGGTGCTCCATTAAAAATAACAAAGTAGATGGCAACTTCCGGTATAACAAGAAGTGCTAAAAATCTAATATTTTAATTGAAGAGAACACAGTTTATTATACCTAATCCTAAATTTTCAAATTTATATTTTGGCCAGAACCCCATAAACTTCTAATGAACGGTCTCGCTGAGACACCCTGTATGTCTAATTTCTAAATTTGTTAAGACAATTTTTGCGACTCTGGTTTATCAATAGAATGACATTCGTTGTGAAATATTAACTCGACAGTGAATTGAAACGATCTGCACAAACATCGGGAAGGTGTTCCTAGTGGATATAAACGATCACAAACCGTTACAAATTATTAGCGGTAAGAAACAACAATGATCTGGGAAAAGTCAAATAAGATCATGAACAAATAAATTTTAATCGTTTATTTCTTAAGTATTCATTTAAATAATATAAATGCATCCAAATACACCTACGAAAAAGAATATTTGCAATTTAACCTAGAAATTTCACCAAAGAAAAAAAAAAAAAAAAGATTAGGTCAATATATATATATAATATGTATATATATAAAACGAATATTTACAGTATTAACATAGATAAGAATATATTCAGTTAAAAAGGTTCTATTATATAATAATATAACAAAGACATCGTAAAAAAGTCAAGCAACAATGTATATCTATCCGAAAAAGAAACATCATCTTCGAATTTTGCTTTCGTCGAATTTCTTTCAGATTTTTTCCTGTTGAAACACTTAAAAGACTTATTCGTTATTAATTAATTTATTAATTAATCTGTTGTTGTGTGTGTAAAGTCATTTTTTCATCTCTCTCTTTTATATATATAATATTTATATATCACTTATGTATAATATATTTATATTTATTTACACAAAACCGAAAAAGAAAAAAGGGGCCATATCTTTCTCCTTCAAATGTCATATTATATCCGTCATTTTTTCTCTTTTGAATTCGTCATGTCGACACTTTCATCAACATCAAAATAAGAAAGTATTTAAAAAAATACATTTAACACACCATCCATTTTTCAAAAGAAAATCAAAAAATGGGAGCATCTCGTCGCAATTAACATTTAAAAAGAAATCAAGGAAAACATTCAAAAACCACGCACTTAAATTTTTATCGTCATCAATCCTCATCACTTAACGGTTCGTATTTCGAATCTAGAAGGGGTTCTGGTTCATTCCTAGCGTTATCATTGGCAGTGCTGTTGTCTTTGACGTAATTATAAGTGAAACCGGATTGGGGTTGGTGTGGTTGAGGTTGAAACTCATTCTCATGCTTCTCTTCATCGATAACCATTTCGCCTGGACTGTCACTCCTATCATGCGCAGAATGTGTGTCTTTTTTATCATCTTCAGTTCGCATAACCTCAACTATTCTATTTTTAACATAATCTAACGCTGAAATGTGAGGTTGGGGCTGTGTCTGCTGTGGATACCTTCGGTAATTTTGTTCCTGCCAATGATTATTCTCCGGGGGCGAGACAGGTTCGACAGGATACTTTTGCGGTTGCGCTATTCGTATAATCTGTCTCTCATCTTGCGATTGGGGTTGTTGTTGGGGAGTCCCCGATCGTTTCTCCTCTCTTTGTTGCAGTCTCCTCTTCCATTGTTCATTTAAACTTTCCTGATGAGTGTAATATGGTTGTCTGGTGTTAAAATCATGGCTGATAACACTATCGGTTAGTTCCTTTACAGTTAAATTCTTGTTTACAGGATCCGAATCTAAATCCACACTTATTACCGAAGGTGATCTTTCACCATTGTTATCCGGTTGAGGCTGTTCTCTGTGAAAGCTTTGGAATAATCTATCGCTGGCTCTTGGAGGTTCACGCGAATTACTCACAACCTCCCTAGCACTTTCGGATTGATTGATTTGATGGGTGATGATAGCATCGATCAAATTGGCAGCCGTTAACGTCGACGACTCATTCCTGGCAGCTTGCTGTTGTCTAACCTGTTGTTGTTGGTGATGATATCTCCTTTCCACCTCAATCCTCTGCTGTTGCTGCTGCTGTTGTTGTTGTTGCCTAATTTGTTGCTGTTGCATCATTTGGAATCGATGAGGTTGCTCCAAGATATTATCAGCGATAGTTTTTCCTAAACCTTCATGGGGAGCAGTCGGAACCGGCAAACTTGGTTGTTGCACAGCGACATCTACTAAAGAAGTTAACGCTTCGTGTCCAGGTAAAGGATAATGCGGTCTGGTATGTCTCTGTATGACACCTTGTCTTTGTTGTGTTTGCTGAGCGGCAGGTGGTGGTGTTCTATGCTGAGGACTCGTCGTTAAATAATACGGTTTCTCACTCCTCCTGCCTAATTTCTCCATCTGTTGTGAGGTTATGTAATCATTCATGATGATCTGCCTGCTCAACTGTTGTTCGACGGAATAAGGTTGGCGATACTGGGCCGCAAAATTCGCGTTCTGCGGAGGTGGCACATTCTGCGCGGGTCTCTTGCCAAAATATTCGTACATCCTCTTATCCTGTATGTGACCTGGCACGTGAATCGGCGTACCTTGCGTTATAGACCCCATCTTAGGATCAGGTGTTATTTGCCTCAATAAACCATCATATCTAGGCTGATTAACAATAGGCGTTCCCATCGTGATAGAACCTGCTTTAGGATTCGCTGGTTTTGGGCTCGGTAATTTTGGCTGAAGAACTCTACTCGAATAAACCGCAGGACTCTTCCTTTCATGATACATATACAATTCAGGTCGAATCTGTTGGTGTTTAGCGTGAGCTGGTGGTGGAAGCTCTCTATTCTTCTTGATACTCAAATCCAAGGTTAAATTCTCAGGTTCACGGCCGTCTTGAACTTGCATCACTACTAAATCATCTCTGTTCTGCGGTTCTTGCACCACTGGTGTTGCTTGAGGAGGTACTTGCACGGCAGTTATCGTCGCACCTATCAATGGAGTTAATTTAGCTATGGAGATCTCGTTTCGCTGACTTCTGGGCGGTTGATTGTTCAAATTATATTCACTGACGATGGTCACTTCATTAGAATCATTCAAGATTGAAGATATCGTGGGCGCCATGCCGCTACTCAACAGCAGCTGGGGTTGTTGAGGTCCGGACGGTTTCTTCAGCGACCTTTCTATCACATTTAACATTAAATCTTTGACGGTAAGCGGCGAAGTATTCTGTCGAGTCTGGCCGTCTGGGTTCACGGGTGTAATAGTGGCAGTACCCTGATAATGATCCGGAGTTTGACCTTCGTCAGCAGTTTCGGTCGCTGAAGAATCGTAATCTTCTTTCCTAGCTGGATTGGCGGGCTGTTCGTGATTAACAGGTGGACTTTCAGCGCTTACTGTATCACTGGAATGTCTTTCTCGCAGAGGTTCTTCGCAACTACTTGTACTGGACCCGCTTTCTTCTTCATCGGTCAACGTTGGTTTCCTATCACCTAAACACGATTCTAATTCCAATCTTTTCCTATTAGAGGCGTAGAAACTTCTAACTTGCTGCGCGGTTTTATTCATTCGTTCACCCACTAACTGCCAATTCGCTCCAACCTCCGATAAGATATTCCTCAGTTGGTTAACCTCGTCTTCGGGCCAGTCCTCCACCAGACCTAATCTTCTTTGTATACGATTGAAGCATGCAGAACAACACTTCGTCACGCTGCTGGGTACGTGGAACTCCGCCAGGAGCTGGTCGCGGACGTCTTGGGGAAGCTCTTGCAAACGTTGCGGAAACGAACGAAGACGTTTAACACGTCCCCTGGCGTTTGGACATGTAGGTAGCGGACAGTGGGTGTATCTGGAACGGACGCTTTTGCATCGGCAGGTGTTGCAAACACGACCGTTCGGTGGTATCTGGTCTTCGCGCAAGCCGTACAAGCTGGCTTGGTTCGGTGCCAAGGGTCTGGATTGGAGTTGAGATCCGAGTTGGGCGCCGCATACTATGCATTGACCTTGACTCGATTTGTCTGAAATTAAAACAGAAACGTATTAAAATTTGAATTGTAGATAAAAATAATCAGAAATTTTAATACTTGATATTAATTTTATTATACAAACATTGAGATCGAATCGTCAAATAAAGCTAATAATTATGTTTATTTCAGCATATTCATTTCGTCGTAAGATTTCTTTCAATACACTAACTTTTTTTTTAATTTTAATAATACGGTGAATCAACATGTTTACTAATTTCAGGAGACGCCATAATAAAACTTGTCCATACGTCAGAATAGAGATGGGCAAACAGACACAAATAATTTAATGAAATAACATGCCTAGTAATCAAAATTGCAAAAGTAAACGCGATCATTTACACTAAATATGTGAAATAATCGGGGCGTGCAATCCGGGCAGTCACGTCTATACCATTCAGCGAGCATTACTAGCAGCGCAGAAAACAACTGAATGTGTGTATTATTAGATCGCTGAATTGCAGGATTATGTTTATTTTGAATAAATGCGAACGTGTTGTATCCTATGTAACATATTTTGTTAATTTTTTTAACTTTTCTGTATTATTTTCTGTTTTCGATTGAATTGCAAACATCGTATTTTAAGCTACAAATATTTAAATTAAAATTATTCTTGTGGATGCTAATACTTTATTATTGAATTACTTACACACTTCAATGTATCTATAGGTAAAGCAAGTATACCCTCGCGATATTTATATGATTTTAGAAAGATGTCACGTCGTCTAACAATTAAAACAACACGATTAATATCTGAATGTTGAAATTAGATCTTGGAACATAAGGGATACGAGTAGTTCACTTTCTAGCCGCCTTCTTAAAACATAATTTTGTTTTTCGCCAAAAAAGCCATTTTGACTGCCAGGGTGAAAGAAGTGTAAATTAGACTAGAGAACATAAGAATTGAAGACCTCGGTAATGACATGTGATAAGGTAGGAGATTGTAAAAATTGAGTTATTCATAACAAAAATACAACATGGAAGTGTTTCTCTCCGATTATCTCTTAAGACAAAAGTAACATTTCCTGTATCGGTTATGGTCTGGGACAGCATTTCGTCCAGAGAGATAACAACAATTTAATTTCATTAAAATAACCATGGATAAATACTTAAGACATTTTAAACGAAATTCTTTTATTAGTCATGGAATAGTTGTCATCAGGACAAGACTTTTTAACTCCAGCAGAATTGTACAACATGCTATACTTTAAAACGCGCTTTGTAATGTTTGTAAAACAACAATATGTCATTCATGGATAGGTGCCTTTGAAGTGGTTACCATTAGTCTCCAATCGAAACTTTACTTACTAATCCGAAAAATATTTGACATTTGGAGTTCAATCGAAGACTCTTAAACGTTAGGAATGAACTCGAAACTGAGGAAAAATTTAGAGCTAGCATATATGAAAATAATAATAATAAACCGCCATTAATACTGGGCATAAAAAGCTGTTATTACCGTTCAAATATAATAATTGTATTTGTCTAATGTAATTTGTTAATAAACAGTGAAACATCATGGTTATGCAACTTTGTCTCTCTTAGTTTGAGATCGTGAATAATCTAACAATTTGGACCTATCAACTGGACTATCAAATATCACAAACAACGAAACGCGTTTCAGTCTGTGACGTTCATCACATTCATAGATCCGATTGGTCGATAAATACCGTAGATAATTCTTCTCAGCTTTCAACTTGCATTTTTTAGAAGTGGTTGGAATACAGCTATTTGTTCATAATGGGCTTAAATGTATTCTTGATTTTGATTTGTTATTGTCTGTTGATGTCCCAGACGACTTTAGCGCACGTATGATAGGAGATTATATGACTATATATCCTCCATTCCAGTTGTTCCAATGAACTAACGTTCTTTCGTTCTGATACCAACGCGGACATTCTATACATCACTATTTTCAAAAATGACCCTGCCAATACGGATATTAACTGAGCGTACATCATAATCCAACAATCTTTTGGTGGTAGATCGAAATCACTGATAACCTAATGTTGCTATACTCGACCAATCGATGAATAAAACTGACAAATGATATGTCGGATTACCTTAACGCACTCCTTCAACGACCAAGGTCAAACAGAACAAAGTGAACCGAAGACTCAGGTTCTCTTGGATTGGAACAAGTACAGCGCCAAAAAGCGAGCACAATAAACTGGTCATATTACAAATGTAGCCGTAGTACCAACTCCAAAAAACATCCAGAGAATAAGGGGTGTCGACTGTATGATGAAGATGAATCTGTTTGGAAGACCACAATAGTTTTCAAGATCATCAAAAACAGGAGCCACGGCATTAGATTAAGAAAGACGATGTGTAGTTGAAAATACGTCCGTATTAAAAGGTGTGTTGTTAAACTTCAAAACATGGTTAGGTGTAACAATACAGAGATCTTACTAACTAAACTAAGGTGACAAGAAATCAGGTAGACAGTGATGGTAGCGTCATTGACTTAACCTCCACAAAAAGTAGCCGGAGGAAAAATGTGATATAACACATAAAGCAGCAATTAAGGGTACGAATGAAAGGAATAATGAGTAGAAATGGATAGAAGTACAAAATAAAAAAGGCAACGGTAAAATGAGTCCTTTCGTGGCATATAAAATGATAAAGTTTTACCCACTTCCTAAAATAACGTATAAAAGGCTGTTTGTCAATAAATACGACAAAGATGTAAGATTTATTAGATTTTATTTTAATAAACCTCAAAAATTTTTGCAAAGAACCCAGTAATAAATCCATTGTCATAATTAAAGATTCCGCTTTATCGATTATCCATCAAAATACTAATTACACTGTCAAACAGAATTTTTCTCCCTCATACACCATTAGGTGTAGTTTATGTCGTTTTCCATGCTGATTCTGAAACTAATTTTAAATTTGCTCCATCACAACACTAGGATTTAGACTTCAAGGATGGAAACTGTTTCTATGTATTGCCAGAAAGAACTGTCACAGTAAGTGTAATAGACCGAAGAAGGTATTTCATTCTGCAATAATGTCGATGATTTGATGCTGACATTAGGTCATCAATACAACCCAGAAGAACGGCGTCATTTTATCGATGCTTCTAAATTGAGTTTGGAAGCTGCCTTCTTCATATAGGAAACGTTTATCCATCCATCTCGGCCGGCTACGCAGTCCATATGAAGGAAACTTATGAAAATATGACTCGTCTTCTCGACAAAATTAATTACAAAGTGTACAAATAGCATATCAGCGCAGACCTGAAAGTTGTAGCAATTCTACTCGGTTTACAACTTGGATATACAAAGCACCACGGGTTCCTTTGTGAGTGGGATAGTCAATCGAGAAATTCCTACTACGTTGCTAAAGATTGATCAGTCAGGGCTCAGTATATTCCTGGACAAAAGAATATACTTCATAAGGCACTAGTGGAATCTGATAAAATATTTCTACCGCTACTGCACATCAACTTAGGTGTGATGAAGGATGATGTCAAAGCAATGGATAGATTATTCCAATAACTTCTATTTCAAATGCAAAACTTAGAGGGATTTTTTGTAGGACCCCAAATTAAATGTCTACAACAAGATGCACAATCTGAAGAGACTTCAAATGATTTGGAACGTGGTGCTTGGCATGCTTTTAGGAGTGTGCCCAGCAATTGTCAATGAACTTCTTAGAAGTTACCATGAAATGGTCTGTAACATGAGCCTTAAACTTAAACTTGCACCTGGATTTCTTTCCCCCGAATCTCGGCGGCGTCAGTGAACACAACGAGGAATTTCATCAAGACATTTCTGTTATCGAAAAACGTTGCCAGGACAAGTGAAACAGTGAAATGTTGGCTGATTATTGTTGGAGTTTGATATCAGAAAGTACCGTGGAACAGTATAAAAGAGAAGTAAAAAGGAAAACATTTTAAGACAGAACGTTTGTACCAAAACCTGTCGTGCCAGAATAAATTTGTTTTTATTGTTATTATTACGACTGTAAAAGAAAGTAAACCTGTACATAGTTACTAAAGAAAAAAAATTAAATTTGTTGCCTAGTGTTATCAATTGTAAAGATGCAACTAGTCTATTAGTCTAACTAGTAATTACTGTCTACTGTCTAACAGTATGTTTGGGGTTTCCCACAATTTGGCCGTTAGAACTAAATCAAACGAACTTACTTTTATTTTCCGAATCTGACTCTGTTTTCATTAGGCTTTGTATGGTTATTGACACATTTTATTGTTGCAGAAACAAACAGTTTCTTTTGATGGAATTATTCCCGAGTGAAGCTGTCTTTTTCTTTCATTTATATTAAGTCAACTAAACAAGAAATTATTTTTAAATATGTATATAACGATGACGAGTTGTAACAGTAAAAATACAAAGAAAACAATTTTATTCTAGTTGGAATTAATAAACACAATTTCGTTTATCCATTCCAGATCGCCGACCATCAGAGTGTTATCTCCGCATCTAAAGTACACGATTGATTTCAGTCCTGAAACGCGTTAGACGTTATTGCTTTCCTCTAGCCATTTCCAACCCCAGGAAATTAATTATTAAAAATATGACATTATTTCCAGTAATAATGAAACGATAGCCAGTTCCACTCGCAACACAGACAACACACACACCACCACAGATTCTTATCGGCCATTTGCTATATTGCTCTTTAATTATGGCAATTTATTTAATTGGTATGTATATTACGTATCTATTCCTAATTTTGTAAAATGATGATATTGTTTTTGATTTCCATGCGAGAAATATGATCGATATAATGTACTTTAATACTACTATAGTAATACCAATAACGAAATTGTACTGATATTAGATATGTCAAGAATTAAACCGTTACCGAGTTCTTTATTTCAATATTGGTCGTCTCTATATTGAGTTATTTTTTTTTTATTAAACAGAATTGCTCGAATAAAACGCTAATTTTATGCGTTTACATATTTTATTAATTAAGTTTATAAACCCTTAAATTACCTACTCTATTAACTAACTTGTTGTTTTATTACATAATTTTTATTACTTCCATCGTCTACCATCTAAATGTATGTTGCTGCAGATTTATCATACTATATAACCATCCATCGAAATATAAACCATTAATGACGATAAGGCAAATATTAAAGAGCGAGTAAAGATTAAATAGCGAAGCCGGGTTATAATTGGTTCAAGTTATCCGGGGCTACAGCCGTTCTACGTCGCGTTGTGCAAACGAATTCGCTTAATCCAGCACTAATTAGACGCGAAAATCAACACACAGAGTGAAGAGCAGGGCGAAATCCCGTCAGGAATTTCTCTATACCTTAACCACCTCATCCCAGGATTGCGCTGGTACACGAGGTGGAGTTACACGTTCGCTAATTGCCCATCGTCAAAACTTCTCCGCGCTCCTCACTCGTTGCCTTACTCATCTAAATATCTCCGATTCGTAACTAGCCCACACAACCAGAAGATTAGGGTTAAAATTAAATAAAATTTTCTAATTATATCTGTGATCAAAATCTTTCGACACGTTAACTTCAGTCTGTTGGTTTTAAAATTTTAAGAGAAAACAAGTTCGATAGCTAACTGAGAAAAAAAAAATTAAAGAAAATCTAATATAGTGTTCGAAAATGTCTCAAAATATACAAATGCCACCTATACCAAGTATTTTCGCGACACTGAGAAAAATGGTCCAGATAAACATTTTATCTAGCATGAATTTATTTGTCAGGAGTGTTTTTTTAAGCTAAATGTACATATATCTATTAATCTGATATTATTTAACGTAGCTGCACAGTTTACTTCCGATAATATGGATAAGAACACGTTTCCAAAATAACAGGTAATTAATGCATGTTTAATAAACTCTTTGACAAGTAGCTACCGGTCTCTTAAGAATAAGGGTACAACATTGTTCTGGTAGCGTTAATGTAAAAATAACCCATTTATGTATACGACAAGTAATTATTTGTGAGGAATTAGCTAGTTAGTGAGTGTTACGTGTTTATGTTTGACGCCCGTTCCATTCGATAAACTGAAAGACATAATGGACGACAAAAAAATATCTGCATTATTGCCAGTAACCATTATTCACAACATGAAATTGCAAGAGTAGAGAAGGTGTTTCCCGAAAAACGGTGCAACTTATCGCCCGCCGGTTTAAGAAAAGAAAATATTCCTAGTACAACTAGTGGAAGGTCCTTTCGTGGTAGTAAGAGAAAAATCACCGGTCGTGTTAATCATGGTATCGTCCAAATAGTAACAGAAGACCACATATTATCATACAAATTCATAAAAAAAAAGTTGTTGAATGAATGACGGGAAATATCGCACAATAGTAGCGCACAATTCGTAAACATCTCTATAGAGATGTTTAGGTACTATACAGTCTGTTCCAAACTTAATGTCGCTCCCAAGGCTAAACAAACCCATAAAAATTATGTTTCCCATAATCCAATACGATTTTTCGTTAGTGAATACTAATCTTGTAAATGCGGTGCAAACCAAATATCGATTAAACTTCATGCATCTAATTTGCATTAGCAGTTATAATGTGTTTTTCGGCACAGGGGGTGACACTAATTTTGGAACAGACTGTACATTGCCGGTTTATAATATAGGCGACCCGTAAAAAAACTGAAAATAACACCAGCAATGAAAAAAGTTATTGGTTAGGGGAAACAACACAAAATCTACACAATTGACGAAAGATAAGATGAGTTAACATAAATTTGCATTTAAATCACAAATTGAATTTAAATTACAATTACTGAAGTTTTTCTTAAGTTCCCAGATTGAGTTCAGCGATGAGACCAAAGTAAAAGCGGTAGTCGAAAGAGTTCAATTTGTTAGAAGCCGTAAATGTGACCGATTTAGTGAAACGTCTATGTCAAAAACGGTAGAACACCCACCATCAGAAGGACCTAGACCTCTCATACTATTGCGAAGGCATAATGAATCAACAGCAACACAAATGATAGTGCTTTCTGCTACACGGCAATTAGACTTACCAGTGCTACCATGCCTGGAAAATTCTCCCGGCTTAAAAACCATAGAAAAAGTGCAGGGTGTCTTGAAATTACTTGTCTATTCAAGACAAAATAATACTAAAGTACAATTAATAGCCAATATTCAGGATATATGGCAAAACAACTCAAAAAGTAAACTAACTATTAAAGCTTGCATCGACAGTATGCTGGAAAGGATCAAAGATGTTATCAAAGCAAATGATGGAATTACGAAATATTAATATAATACATGTAATGCATTTTATTAATATTTCACAGTGAGCGAGAAAAAGGGACCCTGTTTATGAATACATTTTGTTCTATTTTAACCTTGAGTTTACGATTAAAATAATGGGTGGTTATTGTCGGATGCTCTATGTCTCATAACGTTTCTATTGTGCAAAATGATGAGTTGCCACCAGATGAAGCTGAGATGTTAGCTTGCAATGTAGACCTGTTGTTGGAGAACAGCTTAATAACAATGAATTTAACAACGCAACAAACATTTTAGAACAGAATTCTTTTCCAAATTTATTAGATTAATATTGTTTAGTTCCGATAATGCTAAAAAATAATATAAGATTCCTTTGCATGACATGTAAATGGGAGACCTAACTTAAAAAAATTGCAACACTGACAATATCAATTATTGTCTTCTTTAATTAAATTTTTTAATTGTTATTTCTTCATTTGTAGTATACACAATTTAAGCTTGGCTTTGCGTAGTTCATTATTTCGTTGCGCGTGTTTGTAACGCAATAGCTGTTTGAATTTCTAATCATTTAGTCTTTTTTCAGCAATAATTTTAATTTTTTTATTACTGGAGTACGTTTCTTGAACGTGACAGGATGGCATCTAGTGCTTTGTGATTATTCTAAAACAAATTACGTGTAAATAGTGCCAATTAGCAAGATCCATAAACTTTCCTTATGATTTTTTTTTATTTACTGCATAATCTGTAGTAATACCATAAGAGCTTTGAATTTATCGATAATTTCACGAATGCTTGTTGCATAGCGACGAAGACGAGTGTCAATTTGATAAGCATTTAAATCACGACAGCGCGTAGGTCAGTGTGATAGTTATTGGTATTTTGTGTTTTAACTTTAATATGATGTTTACGTCTTCAAATGAAAAGTACAAGTGCTATATGGGTTGGTTCAGTTAATAAGATATGCCTTACAATGAAATAGTGACGAAATTCGTGGATTTAATTTTATCAGAAAAGATTTTATGGAACTTTATTTACGAATTTTAAATTTCCAAGATCATATTCTATGGGCTGATGAGAGCAATTATTCAAACAACAGGAATGTCAATCGTCACAATTGTCATTATTGGTCGGGTTGAAAAACACTAATTTCCAAAGAAGGTGGAACATAAATGTATGGTGTGGAATATTAGGAGATTCAGGCAACTCAACAGGGTCGCATTACTTGGATTTTCTACTACATGCTGCCTCGAGAATGTTAATTCAAATTTGCGACAGCTCCTGTATTGTCAACAAGCCAGTGCTCCTCCTCACAACAGTAACATAGTAAGCAACAGTTTAAAAAAGGTGTTTCCGAGAAATACATAAGTCCTATGGCCTACTTTGTTCGGGGATATTCGAAACGTATAGTCTACGATATACCTTCCAGAAATGTCCAAGAATTAGAAGAAAGCTTGAGAAACATAACCAGTGCAGTATTAATTACCGCTACTCAGAACAGACTTTGACAAACACTCTCGCTCCGAACTATAACTTTAGCCAACAGTCAGTGCTAACATACGGCTGCCTAGCAGGCACCTTTATCTAGACATATTCCTTTGAGGAACTACCTTCACCTAATTACATTCGTATTCATATCTCCTTTTTGTTGCGCTGATTCTTACACAATATCAGAGTACATCAACCAGATGGCAGTAAATTCGTCAAAATATCGGGCATAAAAAAGGAGTCGAAGCTTATAGCAAAACAATAACGCAGACCGCCTAAACCTTGCCGAAGCTTCAAGACTGAAGCAGCGGTTCTCATTTTGAAATAACAAAACAAATTGTGACCTCTTAGGGCGATTTAGGCGATTAAATTCGGCCACATTAATCTCTTTAAAATTCGAGATTTTAAAAACTGTTCTAGTTACTTTAAACATTATCCTTCCATTTCAAAATTTCAAACGTAAAAATATAGAGAACACTGAAATATGTTTATTAGTATTTTATTAATTATTCATGATAGAAGACTAAAAGTTGAACCAATGCGCACAATGCAATAATTTGGAACAAAATTTCAGTTTTCTAAAAAGTGGGGTTGACAAAATTTAATTCTTTGGCCCATACATCTTAAACTATTTTTATTTAAAGCTCTTGGAACGATATTTGGAACAACTAAAACTTTAAAAATTTCGATTTACAAAAGGAGAAGCACTGAGGTAAAAAAGGGTTTTCCCACGTTTTCGATTGATTGTTAGTAATTTTCTGCAAAACTTTGGAACAATGTGGAACAACCAGCGACATAGCTATATTCGACTTACCCTATCCTACGGCGAATGAGTTTTCCCACCCACTCTTCTAATTATAGAATATTTGAGCAGTTCTCAAAATACGTTAGTAATTTCTGAGATTATATTAATAACCTTTTGTGGTTTTATCTGTACATCGAACATCTACTTCAACTAAACAAGACCTGTAATAGACACATAAATAACATCATTACAATCATCACAATAATGACGTATGGTACAAGTTTATACGTGCGTGAAAACAGCTCTCTCATGGGTACTTCCACCCCGAATACTACAGTGAAGACAAACAATCAAAGCATGCCTTGTTGAACAGCTCCGGGAACCGTGTTCTGACGACAAATGAAAGATTTCACGCTTGAATTTGAACGTAATGCGACGTTTCTCCTGCGGGAGATCCGCTTTAAACTTTATCCGTTCCTTTGGGGAATCACCGATTGTCGGTAGATAGCTTTGTACGTATTTATAAAATTGGCTATGATGGAAGTGCGGTCACAGGAGAGAACCTCAGTGATCGTGAATATACACGTTTCCGAATTAAAAGTGGATATAATGCAATTACAAGTGAATTGATCAGTTATACTGTTATGTAGCTTCTACTAAATTTACCGTCCATTGACTACCTGCAGCTGGGATTTTCATTAAGTGATGATAAAATTTTGTTATATTCTCAAGTAACTCCTTCTCGATTTGTAACAGTTAACAATTCGTATAATTAGCGTTGCATGCATATATCTACTCATCGCTAATTCCATTGTTTATATTGATTGGTACAGCATCCTACGTAGGTCTGCTAAGCCTAGTCTAATTTGCATATCGATCAAAAACGTGTAATGAAACAGATGTCGTGTATTATCCAAATAAATCATACGAGTATAAAATTGGTTATGCAGAAACTACATTATACATTATTATACCCAAACAAACTAAATTAATATTTGACAAAATTCAATCAATTACAGTATTAACAGTGGGTATTGTAATCTAGAGACCTGTATTTGAAAGCTTGCACGCCAACGCAGCGTATACTAATAGATCCAGTATATAGATATATCTACATGATGAACAATTACCATTACATTATTAATCTTACTTTTCTCGTGATATACAGAGATTTCTAACGATTTCTTGACAATAACCCGCATAGTTTTCCAACTCACAATATAAGGTTGTAGAAGTTATACAGCGTATTTAAAGAGTTGAAATGAACACTTTGTATAGAATATGTCATACAAACTACAGTAATTTCCTAACATCCCATATTTTTTTACATGTTATCATGTAAATTATTGTCAGTAGATCAGTTTGTGATATGCTAGCAGACAAATAGAAGAGAAATTGAAGTCTATCCTAAAGTATACAATTACAAGATCGTACACATCCTGCCAGCCCAGAATTACTACACGAGCAGAGGATCGATTATTTCAATCGATAAGTAAACGAAAGCGCAAAAAGAGCCTTTTCTATAAGAAAAAACCTCTCCTCCGTAGGTGATATCACCCACAATGGATGCAGTGACCACAAGTAGTATAACAAAGTGATCAGATCACTTAGTCGACGTAGACACGCTGTATATATGGGCCAGTGTATTTCGGCAGCTTGATGACTCACTATGCACAACTGGACTGAAGATACAACAGCCTTCTGTCTCATTATAATATGAATAATATTGTTGAGTACACACCGTTGTTGGGCACTGTTGAGAAAATCATCTAAGGTGGATGTAGTAGTAATTGATATTCAGGGTTTCTTACTAAATAATAGTTTTGTTGTGAAAGAACTGGCGATCAGTGGTGGTAAACAACTGAACCACTTTGTGTTTAAGCCTAACTATCGGTACCATAAACTGAAATGGAATAAGGAACGAATAGTTAAGTGGCTGGAAAATAACCATCATTCTTTACGATATAACGATGGACACATTAACCAACGAGAACTACTCAACATGCTGCAGCAGTTTATAAATCCCAGAAGTGTTGTCTATGTGACGGGACATCAGAAAGCAGATGTTTTAAAACGGTATATTAATTATCCTGTATTATCTGATAGTCACTTTGTTATACTACTGACACAACAACATCGAATCTGGTCAACGAAGACATTAAGTTAATGAAAAAATGTTTCCCAAATGTATTGTATTAACACATTTTTATAAAATGTAAGATTATAGTAATAATAAGCAGGTAATGTAGTATTTTTTAATCATCGATGTTAGCACAAACTAGCACAGTAAAAAATGTTCATGTGTTAATGGTTGTGTATAAATTGTCAACTTTTTTAAGCCAATCGAACACCTAGATGTGTAAATTTACCAGAATATTACACATTCTTGTGTGTATAGCAATAGAAAGCGATCGCTCAGTACAAAACTAGAAATAAATACTTTGCCGCAATGTCAAACGTTCGATTTGTTTGTTTGACCTGGCTTATCGGCAGTGGAGCTTTAGTAGGTGTGAGACGTACTGCCCAATTAGCATTATCTCTTTATGATTTGGATCTTTACTTAAGAGAGTCGTCTACCAGCTGATTATGTTACAGCGGTGCCATATCTACATAAGTCTATAAATCGTGTGCTTGATTTTATTTCAATATAATTTGAAAATTGGGCTTCATACACATATTTCTACAAATGCTTTACATCTACATATACAATTTTGTCTATTAATATTCGGTACTAACTTCACAATCTCTTTTCCCGTTACAGGCAGTTACCTTGATACGGGAATCGAGATTACTCTATTAATTTTTAGATTTAATTACTGAAATTTGCTATGAGCATTCAAAATACGTCTATACATGTGTGTATGAAGCCCGATTTTAAAATACGTTTTAAATAAATTACAAAAACATTATATTATGAAAAAATTTAAATGTGGCAACATCGCCAGCTGTCAAACGGTAGTGGGGTCTCTTAACGTACATCTTACAAACGATTGCAATATAATGAGAATTTTACATTTTTGACAGCAAGGCGTCGCGATTGCTGCCTATATTAATACTGATCACCGTGACCATCAACTAAAATAAAACGCATACGAAATTAAAATTTGACACTTACAGTATATTTATGAACGCCTTGAAGTAAAAGTGCACATTGCAAGCAGAATCAGCCAATAAAACAGGCATCAATAATTATTGTCTCGTACAATGCATAAATGAGCTGGTAAGCTGAATACTAGACCAGGGATTCCCAAACTATTTTGGGCAAGAGACCTCTTTTCCAAAATGAACTGATACCTCCGACCTCCATCTCTCTCTGTAATCTCTTGAAATAAATTAGGTAGTAGATGAGTGTATTATCATTCAAGCTCCAACAAATTTCAAAACGCAAATGAACTTTCAAGTGCAAGCTTGTTATATAGTAAAATATGATCATGATTTCGTTCGTGTTAAATCGCGCATATGCGTCAAATGCAGAGCAAGTCAAAACGTGCCTGAAAGACTTGTACGCTCGAACTCAGTATCTTGCACGAACTTGATCTATGACTGCATGATAGTAGGTGAATGTTCTGCTCTTCCTCTATTTAACCTCAAAATTCGAGCGAATTCGGTTGATATTTATTGTTGTTTAATAAAATGAGGCTTATTTATTGAATATCGTCCTAAGATCGCATCCTGTACCTAAAGTATTTGGTTTTTTTTCCTTTTTGTCTATATTAACAAAATGGGAATCAACACACAAATCACTTCTTGTTAGATTTACAAAACTTATTTGGTTAGATTGATATACAATCAAAATTGCAAATTTAACTTTAACACAGGTATATGTGGACCTACTGGACATATGTAGGTACGTCTTAATTTGGTGTAAACTGTATACATTTCTGTTTTATTGTATATGGTGGTCCGCATTAAAAACTCAACAATCACCAATGCATTTCAAGAGAAAATGGAACTGGGGAGAGGTCATCTTCGAAATGAGCTAAATAAAAATCTTCATATGCTCCGGCATGTTCTATAAAAAAGTGTAATCTCTTTCAAAGATTTCGTGGATTCATTTTCTATACATTGACGAACATCATTTATCACTTCTTTCAAACCAAGTGTTAACTTACAACCACATAATTTATGGTCTACAAAACCAATCAATCTCAGAAAAAGACTAACACAATTGGAAAGGCAATTATAAAAATTTTTGTGAATTACCCAAATAAACCTAAATTCCATTAATTAGAACTCGAGTCCGAAAATAGACTTTCAATCATGTTTACCGCAGGTCTAACACATTCATTCATCCATGACATTCAATGTCACTGTCAAAATAACTTTCAAAGCTGTTAGGATAGCTGGCTTAAGTTCAGACGTATATTTTCTATTGCAATGCTATCTTCGTCCTAGAAACTTTATAATGACACGGTAGTAACTGGCTCGAACGAAATCTTCCAAATATATTATTCCATCAAATAAAAAAGAATATTTCTATTTAAAGCCGATGTAATTAAACGCGACTAGTAATATTTGCGTAATTACTCAAGCAATTGCATTAGACTAATTTACTATTACCGACGCTACGCTGCGTCAATCTGCTTATTAAAAACCCTTTCAAAAATTAATCAAAACGTTTTGAATTGGTACGAAAAGTACACTCCATCGTAATATCATCCCGTCATCATATTCGTTTGTTCAGAAGCGAATATACTCCATACGCGAATTAATTATTCAAATTGCAAAACGTTATCCAAAGTGCATAGGATTATCTCTAGTCGTGTGTGTGCTCACAGCATACATACACACATGGTTGAAAGAGGGCGCTCAGACCAGGACGTCACTTCAAACTGTCAGTACCAGTGGCAGCTGATGAAAGAAAATTAGAAAACATGAACTGTTTCAAAAAAATCACACAATAAGTGTAAGATTTTTCCAATAGTTTTGAAGCTATTTCCAACTGACTCGGTGGTTTCTGAAATGCAATATTTACGAATAGATAGAACAAACATGATAGACATATAGCGCTTAAAACGGAAATAGGTATATCGAAAGGTGTTAGAGATATTGTTGCGACGCCTTCAATACACTTTATATAAACAACGTATTTAGATATACAGAAGCAGTTAGAGCCGTTAATTTTTGTGGTAATCGTTGCTCGCCCCGACATTATGTACGCTGTCCACATAGTGAACAGATTTCAACAACAATTCACAACAAACAATTCGCAATTAATTCATTGAAATGCAGTAAAACGCATTATAAAGTATTTAAAAGGAACAATAATGTGATAGTGAAGATACAAAACGATTAACAACAGTTTACGTATTTAAAGTGTGTCATGGTGCAATCACTTGGTCAAGCAGACGTTAACAAACAGTTTCATTATCTGCAACCGAAGTAGAATTGATCACTGCCTCAGAAGCAACCAAGGAAGCAATTTGGTTACAGCAAATGCTTACTGAAATCGAAATCAAAGTTGTATAAACTTAATCAAGAATTCTGTTTTTCACAAACGTACAAAACATATCGACATACTATACAATTTTATTCGAGAAAGATGTGAAACCACTCAGTTAGAAGCAAAGAAAAAGCTGAGGTTTAATTATTTGGAGTTGCCCTGATAATTGGCCGACACAGCATTATTAACAAGCATATTGTCCTATTTTATTTAGGCGTTAATTTATCAACTTAGTCGTCTGGGTCTAATGTACAAACATCGTAGTATCTATTAGATACATATATTAATTTTTTAATATGTACCTTTTTTAGTATCCACGGCGCCGCCACTGGTCGATGGTTTTCCCGAAGGTACCGAATAATTTTCTCAAACGTTCTGAACGAACAATTGAAGATCGTGCAACAGAGCGCTTTAACCTGTAAAATCGCCAGAGCACGCTTCTACTCCCGAATTCTCGGTATTTTCCATACACTACAGCAGCACCCCGATTCGGACCATCTCTCTTCATCATCAAATACCGTCAACACGCTACTTCATTAACTTAAAAACCCGTTCCAAATTGATAAAATATTCTCAAAGAGAATGAAATTTTCGTCGGGAATATGGATAGATTGCCCCGGATGATTTTGAATATGTAGCCGGTGTATGGTCGCGTACTCGCTCTGAATGTACGTATATATGTACATAGCCCGAAACGATGTTTTGCATTATGTTGCTTTAACGAGATTATTAATATTTTATTTCATTAGTTTAAGAGCCGAACCGGTCCTGCTTTTGTCTCGGAAGAGCGGCGATAGAAGAGAGAGACTGGGTTTCGGGTACGAATATCCCCGGAAAAGTGCTCATTTATATTTTACAAGTTGCCGCAAGGCGAAAAAAGTACAAATATTGTTAAGAATATGCTTCAAAGATAGTTATATGATATATGCATATATCCATATCAGTTGTAACCTGTGCTATTTGATAAATTCGCTCATAAATTTTAGAAGAACAAATTCTATTAGCTTAATTGAAAATAACCTAATCTTTCCTTGTTTCTCAGAAAGATAACATTTTAAAAGATGGCTGCATACAACAGGATGGAGACTAACTAGTCTCTGCTCTTCATTTGTACATATGCATACATATTGTTTCGATCATTATCATATATTAGCGTTTCTATCCCATTGTTTTTACAACCTTTCCTCACTTGTGATATTTAAGTAAATAGGATTTTGATTGATTTTTTCTTTCCATATGTAGCAGTCAACGGCTTTAACTCATATATTTCATTTCTAATTTGTGTAGTTAGTCTAATCAATGGGCTTCTTTCTATTTTCCCCCCTCTTCCGTTTATCAACTCTTAAGTTTCTAATTTCTTTTAAGTAGTAGTTTTCCTTTATTCGCTTAGATAATGTTGGTGTCGACTCCAACTTTACTTTCAGATATTCTCCACTAGATTTTCTGTATCTATTTACATTCAACAATAATTTCCATTCTGAATGCCAAAATCGAGCTTTTCAAGCTAGATATTTAAAAGATTTTCTTTTAATCAAGGGTTCAATGTATCCTTCTGAAATATTCTTCATTATAAAAAAGTCAAACAATTTAGGCCTTTTATTAACGAGAGAAGAATACTTCCTGGAATATAATATTGAAATAATCCGCTAGCGTAGACGTTAATAAGGGACATTTACAACTTTACTAAAAAAAAGTGGCCTTATTTTTCAAAAGAAAATCAATGAAATGCAGTAAAATTTCAAAAAAATACTCATATGTTCCAAAAGCTGGATTAAACGTTTTAACATACATTGTATCGCTGTTGATGAATCTACATCAATTCATATGAATATTGCCAATGACGGAGTTACTAAAGTTTGGGCTGACCTTTACCAGAACTATGACAATAACATTTTCAACACCAACGTGACTAAACTTTTTACAAATAGATCCCAGATAAAACATGGAAATTAATCGGAAAAAGTTCAACTGGCGTCTAAAGTACGATTTGCTGCTTTGATAGCTGCACACGCGACTTCAAGATGGTGGATTTTTAAAAGGCTTATAAGGAAGTACCGCAAAATACTTTTAAGTTATTTGCTTTTGTTGTATTTCAGATTTGACTAACTGCAATTGTGAATAGGATGGATCGTTATATAAAACGACTTAATTCTGATAGTACATGAACAAATGAAGATCCTTCATGTTCAAATCAGAAACAAAATCTCGGTGGTGGGGTAAAGGATGAAAGTACTGCAAAAAGAGTTAGAAAATATTCAGATGATTTTTTGTCACTTGGATTTTCAGTTATTGGGCCAAAACCCCAATGTGTAATCTGTTGTGAGGTACTATCAAATGAAGCTTTGGAACCATCAAAATTGAGGCGCCATTTGGAAACGAAACATAAAGAACACATAAATAAACCAATTGATTTTTTTAAACTCAAACAAAAACGTCTTCAAAGTACACAAACAGTCGCTAAGAATATGGTAGCTGATGCTGGTATAAAACAAAATGCGTTAAGAGCTTCATTTGAACTTTGAGAATTGATTGCTAAATGTGGAAAGGCTCATACTATAGGAGAGGAATTGCTGTTACCAGCTGCAAAAATAATGGTTTCAATTTTAATTAGCGATAAAACTGCCAAAGAACTTGGAAGCACCCCTTTATCGAATAATACGGTCAAAAGGCGTATACATGCAATGGCAAGTGATATAAAGGAAGATCTGATTCACAGAGTTCGTTCGTCTTCTCATTTTTCTCTACAGTTGGATGAATCTACTGATATTCAAAATGAAGCACAATTGCTGTGTTACGTTCGTTACATCTATGACGAATCTGTTTTGGAAGATCTATTGTTCATGTCTGCTATACAACATACAACTGCTGAAAATGTTTTCAACTGCTTAAATCAGTTTATAATATCACATAATATAAACTGGTCCAAATGTGTGGATGTAACTAGTGACGGAGCTCGGGCCATGTGTGGAAAATTTAAAGGACTTTCAGCACGTGTAAAGGAAATTATGCCCTCGATTCCTTGGTTTCACTGCGTCATTCACAAAGAAGCTCTCGTTGCAAAGAAGATTCCCGATCAACTAAAAGCAACATTGGATGATTCTATTAAAGTGGTTAATTTTATAAAAAGCAGAGCATTAAATTCAAGACTGTTTGAAAAATTATGTACAGAAATTAATAGTGATTATCATCAACTCTTACTGCACGCAGAAGTTCGTTGGTTGTCACGAGGAAAAGTTCTGACCAGATTGTTTCAACTAAAGGACGAGGTCCGATTATTTCTCAGTGAGAAAAATTTCCGTCTCGCAGACCGTTTCAACGATAGTAGTTGGGTAATCAGACTTGAATTTACTAAATCTTAATTTACAAGGAAATGGAATTTCAAACTTTCAAGATAAGATTGAAGCAATGATAAAAAAATGGATTTGTGGCTGCAACATGTTAGAAAAAATAAGTTTGATTATTTTCTCAAATTAAAAGAATTTTTAGAAGAAAATGAATGATTGCGATAAATCACTCTTTTTGCAGCATTTGGACCCATTAAAAATCACATTACGTGAGTATTTTCCCCTGCCAACAGTCAACCAAGCATGGATTAGAAATCCATACTCGATTGCAATTACATCAGAAAATGAAGGTCTGACAGCACTAGAAGAAGAACAGTTCATAGAACTGTCAACTGATGGTGATTTAAAAAGTAAATTCGATCAGCTTGTACTCGAAGATTTTTGGGTATTTGTGAAAGATTCATATCCGGAACTGTCAAACAAAGCCTTGAATTTTTTTATCCCATTTTTTACTACATACTTATGCGAAACTTCATTTTCTACCTTAATGTATATGAAAAATAAATATAGAAATAATTTGAAAAACGTTGAAGAAGAAGTAAGGCTGAAATTATCCAAAATTAAACCTAATATAGACAAGCTTGTCCGAGAAATGCAAGCTCAAGGATCACATTAATTTTACAAAAATTATTATAATTAACACTTGTTCTTTAAAAAATAAAACTTCCCTGATATAATCTTGTTTTATTGTTTTATGTCAATAGGACCGCCAACTTTATACAAAGCTAATCAGGAGCCGCGAGGAAAAAAGGTTGAGAAGCACTGACCTATGTATATGACTTAATTTTTAAACATTTACTGTAGTCTGAATGTTGGTTTCGTTTGGTTATAATAAATAGTTTTGTTTTTTTTTAACAAGATTACTCAATAGTGTTTAAATGGATCTTTATTTAAAAATTCCTATTACTTCTTAAGAAAGAAAAGACTCCTACAACTTAAGGAGCTCATCCCTATATTTTTGTCGAACTTTTTAATGTAACATTTCGTCCAGAAGCACCTCCCAAACCTATCTTTAGCAGTTTTAGAGCATCGATGTCACTTTTGTGCACCATTGGTAACCTCAGGTAAAAATACATCAAAGAACATATAATCCTGTTTCGCGGGATTGTGATAAAGTTATTTTATTTTCTGAATATAGACATTAAACATATTTATCACGTTCCAATAAATTCAATTCATTAGGATACGATCTTCGACACATCATACGACCCACTAATTTGTAATTTAATTAGGTACTTATTTAATATGATCATCGTTCAAAGAACAAAAATGGAGCAGTTAATTATATCGAAGAGGCAGTGATGATTAAACAAGTCTGTTTCCCATTCCATCTTCTAGCCATCCCCTGGATTTCTCCATCTGTTCTGCGGTTTCCAGGAGCCTTTTTCCGCAGCAGCAGCAGTAGCCTTCGACTTCGTTCTCTTTGGACGGTTAGGCACTCAATTAAATTAAACAAATGAAAAACTGTTTAATTACGCGGTGCGCCCCCTAGCCGCAAGTAAATTAAATAATCAGACGTTAAAAATTGCACGCGGATCTCCGTACGGTTAGCATGGTTCTTTTGCTGCTGAGCTTGCCAAAACACAGGGGTACAACACGCTTCTCTTTGGCGGCTGTGTAAGGTGGGCGGTTGGTGTAGATACTCGCTTTCCGCGCTATAAAGTCAAGATGAAACAGATAAATATTTAAATATATCAAGTTAATTAAATGAGGCAAACGTAGCGGTACGAATGTTTTTCGGCTTTTCCGACGATAACTTCTTCATTTCAGTTTCATTTCGGGTATTTACGTTGTTGAAAATATTTTTTTTTCAATTTATTTATCTGGAGAAATATCATACCAAGATTTGTATTAGAAGCTAAGCAATTCCTGAAATGGATTTAAAAAGAAATGTGTGTATCGTTTGTAGGCTTTCCAGAGTAAACATGAGAAATTGTTATAATCTACTGTTTAAATACATTTTCAAACTCTATCACTCTTTTGAGAATTTGAGTTTTGCTTGTAGTGTTTTATCAAAAATGATTTTTAAACCTTTTTATTCACATGATACAATGAAAAATTACTGTCCTATTTCTCTATTTTCTAGTATAGATTTCGAATATTGAGGAGCACTGAGACTGCACTTAAGGTAGAGGAAACGTAGGTAATTTGGAATAGCGCTGTATTATTATAACTACTAGTGACATCAAAGAAAGGCTAAGAAACAAGAAAAAGGTAGATGAAGAAAAATGTATCAAGAGAGAGATACAATCAAGGGAAATGGTAAAAACAAGGGAAAAGGTAAAGCCAACGAAAAAGGAAGTAGTAACAGAAAAGAAGAACGAACCAGGAGACGAAATAGTGAGATTGACAGAGACTCAGACACTTCTGTATCAAGCATTGTTGATTCATCGGAGACATCAGAAGACACTGGACCATTATTGGAGAAGATAGAAAACCCTATCGACTATAATGCAGTGTGCTTCTTTTGCGAAGGCAAATTTAGTGATGATGCAAGAGGAGAACAGTGGGTGCAGTGTCTTATGTGTGAGTTATGGGTACACAGCGAATGCGCTGGTTATGACTCTGGATTCTACGTATGCGATTACTGTAAATAATAATAAAAAAATTGGAAAATGTGAATATACGCTATTCCAAATTACCTTCACATAATTTTAATTTAGCTTTCTGACCATTTTTGAGTTAAGCTTCATTTTGAGACACTTTTTATTTTTCTGTATTATTTATAATTTTTTTACATTATAATATATGATTTTTGTTACATCTAGAAATAGTTTAATTCATCCACTTCCTTAAGTCGAATTTTTGCAAATTATTTTCAAATTAGTATTCCAAATTTGCTTCAGTTCCTCTATTCATCAGCAAAATTTTGTCATTGCTTGATAAAAAATTATAATATCGGATGTTGTGTGAATCACGAAATATTACGAGTATTATAGTCATTATCTAAGTATAGTGCAGAGTACTGCTCTTGACTAGTTCCACTCGTACTCCAGCCACAAACCACAGTTTGTAGAGGTAAATGGTTCTGTATACGTACTTGGACGGCTTGAAATTAGTGTTAGCGTTTTGCAAGAATCAGTGTTGGGTCCATTACTGTTTTTTTTAATGTGGTGGGTGCTTAGTTGCAGTGACTCCGTAAGCTATATCGCTTGTCCGGCTATCACGGCAACTCTCGCGGTCTGGTTTTTTGTGTGTGTATGTTGTGTTCAATTGTGTTGATAATAATTACCCGGATATTCCCATAGAAAAGTGAGAACCAGCTGCATCGATAAAACAGTAACAATATTTGCAAACTTGTATTGAAAACTGCATATCGAAGCCTTGTTAAAACGGATATCATGAACAGTCTCTGCGCTGGAGCAACTGGTTAAGAATACTGACATCGGCATTTTGAAGTGTTTATTTAACATCATTCTAAACAGCACTGAACTAGACATTATATATTGCCGCTGGTTTGCTTTCATGCGATACTTATTGGAGTGCATTTAAGGAATTCATGACTTACTACGTTATGCGGATAAAAATCGTAAAAGCCCTAATATACTGGAGCACTCTTACGAAACAAAGGAAATGTTTTATAAGGCATCCAATTTTTTTAATTGCCTACTGCCACAAATGAAAAAAGAACTTCCCTATTCAATAGAATAAATGTGTATTAGTTGTCAGCTTTTTTGACGTTTTTATTGTATAACTCCACACTTTATTTATACACTCAAACGTGTACAGTTTGTTTAATATTAATTGATAGATTATCAAGTCATAAAATGAAAGAAAAAACAAGAGCAACAGTTCAAAGAAGTTTGAAAGCGAAAAAAATGTCGGGATTGTATCAACAAAAATGAATGTTCATCATGCAAATATGTTTTCTCAATGCAGAAGTTATCGTGTCTTAATAACGAACTGCGAACACTACAAACATATTTCAAACTATTCTATTTCTAAAGAGCGTTCATAATACGCGGCAGTAATTCCGCTTCTGTTTCAATTAGAGTTTCATAAACTAAGGTCTCTAGATAACCGGTCAAGAAGATAACCAAGAGGTTCAGATCTGGCGAATAAGCTGGTTAGTGTGTTGGACTATTTCTTCCTATCAATCTACGAGACTAAATGAAATCAATCAAAAAAAACGGACTCATTAAGTAAGTCTCCGCTATTCCGTACCATACGCAAATTTATCTTGATGGCATTTTCTATGTATCTCATATGTTAGTTCGCAGGTGTATATCACAGCTATTAAACATTCCTTCCTTCATAAATATGGCTTCAATAGAAGCACCTACAGAACTGCAATAATGCAGGAAAATCATGAGAAAGTAGTGCTTGCACTTTCTGAATGTAAAATGGGTGTACGACTTGCGACTTCCCCACATGGTAGAAGTACCAAGTCGGCTTTGTTACGTAATAACTTGAGTACTACTTCTGGGATTGTTAGAAACAATATATAACTGTAGGCGTGTCGACATCCCACTTAAAATGTTCAGATTCGTGAAGTCGCCACCTTGGCCATCGTCATACGGTACGTGCATATCTAAAACCTCTTGAAAACTATAGGTTTTTCAAAGGGTATAGAGCAGGTCGAGAGCTACAGTGGCTAGGCGGCTACTCAGTAACGTAAAAAATCGCTAGAACCCGAGGCTCATCTATTATACTCGTATATTTTAACTCCCAGGAAAGAAGGACAATTTTAAATGAATTTGTTTTGGTAACATAACATTTTTCTTGTGCAATAATTATGAGCCGACCTACCGTTACATTTTAGATTATTTTTGTGAAAATACATACACATTTCTAATATATGAAGACGTATCAAAGGTAAAATTTTTAGATGACTAGATAATGGACAACAAGAATCTCTCGGACTAGCCCCAACTATACAGCGTAAAATTCGTTTTTGTATTACAAAAACTGAGGATGAGGAAGGCGAATTTTCCTATAAAATAAAGACGTACATTAGCCTGGATTGTACCTGTGCGAAATACAATGTTTTCTGGACACTCAACTGCACTGTATTCCGCAAAGCACGAATTTTAAATAAAGTTCTGCTTAATACACAGCACAAATCCTCACAATGAAGTGTCCAGTTAAGCGGGTCCGTTAGATGCAAACCTAAGAACTTTGTTTCGTTAGATAATCCTTATTATTATAAGTGAGTTTTAAGTGTGAACTAATAATTTTCTGTCTGGTGTGAAATAACGCTACAGTCTTGGTTGGATTCAGGTAAAGTTCAGAACCAGTAGCAATCGCCGACGTATCATCCGTGTACATAATAATGAAAAAATCAAACAGGAAAGTTACAATATCCTTTATGTATAGAGTAAATAATTTAGGTCCTAGCGCCGATCCTTGTGGTACTCTTAAAAAAACCGGAAGTATTCCAAATTTATATGAACCTTTTCCATTTTGTATTGTAATCTCGACATACTACGATCGATACTCCAGATACGATGCACACCAACATCCAACAACCTCCTCTGATTCCGCAAGAGACATAGATACAGGTCGGTAATTTTCCAAGCTAGTCCTATCACCTTTTTTATAAAGAGGCTTTACTGAAGATAATTTCAAAGCATTAGGAAAGATCGCTAACTAAAAAGACAAGTTGGTAAAATATGCTAACAGTTTACAAAGATAACATTTCATATCCTTAATTAGAAATGACGGCAGTTCATCGGGACCAACAACAAGGCCATTAAACACATTTACACACACAATTAAATGGCAATAGTTGCAGTTGTAATCAGGCAAGCGATACAGCTTAATAAGCCGTGGCAACTAACACCCGCCAAAAGACAAACTCAAATTACTTGTACGATTCACTTAGTGACAGTTGTTTGACGTTTTAAAACTTTGTTGCCCGTACTATTCAGCTGCAACTAAGCTACATCGTGTTCCTGACAACCTATATAAGTCAATATCTCAGAACTGAAGCATTTTTAACCACATGTTTATTAAGACTTTTAAAGTGATTTTCTAATATACAGTGAGGTTTTTATAACACCGTGCATAGCCCCTGTGTTGGATTTTATATTTCCCATGTTAACGCATGGGCAGTTATACAACCAACATTACTCCTATTGCAAAACATGCGTTTTTACATGTTGAATACTTGACTTACAGAGGGCGTATACATACACAGTAATCTCGTTGATACAACGTCTGTCGGGATATTTTGCAGCAAACTGATCTCGTATATTTCTAATACTGTTTCCGGCTGGATACCAATTTATAATTTCAATTTTTAAAATCGAACATCGGGCTATGTACGGTATTATAAAAACCTCACTGTAGATTTAACTCGAACAGTTTGTCGGTGGAGTTCTGACACTCCCTGTATAACTAATTATATTAGAAGTGTACCAATAGAACGTGAAAACAATTATTGCTGTCATAAAGGTTTTTAAAAAATCATCTATGTCAAAAAATTGAAACGTTTACTTTTTTCCAATAGACTTAAAAAATTAAAATAGAACACTTTTGTATTGCTGTTCTAATTTCGGATACGCTGTATATGTCTACAGATTTTAAATTTCAACCGCCACTGACTCTGTTCCGTTGAGTATGGCGCACCCTGTATATACTTAAGTTTCAAAATTTAAACTAACTGTTGCATAATTTCTTAGTAATATTATGCAACATAATTTTAGAGTTTGACACAAGACAAGTATTAATAATAATAATAATTAATAAACTAAATAAAACAATCACTATAAAATTAAAAAAGAAATTGAATTAACTTGAGATGCAGTTAAGGGGTAAAGAAGGACTATACTACTGTAGACACACTACTGTATAACCGACCTATCAGTGTAAATTTTCGCAGTTTAATTAATCGGAGATAATTAATGTTAAATCAAAATCGTAAATAACACGCCCAAAATCATATCAGCAACGACAACGCTACTTCACTTTGTAATTTATTTTTCGAACAGGGCGTAAAATTACATAGGCAGCCAGTAAAATCCCCACCCGCAATGACCTCCAAGCATCGGGCATGAGCACGAACTGTAACCAGTCCCGTCCTACGTTACATTCGATAGTGTAGAGGTTACATGAGTTTCTCATATTTACGATATAATCGAATTAGTTTTATAACGACAGACAATTACACTTAAATCGGTGAGTATACACTGAAACAATGTAATATTAATCAGTCTCGATAAGGACTGATATATCTCGTAATACAACCTAATTATACAAAAACTTGATGTAGGAATAGAGCAAAGACAACATACAGTGAAATAATCTGTTCGTCGCGTTTAAAGCGCAGACGCGATGCTGTAAACTTGGCGGCGATAATTTTACTGCAATACACACAATTTAATGGAAAAGTACAATTATATATTAAGCTTTCGCGCATGTTTTTCTTTGTTTTTATTTATCGTTCAATTACACATATTTAAACGACTTTTATTAACAGCAATTTTCTTAAATGATAGTACAAAACTGTTGGTTTTTCACTTAATACTATTTTAATTAATTAGTAAAATAATTCCTCATCTAAACAAGCTTGTAATTGTGCCATGTCTGGTAAAAAATAAGCTGTTCTATTTGCAGTTGTTTTGGGGTTCAATTTTAGGTTTTTGATTAACAAGACTTTTTAAAATATAGAAATTAATCGCAGACAACAATAAAGAAATAAAGAAAAACGCTAATCCCAGTTAGAAACAATAAACATACACTCACACTACTAATGCTGTTCGTTTGTTATAATTCGTAACTGCGGAATTTACTGCTTGGTATAAAATTAAATATTTTGTACTACCGCAATCTATAAAAAATGAATTCAGAAAAATGTAGTAAAAAAAGCAACACTAAGTTGCTGGCACTATTCCTGGAATATAATATTATTAATATCGTATTCAAGCTTTTCTATTGTTATATTCATCAAATGTGGCGTTGTTCTAACCTATAAATCAGTCGAATGATATCACAGGCTTTCACGGTCCAGGGCTCTGTTATGAGGAGTTCATACTAGTATAAATATATACAATGCAAAACTAAACAAACAAAAAAAAAAAATCTCCTAAACACGACGTTTCGCCACTAATGTAAGAGAAGCAAAACTGGGTAAGTACCAGAAGATCACGGTAACTTAACGATTAAAACCACGCTAGAGGCGAAAACTTTTTGACGCTTCAAAACGAAACGAAAACGAAACGTCGAGTTTAGTAGATTGTTTTTTTTTACTTTTATTTGATTTTTTTTGTTAATTTTTGCATTGTATATATTTACATCACTATGACGCAGTCAAAACCCGGAATCCTCATAACATACAGGGTGTACCAATTATCTGAATTCGGTCTATAATATCTTAATCTAATTATGTGTGGATTCACAATAATAGTAGTTGTGTCTGTTTATAACCATTATTGTGGAGCTTCATTAGCATATTATCTAAACATTACCGTTCTGCAAAATTGTTTCGCCTATTATGATCTAAAGGTAACAGAAGTTGCTTTTTATACGGATGATATTTATTCTGTTTCAATATCCTTCTTAAAAAACTTACACTAATATCCAAATCTCTACACATTGTTCGTAGGCTAATATTGGGGTGTTCTACTACTGTCTGCAAAACCGTACTTCATTTTCATCCTTTAGTAACAGTTTTTTTGCGTAAAACTTAACTGAGTCGCAGTCCACAAATCTGGTTGTCAATATTTAACGTATTATGATTAATAATAAATATTTCTTCTGGTATTTCCATTGTACACATTATTAAAGTAGACATCGTTTTATATCTACCTATTAGAGTTGGCTTGTTGACTTCATCTTACCAATATCAATAAAATATTTTTAGTTTAAATGGGGAATGTTATAAGCGATTGAAATGGAACTTGAAGCACTATTAAATGGCAACAGGGTGTTCCATTTGAAAAAAACGAGTTTTACCGTATTAAAAATGCAACGATTAATTTTCAATTTCGAAGCACACTGTATGCTATAGTGAAGATAATTGGCATGGATTGTTTAACTTAAGGTAATGTCATAATTATGCCAAAGAATCGTTGCAAAACAAATATACAGAGGGAATTAATTTTAAAAATAATTTCAAAAATGATCTTTTTCCTCTTAAAATTAAAATTTCGGAAACGGTTAATTTTTAGTACTAATAGACAAAACTATCTTAATTTTGAAAATGTCATAATATTTTGTTCGAAAATTTTTTTAACGCTCAGCCAAAACTGATACACTAAAATAATTTTACAATATGATCCCGAACAACTTTTACTTAAAACATTTTTTTATTAAACTATTAGGTAAAATAATATAGACCGAATTCAGATAATTGGAACAGCCTGTATAAATCGGTTGATGGCATTTAAGTAAATTTACATACAATAGTGCATATAAAAGAATGTACTTTTGTGTAAATTGGATCGAAATATTTTTGCGCCATTATGCTTCATAATTTCAAATGTTATACTCCTACCGAAATATGTAGCAGTATTTACAAATCAATACCAAGCAAGAATACGTGCAACTGTTATCACCTTGTAATAAAACATACAATGTGAGGCGAAAAATATCAATCGCTTGAAAAAGCTGTTAAAAGGTTCCAAACATTTATTACCAATGTATAAACTATAGAATGGACAAAGTGCTTCGTTTTCTTCTTCTTGCATTTACCAGGGCACCCGTTCATTAGAAGTTGCCAAACTCCTTAACTATTTATAAATTTGAAATTTTAAAGATAACCACTTAGCTTCCTCTGCTCTAAAATCTTTTTAATATCGCACAATTTCGAATCGATCTCCTTTTGTGGAATGATTTTTGATAGCCTTTTCTTGTTTTTAATTAACCCTGGAACACTACCCATCAAAAATATTCTATTTTACTACTCTGGGCCGCAGATGTACCCCAATAAAAAAGTCATAGAAAATTAACTTTTTATTTTGATTATATACTAAAAATATACCTTGTGACAAATTTAGGCTGTAAGTAAATGAATGTTACCAATTTTAGAGTCACTTAGAGCACTCAGGGCAAACTCTGCTTTGATGCTCTAAATATATGAACTTATTACACTTTTTACATGAAATCCGGGATTTGCGATCCTTTTTTCGGGGATAGAATGAACATCTGCCAAACGATGGTTGCCTAGGTATTGGAATACTAGATTCTGGCTCCAAGTTTAGTATTCTCTCAATAACGGTTCGGAGTTCTGCGGACAAAGTAGGTATTTGTAGGCGTTGTATCATAAGCGGAGTTATCAGATCTACGGCCAGTTTTTTCAAATACGTTCGTCTGTTGTGCGTGTTTTTGTTTGCTCTAGCACTAGAACCAATACAGAGAATATATGAATTTTTTCCAACTGAATCTAGAAGATTGTAAAACATCCTCAATGGCCAGCGTCTTGTTTTCCTTGCAACGGTATAACGATGAGTCAGTTGATCGAAAGAATCAACGCCTCCCTTAGTCTTATTATAAAAATTAACGATATCTGGAAGATGTATCGAATTCGGTTTATCAATAGATAACAGAAGAACAACCTTCTTTTGCTTTGATTTTGGAGGACAATAGGAAAGTATGGTATTAAAATCACTGAAAGCAAACATAGCCGAATTATTTTTTCTTTCTTTAACCTGAACAAATAACTGTGGTATTTCAGTTTTATTTGTCTTTAGAGTTCCGACTATGGTTATAGAATGATGGTCGTGAAGCTTTCTAGCAGTATCAATTGATGTGAACCAATTATCCATGGTAACATTGCGGTTAGTGCCATGAATTGGTTTAGTAAGGTTTAATGAATAATATTCAGCAACAGGAGCTCTTTCTGGAGTTAAGCCTTTACCAACATACACCTCAGCATTTAAAAAGTAAAAGGTTTTCGCATCACAAAATGTAATAATTTTGATACCATATTTATCTGGCTTTGATGGTATATACATTTTGAATGGACACCGTCCCCTGAAACTTACTAATTGTTCATCTAAACTACAATACTCAGATGGCGTGTAAAATTCAGAGCTTTTAGAAATAATAGCCTCAAACAGATCACGGATTGGTGCAAATCGATCATTATTTCGCCGTTCTGCCATGGTGTCCCTATTATCAAATCTGAGACAGTTGATTAAAAAATTGAATCGAGCCTCACTCATGGTAGCACGAAAAAAAGGGATTCCTGTATTTTTGTCAAAAAGTTCTTTTGTAGTAATAGCATTCATATTCATTACACCAGCTAATTTCGAGTAAATTAGTATCTCTGGTATAGGATGGACGCACTATTTGCTACATCTTCATCTTCATTGGGGCGATCACTTGCATATTTCTTTCGTTGAACCAAAATTTCCATATTTGTGAATGTAACTATGTTGTTCAAAATATCATCCGAGAAAAACAAAGACCATGCTTCGAGTCCACTAGACACATCACGAGCAGATCCTTTATTTTCAGAAAGGTGTATTACTAAATTTCGACTAGTAGTTCGAAATGATTTTTTTCCTGGTTTACTACTCCACTTGAACCCGTTTCTTCCACGCAGTTTAGTTGGTACATCTTCAATTTGTAAATATATGTTGTTGTTTACGTCGCTCTCCTTTGCAGTTCGTTCTTCATTATTTTGTACTGGTATTTCTTCCTCTATATTTTCACATTCTACCAAACTGCTGCTTGTTCCAGCGGTATCACTTCGACATTCTGTTTCTAATTTTTGGTGGAGACGGAATAGGAGCAAATTAAAATCTTCTTCGTCGTCAGAATCGCTTTCAAAATCATTTTTAAAGTCTTCTATTACCCACTTTATCTTCTGAAATATCTGATTTGTCGTCTGCTTCTAAGTCAGACAAATCTTCAATGATCTCCGCAAGTTCTTTTTGAGTAAGTGGTCTAGAAAAGTTATATGCCATGCTGAACGCTAAAGAAACACCTGAACTACAGAAAATGTAATATAATAATAAATAAACATAATCCTACCTGATTAGATAAAAATATAAATTTGTCACTAATACTACCCAGGGGCATACTTGTACCCCAAACAGAGTTTTTACGTCAAACAAAAACACGTGTCACTGCAACGACTGTAGCAAATTAACTGACGTGTGCATATAAAAGATTACCAGGGACCACTATTTTGTGCTGCCATCTGCTATCGAAAAATTACAGCAGTTTCAAGAAAGGCTGAGGTACACCTGTACCCCGGGTAGTGTTCCAGGGTTAAATGTAAAACTTCCATATTTTAAAAACAGCATATGTGTACAAAATGCATTTCGAATATTACCATAGCACATACAAGGTGTTTAAAATTTAGTAACAAAAAAACCGAAAAAAACTTCAAACCTAAAAAGTAATTCATATCAAATAGAACACCGATATGCAAAGAGATTTTCGTATATCTATCTCTAGTTGTTTTGCTGTTAACATGTTTAGTCAATCGCATGCATGGAATCGAACCATGAAATGCCATTTGCCGGACGGAACCCACGATACCATTGTGCTAACCAAATGATCATTTTGAAGTCTCCTGGAGTTGGTCACATTGATTTTAACGTGGCAACACTGTGTAATTGACAAACGTACGAAAGTATAGTATAAGACAATAATACAATATCCTCAAATAATGACAGTTAATAGATAGAGTTGACAGAAGTTGACGGAAATAAATATATCCTAGTTTTTAATAATATGGGACTTTTTTGTTGCCAACAGTTTAAAATGATCACTTCCTATAAACTTCACGTTTTATCCGTCCCCAAAGATTCAAATGCAATTAATCTACACTGGAGAGGTATCCAGTTCGCTAGAGACCAACGAATTCTGAAGATACATTTGCTGGGTTTTCTTTAGTTTTAACAATAGACTTTGTGTAATTATTATTAGTTCCCTTAACACTCCTTGTGACATGACTCCATTCTTCTAAATTTAACTTTCATTGAATGTTCTGTTGGTTCTGTTAAGAACTTCTCCACATGCGGCATGGTACCATAAATTAAAAATATCACCATTGAAATATTCTTCGACTGTTTCCATTTCGTAAAATTGATTTTTGGTTCAATAATGCGAATGGCAACCAGATAAACCTCGATATCCCAGATAAACAGGACTTCAGCACATCAACACGCCTTACGAAAATATCGAAGTTTCACGTTTAAATAAGAACGAAAAACGAAAGAAAGAAAGACTTAAAATTACTCCGCAAAAGGCAAAATTAAAATGAGTCGCTATAACTCAAAAGAGCTGAGCATAGGGAAAGCTAATACAGTGTATTACAAAATTAATTGTGAAATCCAAAAAATTTGTCATATATCGGGTCTTTCATTTAAATTACGTCACCAAACATATTTTAAAACAAAGGAGGATTAAGAGTTATCCTTAACCGAAAATTTTCAAATTCATAAATAGTTAGGAACTCTGGAGATTTCTAATAAACAGGTCCCATGCTAGATCCTATATAATATTGCCAAAAACCTACTGAATAATAAATATTTTTTCAGAAATATCACATCATGTTTCTCTTCAAAATCTGGTCAGCGAATAGACAAGAAAAGTATTTCGTATTAGTTAAAGTCAACAGAGATATATACCAAGATGTAATTACACAAGGTAGGCCTAAATGTTGCGACGAACCAAATATTCAAGATACACTTACAGCCACGGTTTTTAATTACAGCTACGATTAAATTCAAAAAACCTATAGACAGAATCGCCTTAGAGAAGGACGGTACCGTTATAGACGATGAGGAGATATTGATTATGCTCAAAGATGAAACACTAATAGCACTATCAAAAGATGAAAGGTGGCTAACCATTGAGGAATCAAATTCAATCAGTGTACCACCAATAAATCCATCACCATCCGTACTTCCTTCTAGTGTCCAAACGACCACGACACTCGTCTCTTCTTCAACAATAGGTTCTAGTAAACCAACATCACCACCGCCACTTGTACACATTAATACACCAGCACCAATACTACAAGCATCTGACCCTGCAACCATTGTAATGGAATTATCAGAACTAGCAATGAAGAATGACATTTACGATGTGAATTTCGAAACTACCAGGATAAAATGTGATCAAACATCTGATAATTCAGATATAGACAATACTAACAGCAACATTTCCTATATTTCTGAAGATTCTTGTAACAGGCAGGAAGATATAAATGACACAAATTCAGTATTGCAGCATGAGCGAAACATGGAAGTTGTGTGGAACGAATTTCAAGTACCTTGGGATAAAATACCTACTTATATGATTAGAGCCTGTGATAACGGAAAGAAAAGTAAACAAATTATAACCGAGATTATCCACATAATGGTGAACGAGATGAGGCAAATTAAAACGAATATTCCTTCGAAAGCTTTCAAATTGGTAGCACTAAAATTAGCTGAGAGATTTCCGCACGTTTTCAGGGATTTCGATGAAGATGGTGTCGTCATTGGTGATGGTACTCATTCCATTACCATGAAATTACTCGATAGAAACAATTACCTTAATAGGCCCCGAAAGAGGAGCCTAAACGCTAGTGAAGGAAGACGATATCGAAGGACGGTTCAAAATGCTAGAATAGGTTGTTCAAATTGGGAACCAAATCAGTCAACTTCCACGAAAAGTTCTCGTATTACATTAACGAATACGAACCCTTTCAGTGATAATTTTTATAAATTATTAAATGAAACGTACGCTGATCAGAGGAAATTTTTTAATAATGTTAATAATCCACCGTCGATTGTCGAAATTAAAAAGAAATGGCCGGCGATTTTGACTACCGCTGGTATTTTTTGGCATTTTGAAAAATTAACGACTATAGATCTGAATGAAGTTATGAAAAATATTAGGGAAAAATCAAACAAGCTTTTGAAATTTGGTACTGAAAAGAAACTAATTGAAGACTGGCAGCAGGCAAATGATGATAAAGATTTGACATCACTTCAAGTTATTTCCAAATATTTTAAAGAAGAATTAAAGACAATTTATAGATTTTATAAGGTTGGTATGCTCTTTCTTAAGAGATATTTAGAAAATGTATTTTTATAAAAATGTTACAGAATATAGACAGGACTAATATTCCAATCGAAGACCTGCAACATTCGCCATCAGTAATACAATTTGGTAAAGTAAACAAAAATTTAGATGTAAGTGTAATCAGTTTATTTTGTATTTTAGAAAACACAGAGGAATCGGGATATCTGGTTTATTTAGAACAAGTCCCCATAAACGATGATGTCTATCCAGTTTTCGTAGAAGCATTTGTCATATCATTCGCCCTGTATTTTATAACAAACTTGCAATATCCAAAGGAAATATGCTACACGATGGAAATGATACAACGTTATTATTGTAAGATACACCCAGATGTTGGTTCTAAAAGCGGGAAAAAGATAGGTGCCAAATCTAGAGTCCTCACGTTAATCAACAAACTGCATCAAACAACTACAACTAATGATGTAAATAGTTCAGAATAATTTGTAAAGAATAATTTTTACTCTTAAGCTGTTACAAATATTGTATTATTTTTATTTATGCCATTTATAATTAAAGTCATCTCATAAAGTACGCCATCTGTCCACAACACCATTGTAAATAATATGTTCTAGTAATGCGCATGCACAGTAGATAAAATCCGAGTGTACTTTTTTACCGGATTAATAATACAGATGTGTCTGTCATCATTTCGAATTATCCATCTCATCTTTACAAAAACATGATGTTTGGAAAAATCATTAATATAAGTTATATATTTAAATATATTAGAACTTGTACATGTATTTTTGTGATTATATTTGTATAAATTATATACCTACAAATTTTAAAAAATGTTTTTATCATTCCCTAATAATCATACATATTTGCCTACAAGAATCTGACGAAGTTGATCCTCAAAATCATATCTCATTAATTTGTTAATGGTTTCAGATTATGTTCTAGTGTAATCAGTTTGAAACTTAATAACTTCTTGTTATGCTTGCAAATGGTTCTGTTTTTTTTTAAATCTTAGAATACAAATTAACAATTCTTCAAATCGTTCAAAAAGAGACATTTCAGAGTCTATTAGTTTACTAGTTTCCAAGACAATTACAACGGCCTCTGTTTTTCTGTGGAGGATAATCTTGATCACTCAAATGCCTACATCTCATGGTCTTCAATGGAAAGTAGCTTAATATTTTAAAGTCGACCAATTGTCTATGTAAGGGTAAAACGAGTGGAGTGACTAACACTGTTTTTTTTAAACGTTGAGTGCTTTAGCGAATCTTTCTTACAAAATTTCCGCATTATGAAATTGCAATTATTTTTTAGAGCCGTCTGACTCCATTGTGCACTTCAACTTTAATTGAAATGTTTAGCAGAAATCTTTGAATTTCCTAATTGATTTGTGTTCAATATGACTTAATATTTCATCTTACAATTTCTTCAAATTCTTAATGTGAACGAGACTCCGCACAAATTAATGTGTTCTGTACTGATGCCCGTCGAAGTTTTTAGGTTGTTTCCTTTTCACTGAAAAATGAATATCTTATTTCCATGTTCTCTGAGAATGGCTCTTTGCTCAAATGCATGGAAGCTCACCTGAAACACTGATATCACTTTGCCAAAGATCTACAGTTGTTTTAGTCTTCGAACGACCACAGTATACTGACAGTCCATCCCCTCCACATTTAACTGTTTTGTTTCTTCGACAAGGGCTTACTTTTCGTAATGTAACATTACGCTTAGACAAGACGTGTGTTTCACGTTAAATGTGATGGACTCAAATGCCAACAACAGTCAACTGTGGCCAGTTCGAAAAGACTAATTGTCGATGTACGATTCAATGGTGTTGCTAGCTTCTGGAAAAGTGAGTGCTTTCGCGAATGCTTTCCCGCTGATTTACATTCGATAGTGTATAAGATCACAGGATCTCGCCATATTGGCTCCTTTGAGGTGTTACAAAGAACTCTTTCTTAAACATTTTATTATAGGCTTTATATATTTTTTGCAAGAATCTGAATCAGTTCGGCCATAAAGATGATTAAAATTTTTGAGTATTTAATTTCATAATACTTCCAAGTTGAATTGATTAAAAATAACAAATTAATGTTTTCTGTACTTGCACGTCGAAGTTTTTAGGTTGTTTCCGATCTTTCCTGAAAAATCCGTATCGATTAAGTAGCTCTGAGAATGGCTCTTTAAACAATGGTTGGAACACTCACCGGTATCTTAATCAATTTTTAAGCTAACACGACTTAGTCTTAATCGACCACAGAAATACTGACTTTGTAATCCATCCCCTCCACATTTTAGGAAAATTCCATGCACAGATTTTTGGTAATGCTCCATTCGTCAAAATTTCACACAACTGTACACTTTAAGAGCTGAATAAAGAAGGACAAAAAATATTGGTAAGTGTTGAAAGATAACATACAATGCAGGCACCGACTTATAGAGAATTGAGTGAAGGTGTTGAATTCTAAACTGATCTATAGGGGAATGTAACATATTGGTAGGATAATTAACTGGTACAGGCTGGATTTTAGCACGTCATTTCAATAAGAAAAAGTGTTCAATTTAAAATAAATAGTACAAACTTATTTAGATTATAAATTACCCTACAAAACTGTTTTCTTTTATGAGTTTTTCTTTCCAATCGATTAAGTAGCCGGTTGCTTAAACAACGGTTGCAGTGACTTACCGGTATCTTAATCATTGTTTAAGCTATCACTTAATCTTGAGGTTGAAAGTGTAATTAATTTTTATGTTTAGGAAAACTCCTTGCACAGATTTATCATAAGCTCCATTCGTCAAAATGATGCACAATAAAGAAGAACAAAAAATATTGGTAAAGGTGAAAGATAACCCAATGCAGCGACTTATAGAGACTTGAGTGAAGGTGTTGAATTCTAAACTAATCTCTGGAAAAATGTAACATATTGGTAGGATAATTAACTGGTACAGGCTGGATTTTAGCACGTCATTTCAATACGAAAAAGTGTTCAATTTAAAATAAATAGTACAAACTTATTTAGATTATAAATTACCATACAAAAACTGATTTTTTTTTATTTGCATTCAATGACTTCAGAAAGAATACATAAAAGGATCATATTAGGTAAATAAAAAGTTTGACTTGCGAGCTGCAATGTACTAAACACAAAAAATATGTTTTGTACTACCAAAACATGATGAGGAGATGTACTTGCAGCTAATTTTTTTCTGGGTCACTTTGTATGAGTTGAGTCTAAAGTAAGTATGGATGATGTTGCAGTTGTTTACCTGACATTACAGTGAGAAAAATGCTTTTGTTAGATTCACAGAAGAGATAGTATATCATTTGGTATAAGTAGAAACGCGATTGCAGTAATAATTACTCTTCGATACACAGTTATAGATTTGCAATAAAAACTTTTATAGTATGTATTGTTCACAACTGTACATATTGCATCACTCGCTAATTTTCACTACACCATTGTAATATTTAATAGTCTGTTGAGGTTGTATTACAATAAAGAATTCGCTCACTTAAATACTTGCTAGAGAAACCATTAAACTAAGAATAACTCAAATATTTATCTATGCACTTAAATAACTACAGCATATAAAAACGTTTCTACAAAATACTGATATAAAACTAAAGCATTAAAAATAGAATTTACAAAAAATAATGAATACTTTGTTGGCACACTGTAGGCATCAACCATGTCTTGTAAACGACGACGCATTGAAACTAGCAATTTTTGAATTGTTTTGATCTGATCTACCGTCATAAGTTTGTTGCAGATATTTTTCTAAATCCTGTTTATTTCATATTTACATGCGTACTACAGATTTTTAATTGGATTAAAATCGAGACTCTAAGATGAGGGAGGAAGTATTTTAGGAAAGACATACAACATCCATTCCATAACGACTCGAGAGCAATGTTTCGGGTCGTTATACAGATCATTTCGAGGGACTAAGGCCAGCTAGGAAAGAGATAGATCTAGAGTGGGGCGGTTATAAAACATATAACGGAATTAACGCAAGCGTGCTATTCCCCCTTCCTCGCTACGATAGCGAGGGCATACGCATACATGAGCAATCTACTTCCAACACTAGCCTAGTATTTATCACATATTTAACAGTACTATATGATTTTTTACTAATTCACAAATTTGTCGTCTATTACAATTATCCTTAAATAAAACAGTGATATGTTCTCTTGCTGCGATGCTAAAGCTCCAGTATTTTACGTCTCATTGTGTCTGCTGTTTTCATAACACTGACTAAATTGTATCTGCATATTATAAGTAAACAAACAGTAGATAGAAGGGTATTTCCCTAATTTTATTTCCGCAATACATACATCCGGCTGAGCCATTAGATCTGTTCGTACATTCACTAGCCAATCGTTACTAACTGTCAAAATCCAGCGCACGAACAAATTAGTCACAAGTTTGCTACTTATACACAACTACTTTTTAACTAAACATCTGGATTTCTAACGATTTATAACTATCAAACTGATTCTACAAACAGAGCTAATAAGTTTATTGCCCTGTTTCAAAATTTTTCACAGTTTTCGTGGCAATACTTGTATTTGATGTAGCACAAAAATGTAGAGACAGTTTGGATTTTGCTTCCGACCTATTATCAATCGCAACCATCAACTATTGCTTACTATAAATTATCCAACCTACAATGATTTTTCCGCACATTCATTCGTAAAAAAAATCTTTATAGAGTACCCGGTATATAACAATAAATACAATCGAAAGATGACATTCACCATCACGATTTTCCTCCAATTTTTCAATTGCAAAGTCCATCATTTTTCACGATTACTCTCAACGGTAACATTGGCAACACCAGCGACACCTCATAATTCCGCGATTGATTATTATTAACTAACTGTGCGAACGTGGGACTAGTCCAGCGATCGGCTTGATGTCATTAACGGATAAAACGATCGAACAAAAGTTGCACATAATAGCGAATTCTCCTGTTCCCATCTCCCAACGTATGTATGTATATCAAATTTACGGTAATTCTGACGACGACTGTCAAGCGATTTGTGTCATTCGAACGTGTTAACCGGGGATTTTCCCTAGGGGGTCTGATACACACTCGTATACTGCATTATTTAGGATGAAAGCGTAACGAACTAAATTTGCAAACGACCGGTGATCGTATAGGTAAGAGTTGCGAGGGTTTGAATCTGCGAAAATCCCTATAAATATTGAGATATTATCTACGCTTGAACACAATAATCCGTTCTCTTCGCGCTTTATGATGAATATACAATGTGATTCATTGTATCTACATATTAGAAAGGTATGAAGTTCTAATAATCTAATAGACAAGCTATTATCGATTGTCTATTAAAACACAACTGTTTAACGAGTTCAGGCACGAATGACTAATTTAATTTATTTAAACATTAATATATTCATTAATATTTTAAACTTTTAGCTACACCTAATTTTATAGCTGGAGTTAAAATAAAAGCTGTTAAAACGTAGTTTTTTGGTAAACATTCTCCTTTAAAGCGGGAGGATTATTCATGGTCGTGGTCAAATGACACGATACCGCAAGGAACAAAAGGTATCAAAATTTTTCCGGTCATCGCCATTTCGAAATGTCCACCCTTTTTCTATGATACAATTTCTAGTGAAATGCTCAAATCATTAAAAAATAAGCGCAAGGGTGTAGTAAACTGCAATAGCAATGTTTCAGATTTTCTTAAACAGTTCAAGAGACAATGATATTAACAAAATTTAAAAACGAGAAAAACTTTTTCACTATCTAGAATGAAATCGAAATATTCAATCCAAAATAGAAGACGAATCAGAATATGTGATTCCGATCATATGAGGACTGGATTTCCTTCTACAATGCTTTCAACTCGGTTATTCATATCAATAGGTATCCAACATTCCAAAATTTCATTACTTTAAATCATGTTTAAAGATCTAATGTTCTACACTACCATATTTAAAGGTATCTACAGTTAATTAAAAATTGTAGTATTTTGCATTGCTTTAAACATAAGAACTGCATTATAACATAGATTATCTATCTATTTTCACTAAGATTAAAGAAAAATTTAAAATTAAATAAGTATTGGAACAAGTTCGAGCGTGGGAAATCATTAGAATAAGAAGGCAACTGGTTTACATATTTAAAGGATAAGTTTCTAAAGCTGTCTAATGCAACAGTTCACGAAGAAATAATTGTTAGCACACAAATAAAGAAGCTTTATTTAGAGCTGGCAGTATAGACTTCTAAAATTATTTGCAAACATTTTCTGGGAAATCAAAAAAAAAGAAAATTGCCAAGATATCTATAACTATAAAAATGAATGGTGCCGAATATCGGTCAAAGTTCATTTTTTACAGTCACATTCAGATTTCTTTCCTGCTAATTTAGGAAAGATAAATTATAAACAGAAGGAAAAAATTCCATTGAGATATTACAGAAATGAAAAAACGATATCAGTGTAATTGAGATCCCGACATGATGGGAGATTCTTGCTGGTTTGTCATTAGAGAAAACAACAGCCAACATAAAGGGAAGAAAATATTTATTTATGCAAAACTTTGATATGGTAGCAATTTTCCTTTATATATAGTTAAGTGTTTTTTTTATTTTTTATACTAATTAAACATTCTACTATTTGTTTTGTCAAGACTTTTGACTTATCTATTTCTTTATAACGTTTGTTTAACAAAATTTGCAAATACAATTATTATTTATTTACCAGCGAAGTATAATTATAACTCTAAAACTAGGTGTGGCGAAAAAAATGGTATCTCGAAACAAGTTCAGGCTCTCACATCTTTAATTTGTCCGACTCCGATCAGTGGAACGATTTATTGATACACATTTTGCCTACAAGAATAATTTTATCACAATAAAAGATTGGGAGACTAATTTATCAAATGAGTTTCCCCACATTTGGCGAAATGTGAAAATTTCTATTCCCCAATGTCAAACTCTTCAAGAAATTTGAAGATCATCCAATACCGACACTCATACGTTCAAAAATATCTCGTCACATCTAGTACGACATAAAACAATATTATACTGTCGTCTTTGTAAACTTTGTAAACAATGTATTTTGTCTTTTGCCACAATTTTTACAATTACTCGCAGTGCATGGATACACCGCGTGATTTGGTTTGAAGCAATGAATACGTCATTTCTTTGTGTTGTATTTCACGAAGTCTTTTACCAAAAGTAATTTTGGACATCTATAGGGTGAGTTTTTTTGAATGTTTAGCATTGGGATCTCAGAAACTACTGGAGATAGAAAAACGCTTAAATGGGGAAAGATGCGCAGTTTTACGAGTTTGATTTTAAACTGCTTTTGTTTCTCCGATAACTTTCATGGCTGATTAGATACTCAAAGAAAACTAAATTTTACGATTTTCCTTAAACATGCTTAGCATCGTTAATAGTAATTTTAGAGAAAAAATGTTCAAACAAAAGTTTTAGATAATTTTACGCCAAATAAAACTATGTAGCTAAATTCTTTTTCGTTCACCATTATCGAGTTATGACACAAACTTGTGTTTCTTTAAATGGAAACCATAGTTGGTTTTGACATCATTAAAAAGCTTATTTTTTGCTGATCACAATGATATAAGGTTTGATATGGTTATTTTAAAAAATAAAGAGGATACAGACATTTCTATGATTGTTCACTTTATAAGATAGAAACTTAAAAAAAAAGTTTGATGTTTTGTAATTCAAAAAACGAAAAATCTGAGTTACAATAGTGTTCGTTGGAGCAGTCGAGATAAATATACTAACATTGCTTTCACGTTGAGTCACAGAAGTAAGAGCCGTTAATTTTTACTTTTAAGTCAAGTTAATTGTTAAACATTGACAATTAACTATTAATTAATTTAATTGAAACTTAACTATAAGCGGTGCAAACGGAAGTTAATCATAAGTTTGCATTGGCTATGGAATTTTCTAACGTAGAAAAGCGTGATATGGTTGAATGTTACATTCAGTGCCAGAAAAATTCTACTACAGCTGCTGAAGTTTATTTTGAAAATTATTTTGATCGACGTCAGCCGTCGCTACATACTTTTAAGAGATTATGGGATAATTTAGCAGATTATGGTTCGTTCGTTAAACCAAAATCAAAAAAAAGGATGGATGGATGAAGAAGATAGTCCCTACAAATTATCAAATCACAAAACATATCGAAACAAGTTTGATCGCTCAGAATCCATCTACATCGACCCGACAAATTTCAACACAAATTAAAGAAATGGGTTCTTCCTCTTTTATTTGTGATGGATCAATGGCAATCGTTATCTTATTGTCAGAAAGTTGTTGAAGAACCCGTGCAATGCTATCAATGACAGTATCAACTGAATGATAGAAATTATTTAAAGAACATATGAAACAATCGACGATTTAAGAGGATATGAAACAATCGTCTTAGTTGCTTTTAATAACATCGATAGGCATAAAGGCCGCAATGCTACAAATTCTGTTGTGAAGAGATGCAATTTGTGTATTAATAATAATGAAGGTATCTTTGAACATTAATAATGTTGTGTGCCCTTAATGAAAGTTCTTATAGTTTTCATTTTATTACTACATAAGATTTCAAAATAAGTTTTCGTTTGATTTGTATTTTATCAGTTCGAAATTCAATTGTTTTCCATAAAAATCATAAAAATGTCTATATCCTCTTTATTTTTTAAAATAACCATATCAAACCTTATATCATTGTAATCAGCAAGAAATAAGTTTTTTAATAATGTCAAAACCAACTATGATTTCCATAAAAAAAAAACACAAGTTTGTGTCATAACTCGATAATGGTGAACGAAACAAAAAAATTAGCTACATAGTTTTATTTGGCGTAAAACTATCTAAAACTTTTGTCTGAACACTTTCTCTAAAATTACTATTAACGATGCTAAGCATGTTTAAAGAAAATCGTAAAATTTAGTTTTCTTTGAATATCTAATAAGCCATGAAAGTTATAGGAGAAACAAAAGCAGTTTTAAATTAAACTCGTAAAACTACGCATCTTTCCCCATTTAAGCATTTTGCTATCTCCAATAGTTTCTAAGATCCCAATACTAAACATTCAAAAAAAATGTAGATGTCCAAAATTACTTTTGGTCAAAGAATTCGTGAAATACAACACAAAGAAATGACGTATTCATTGCTTCAAACCAAATCACGCGGTGTATCCATGCACTGCGAGTAATGGTAAAAATTGTGGCAAAAGACGAAGTATATTGTTAGATAGAAGTAATACACAAGTTTTATTATCAACGGCTATAATTCATTTTTAGATGCTAAGTGTAAAGACGTAATTGTAGGCGTTTTTTGGATTCAGGATTGCAGTCGAGTTTAATTACAAAAAAAATTTACAGAAAAATAAATTTAAGATAGACAATATTCAAGATAACGTGCAATAATAATTGCAAAGACTTTACTCTGTAATATTATTAATAGGGGCGCCAATAATGACCCATATGGAAAACCAAACAGAACACATCCTTGATGAACTATTAATTAAATTTTCCTAAGTTTATTTAATAACATTTATTGTCTGGAAAGCTCTTTTAAAATCCAAGAATACTACCTAGAACAGATTTATTATTGTCTAATGTTTCTTTCATTATTGATTATTAATCAAAATATTTAAGTTTAAATGTTCTAGTAAATGTTCCTTTTTACATGGCACTCTAGTATTTTTTCGCACAAAGGCAATGAATGTATCAGTCGGTATTCTTCTTTACAGTTCATGTACACTTTCCATATTTTACTTATGTCTTCTTCATATATGTATAAGGATGTATTTATTGTTTCCACTAACACTTTCTCTGAGACATCTGCTTGCATAAGAATATTTAAGTTTCATCTACTGACCTCTCCTTTTTAATATTTTTAATTCGTTTTAATAATTGTTCTTATGTTATAGACAGGACATATAATAATAATAAATTCAAATAACCTTAAATAAGGATTACCTTTATAAAAATCTCATTAATAACCTGTACTTACAATTTTTTAATACTCTCTTGAAAGTAGTCCTTGAATATATTTACTATTTCTCTGTTTCCTGTTTTGTGTATGCCTTCGTATGTACGAGGGAGCGTTTTTATATTCGCGGAATGGGGGATAAGGGGTGGAAATAAAAAAACCAAATTATTTTTCTTTTTCAATATATTCACCTGCAAGATGGATACATTTTTCACATCTTTCAATTAATTTATTTATACCCTCATAAAAAAATGATTTCTCTTTATCTGCAAAATACGCCGAAACTACCTCCTTGACTTCATCATCGGCAGTAAATTTTTTACCCCGCAGCTCTTTTTTCATTTTCGGAAACAGGTAATAATCACTCGGGGCCAGGTCTGGGCTGTAGGGTGGGTGATTCACAATGTCGAAGACCACCTTATGCAGGGGAGCTAACGCAACGCGGCTCTTGTGGACGGGCGCGTTGTCGTGCAAAAGCAGCACACCTTTCGTCAATTTTCCCCGTCTTTTCTCTTTAATGGCTTCTTTTAGTCGCTCTAATATTGAAGCGTAATATTCTCCGGTTATAGAAACACCTTTATCTTTATAATCAATCAACAATATTCCTTCCGAGTCCCAAAATACCGTTGCCATGAGTTTCCCAGCTGATTGTGACACTTTAAATTTCTTGGGAGGTGCTGTGCCCTTTTTATTCCACTGCATGGAGTCTTGTTTGGACTCAGGTTCATAATGATGAACCCAAGTTTCGTCTCCAGTAACAATTCGACTCAATACACCATCCTTGTCTTCATTACAGAGGTCTAAAAATGCACGCGAACACTCTACGCGCTGTTGTTACTCGGTTGGTTACTTGGTTTATGTTACTTGGTTGACGATAGCTCAAAGACTAACTGTCTAATAACAATGAAACTTCGTATTTATACTAATTATGAGTCGCTGCACAGGCCACGTCCCCAATGCGCCTAATCACCCCCTACAACCCGCTCATTCCGCGAATATAAAAACGCTCCCTCGTAGTACTATAGAACACATTTTTTTGTTACTCACTATATGTTTAGTGTTTACCACATTAGTTTACAATTATTTTTGTTCTTGCCTATATCATATCTTCATAATACGCTCTTTTGTTTCTCTTATTAAAGTTATTACTTCATTATTGACATTTCTCTTTTATTTCAAATCTTTTTTTCCCTCCATATTGTGTAAGTCTTCCTCAAACTATGGATTTTTCAGACTTGTAAATGTTTTAGTTTCAAATGGAGCAACCTCGTAAAAAATTTTATAAATATATTCATAAAATATGTCCACCATACAATTAATATCTTTTGAATTTGAATTTTGCTTTATTTCCTCTCTTCGCGTAACTTTCGTATTATTTTTATGTGAATTACTAAATTAACAACATCATGATCCGAAATCTTTACACTTATTTCTATGGTCGAGGTCGACTTTAAATTATTGTTAATGTTAAATCTATTACTGTTACCTAGTTGTTCATGTATGATCCTCGACATTTCTTTTAGAGACATATATTTCTTATCCATATTTTAGATTTTAAAAAACTATACAGATTTAAGCACCGCCTCTATCATTTAAAAGGTAATTAATTTTTCTGCATGGTGCCTTAAATATAAGGCTACAATCACAAAATAGTGTAAAAAAATTGGGATGGATCAAACACTGGAAACAGTATCTGCAGTTACTGACTTGTCTTGTCGAGACTGGTGATACGTACTACTTCTAACTTCGCCGAATAGAGGAAATGAATTTAGAGTAAGTTTACTGTTCCAGCCATTGTACAATACAGGTTAAGATAGCAAAAAGGAATGAAGATAGGTCTGGCATTCAGAGGGTCGATGATGAGGAGGAAAAGGCCCACCAAGGCGAAAATAAAACCATATTGGCAATGCTATTACGCTACTGCTACATTACGTCAAAAATATATTTTTATAAACTCTTCAGGAAATTATGTATTGACTGATCAAGACTCAGACAATAGAAGACAACTTTCTACTTATATAAAAAATATTTTGAATGATAATTCTAGAATAGGTGATTTGAAGATAGATAGGTATATATGAACCTTGAGAAACAGAGATGACATCATACAAAAAATGGCTCATTTTTTTTTTAGTTCTATTGATGAGTTTAATCGTGTTCAGCTGTTTCTACAGACATTCGTTTACAGACAATTCTTACAGATAAAGGCGTATCTTTTTCATTTTACGAAAGAAAATGTAATGCATGCTTTTCTTGGCAGTTACTATTTATACATTATTTGTTGTCAATTTATTGATATTTTATTAATGCAAATTGCAATTATTGCAATATTTGATAAGATGGCCAAACGTGCGAAAACAATGTATTAATTTGTGAACTTGCAAAAAAGAAAATAATTACACTTCAAATCATGTATTACAGGCCTATATTACTATTTAAAAATTCTATAAAAAATGAAGACTGCAGTAAAAAAAATTCTATTCTAAAATAATAATTAAAACAAGCATTTAAATAATCGCCCTGTATCAGAGTGCGCATAACCAGTATATTATTAAGACTATATATTTCTTTAACAATGACGGATTTCACAGTGAATTTCCACGATCTGAGATGTTCAAGTAAACATTTAAAATAGGGAATGAAGGATTCTCGTGCCTCCCTAAGCGTCGCGAGACGTAAGGATGAACAGAAAACCTAAGTAAATACAAGGATTTCGAAACGAGTTGAGTATATTCTCGGTATTTGTATGGTACACTTAGTACTGTAGAAAACGCTGGAAAATTGTGTGTATATTTCAAAAAATTATTTATATTGTAAATAATACGTTGTTACATTAATTTTGCTATGTTTTTGCGCTAAATTTAACTTGCTATTTTTTACACTTTAGTTAATATGATATGTGCATACTCAGTGATAATAAATATATAAATAAATATTAGCTTTAACATATAACATAATAGTTTCGCTGTTTCAAAACAAAATAATTCTGGCTATTTGCAATAGAATACCTATGCAACTAAATATTTCGAATTTTATATCAACTAATTCTTTTTAAATATATACATTTTCATTATATTATATCAAACAAAATTATAAATTGAAATCGATCGAATTAAAAAATAATAATAATAGAATAGAAAAATGTTTTTGTTATGACAACTTTGAAATAATTTTAGCATTACAATTATCCTACGCACTTGATCAGTTACTGTCACTGTAATAAGATATTTAGCCAATAATACTACATTTTATTTAATAAAAAAAATAATCTGGTGCTAACTGGATTGTACATATAATATAGCTTGAATAAGCTTTCTTGTATTCGAAAACACTTTAATAATTTTTTTAGCGAGTTTTTTTAAACATTTTGGTAATATGTGCATAAGGGATTTTTTCCAAAAAAGTAATATTTATGACGAATTATATCGAACCCCATATCCATTGTTTGATTAAAAGTAAAATAAAATACCCGCCAAAAAATTTCAAATCTAATTTGATTTTATCCCCACAAGTTCCCTTGGTGGTCCTACTTTTCTTTCCTAGGGTTGGACTATGGGTCGTTTAGCCCTCTATTCCCAATGAAAGGCTCTTCAAGACTTATAGGTTATGTATGTTATCCACTGTTGTAAGGTTGTCTCTGATGTTCTGAGTCTTCGACGAGTTTGCTATATATATTCATCACTCTTCTGGTTTTTACCCTAGGAGGTGGTCGATCTGGGTTAAGTTCCTTGAGGTGCGCTATTAGAGAGTCGACTGAGGTGCTTGTCCTAGCCAGTGTCTTCCTGGCCAACGGTGTCAAATGATCCTTTAAAGACGGGAAATGGAAGTCAGATCGTAGCTGGGTGTTTCATACAAACCACGGGGCTTCTGTAATTATTCTTATTATTCTGTTTTAGTGTATTTCAAGAGTCTTCATATGGGTCTTCGTGAGATTGTTCCACTAGATTTTTATTTATGTGAACGATTAAAGCTAAAGCGTAGAAAATCGGGCCAAATGACGATTTAGTAGAGAAAACCGTTATTTAACCTAAAACCTTAAAATTTTCTTGTGTTTCTTGTTTTGTTTTTTTGAGAATAAAATTAAAGTTAGGTTTGAAAATGTTTTGAGTATTTGTTTTTGCTATCAGCCAAACTTAGAATTTGGAAGTTTTATGTAATTCCAAACAAGTTATGGTGATAAAAATTTGTTCCATAACAAATTCCTTATATGTATATATTATCCTCATTTTTTGCGTTACTTTTGATCACAGTATATTAGGTTTTTTTCTAAGGAGTAAATGTAGTTCACTCATTTAATAAAGCTTCAAAAGCTTCAGAAAACAGGCTTTTCCAAATTCACCACACTATAACAGATATTAATTTTGGCGTTTTCATTTGTTGGCGTAGTCTCTCCCGCTGTTTAATTTAATTTTAATAATTGTTTTAATATGTGACTTGATTTTTATTAATACTAATTTTAATATGTTGTAACGCATTTGAAAATGTTTTTGAAGGTACGTCGTCAATGTATACTCTTATCTTAATTCTCTGATGAAGCAATAAATAAATTGCAAAAGCTCAGAATTTGAAAATTTGAGTCTATTGTTGGAATCTTTGGCTGCCATTCCCAACTTAGTGAACTTAACGAGTATAACCAGTACTTCTTTTCAAAAGCTAAAATGAATATTTGCTGCACTAAATATTTCATAAGACCGCGTCCATTATATAGTTAACATCCATTTGGACATGAGAAAAATTCTGCAAAGTGGATCCGCAAATGTCTCAATCTTGATGCAAGTGTGAAAGCATCACGTTCGACATGTGCTCGGTTTGAAAATGATGCAGACTTCTTAAGCCGTATTGTTGCTATGAATGAAACTTTTGCATTTTTACCCAAAACTAAAGTATAACAATCGGTGGAATAGAGTAATTCTCGTTCTCCAATCCCCAAGAAGTTTCGTGTTCAAAAATCTGCTGGTAAAGTTCTCGCTTCAAATTTTCGAGATTGCCATGGAGTAATGATGATTGATTTTTTGGATGAGGGCGGAACAAGAACTTGAAATTATTATTCGACGTTAAAAATGACTCACGAGAAAAAATTGTGGAGGAAAAACGCGGATAGTTGTCCAAACGTGTTTTGTTTTCCAAACGTATAATGAACACAATAACGAAGTTCAGATCACAAATTACCCTCAATTTGAACATCTTTAGAAGATAGTTAAGGCATTCACGAAAAATGATCAATGTTTGAAGTAAATAGTGCGAACTATAATCCTACAATAACGACGAAAGAAAAAATAGTTATACAAATGATGTTTTCTAGAACTGTACAGTCCATTTCAGAAGTAATGCCCCCTCCCCCTCCAGCAGCGCTGTGTTTCAAAACTGTATTCCATATCCTATCTTTGCATATTGCATTATGTATTCACATAAGCCGAAATCCTGTTTTTGCTGTTATAAAAACTGTTGTAGGTATTAACACCAACATATTTGTGAAATTTAAATTTAAGTTAGATTCATTTTACTTTCAGATATCATTTTAAAATGTGGATATATTAGCTGGTGTATACATATAACATAATAAATACTGCTTTATTTTTCGTTAATTATATTAGCAATGTAAAAACTTGTTACTTCTATTCCGGTCGATATTATAATAATTTTAGTAGGGTATTTAAGGCTAAAAGAATTTAGAAGAATATCTTCCAAATTTAAATCTGCTTTACGCTTAAGTTCGCGGCCGTTAAAATTGTGAAATGTCGATTTTATTTAAGGATAATTATATTCAACGTAATGATGAGCTGTGTGATATAATGCTATATTTTTAACTTACTATCTGCTCTTTTTTTATAATTCTTATATACATTTTTTTTATGCATAGCTATTGACTATACAAACATATATAGAGATTAAACATTTAACATCGATCGACAGGTAACCCAAACTGGATATACAACAAGCTGCACTAATATAATTATTGTACTACAATAACTGACCCACCACCTTTCTTATATGCAGTGTGGTGCAACCAAGATGGGGTGGACTATTTATATATTAAACGGTGAAGAATTTCGAAAAACCTTTTTCGGGATTTGATTCAGGGCTACATGCACTACGTTTTAAAAATATTTTCGTTATACAAGGTGATCGAAGCGATCTGTGATGAACCAAACTTATATTTTTTTTAATGGAACACTCCGTATTAAAATATTACAATCGATACTGTTAATTAATACAAACAATTTGCTATAACATTAGTTGGGTCTAAAACCTATACTTATGGAGAGAAAAGCGATTAATGTTGAAAAAAACGCTCTAATGTCGTCCATTTTTTATATAAACCGGAAATGAATACTAAAAAACTAAGTGCATCGCTAACTGTGCTAACTTGTGGAGTAAAATAATGGCCTATACTCAACTTGAAATTATTCGTCATTATACAGGGTGATCGAGTTTTGTAAATCCATTTCGGACTTAGTTTTTTCAAATGGAACACCCTATATATTATTTTCATATGTTAAAGAGAACTTCATCAGCTTTCTAAAAATACTATACACGTTACCGTTTTGACTGGCGGTTTTTAAGCAAATTTACCGCAAAATATTTAGAAGAAAGACCGGGAACTTAAGAAACTTATACTGATTTAATGACAAAGAAAAATATTGGTAATCGAAAATTCTTAAGTATTACCACAATAGATGATCAAATAATACTCCATGTAAACGAAGACACATTTAGAGCCGTTCGGTAAACTATAATTTAACTTTTTGTGAAGTACGTGCTAAACGCAATTTTCTGGGATTTGCTACGAATAGTTAAACTCAACCAGTTAGAGTATTTTAAAAAAGATGATGCTGTAAAATCCCCAAATCCCGAAAAAAGTTTTTCGAAATTCCTCACCGCTTAATTATATCCGTCCACCCCATCTTGGTTGCACCACCCAGTATACTCTGATGTCCCCATACTAATTATTTTTGTCAAAATTTACATTAATATTTATATTGAAGAATTAATAAAAATTCCATATATCTCTTCAACAAATAGTAGGAATACTTTAAAAGTGGTTACTAGTTCTAAGCGCTAATGGAAATCGTCAGTTTACTTTCTCGTACATACATTTAATCAGAAGTTAATGTGTTTTATAAATTTGTAGCATACTTTGATCCATATATTGTTGGTTTTTTATCTTAGTTCTCTCAAATACCTACTTTCCTATTTTATGTTTGGTTTAAAAATTAATGTTTAAATTTCATCAATTTCATTTATCTTGTTAACAAAATGTTATACCACATGAAAAGTAAAATAATTTCTACTGCGTGTGTTTTCTTATTGTTCTATTGTTATATATAATAAAACAAATCAAACTTTCAGCATTTATTATATTTTTTTTTTTATGAACGAAATACATATTTTGAATACGCATCAATTGTTTACTAGCATCTAATATTTTTATTTGGTCTCTCGAAAAATAAAACAGTATTTATTATGCTATATGTATACACCAGCATTTTAAAATGTCTGAAAGTAAAATGAATCTAACTTAAATTTAAATTTCACAAATATGTTGGTGTTAATATCCACAACAGGTTTTATAACAGCAAAAACAGGATTTCGGCTTATGTGAATGGATAATGCAATATGCGAAGGTAGTATGCAACGACGAACATACCCGATTATGAAATGGAATACAGTTTTGATACACAGCGCTACTGGGGGGAGGGGAGGGGAGACATTACTTCTGTCAGTGACTGTACAGTTCTAGAAAACATAATTTGTATATCTATTTTTTTTTCGTCGTTATTGTGTTCATTATAGTTCGCAGTACTTCTGTCAGTGACTGTACCTCCTCATATTAAATAATTTTAAGAAAAAAGTATTTTCATTCGTTAAATTATCGAACCGAATTACAGGCGAGCGCATTTTTTTGTTTGGGATAAAGTTACATTTTAAAAATCAAATTTATTTTCTTTGGTAATTTGATTAGACAAAAAAAATACAGCAGTCTTCTCAATAACTTTCCCTAATATGGAGCATGGATTTGTTACGCATAATTACGAAAAATAGATGCCTTTATAAGCAGTTTATAGTATCGAACAAGCAAAACTGTGCGGAAGAGTTAAGCGTTTACAGACATTTTTTTTTTCAAAAAATAAATAGTGTGTCTCTTGTTGACGTCGTTTAACTAGTACGTTAAAGTTGTTGATCCTCTAATGTCAACATTAAGGAACAAATACTTACTGAAAAAAAAATTAAGTGCTTGCGCAATTTGATTAGTACATTTCGATCTAATCTAAACGACTTCATTTCAATACAATTCATTCCCGAAAGACAAGTCAATTTAACGTTATAAAGCGGTCGGCCGCTTTTACGGAAGATCAAGCGAAAACAAAAAAAAACGAACAATAGAAAAGAAGAAAAATATTAAATTCCTCGTCAATCCCCACTTATGAATTGTAATAGGGGTAGTTTAAATCTCCCCACTACCACCACCATCGCCGCTCGTCAAAACGGATACAGCGATTCTGAACGCGCGCCAACAGCCCCACAATATTCAGACAGAGACGGCACCACTTCGAATTATGAGTATAAACTGAACCGTTTATGAAGTGATATCAACAGTCTGGAGAGATAATCGTTTTGCAAGGTTGGCAGTAGTAGGCAGCACATACGGCGTAAAAGTGGTGGCGGTAATACGATCGGCTGTGATTTCGAGCAAAAAAAAATTGTTGTCGAAGTAATTATAAACAAGCGTTTCCCTATACTAATTGATTATCGTTGTAATCACATTTAAACGAAGAAGTTTACAAATCAATTTTTACGCGGGCTTTTAACGTGGATATTGCATTTTTATGTACTACATACATCGTTTGATAAGAGCGGAGATTTCAAGTGATCTAACATTATTTTTTTAATTTCAATTTTGATAAAGCAAAAATTAAAAAAGGAGCCGGGAAATGTAATGGAAGCTGAACTAATATTTTAATTGCCTTTCGATATTCGAGTGTTTATAATTGTTTCTCTCCGCTAATTTAATTTTGGATTTTGCAATAATAAATTTGAAAAATTGAGGTAATTCTATTTTAATAAAACCTATATTTTTCTTAATTTAAAGTAATTTCACCTTTTTAGAAAGCGAAATAAAACAGGGAGACTATGTATTCTTTATACAGAGCGTGGTTATCCTTAGGACCTTGTGGTAATTTACCAGGTTTACCACCTTTACCTTTAGCGACTGCTCCTCTTAATTTGAGCGGTACAGCACAATTTTCGGGGGCACCTGATGTTACATTACAAGTTGGACCGACCCTAACAGAGTTTTCGGCTCATAGATCAGTATTAAGTAATCATAGTGGATTTTTTAAAGCAGCTTTAATTAATCATGGTGGTGAGTAAAATTTTATTATTTTTTATGTCCCTACTTTACAATTTTTTCATTTTTTATTATTAAATTTGAAATTGTTTAATTTTTTTCACTGCAAGTGTTTATATATTTAGATGATTTATTTAAAAATTACTATATTTTTATTATAACTGATATAATTATTTCAAATAAAAAAAAATTTAATCCTCTCGCTTGCAGGTCTCACACCAATAGCAGTACCAAACGTGAACGTTGACGAATTTTCATCACTATTAACCTTCATGTATACCGGCTATTTAGATCTAAATTTATCAAACATCTACAACATTCTCTTAGCCACCCATATCTTACATATGCCTCGAGCTTTAGAAGTATGCAGAAGTTTCCTATTACACACGCAACCCGCGGAAAACGGGACAAAACTAATCAAACCGATCCCAAGTCGAAAATCAGTAGTACCACATCAGCAAATATACCCGCCAATATTTTCGAATTTGAAAAAATCCGAAGCTACACCTTTCAGAGCTATAACTACAACTAAAGATAAATTCGTAGAAAATTCGCAACCATCAACTTCTAGAGCAAGTGAAAATTTGGAAGGTAAAAAGGAGGAGAAACGATTAGAAAAAAGCAAGAGGAAGCTCGAAAAAACCGTGGATAAAGTTATCGTAGACGTAGCTTGTTGTGACGGTCCTGTTCGATTCCATAGAGTTTTAAATAAAAATTACGGACTCACTAATATCGAGAACGAATATCAAATAGAAAAAATTAACAGGAACGAAGTTATGAATAAGGTAATGAGCGAAAATATCCGAGATAAACGATTAAGCGACGAGAATCTAGCTCAAAATAACAGTAACGAAGTCTTCACTTGTTTGTATTGTAACCACACGTTTAAATCCCAATACTGTTATCAGAAACACGCTAGAAGACATCTAAATCCCGTTAGTCTCGACAACAAAACACCTACGATCGTGGAAACTGCTCAACAGAAAAGAGAAGTTAAATTGTTAGATATGAATGTACAGTATTATCCTTGCAAAACTTGCGGTTCGAAATTCCCTAGTTACTATTTCGTCCATAAACACAGGAAGATGTGCCATGCTGAAGAGATGGCCGATAATGGAAATAAGAACAACGAGATTGTTGCGGAAAATAACTGCGACAATGACACTAGTGATAGTAGTAAAGGTAGTGAAGTTATCGATGTGGAAACAGAAGAAAGCAAATGAATTCAAGTATTATGAATATTACAGATCTTTTCATGTTTTTTTTTTTTGTTAGAATTGATTTTTTGATAACAATCTCTTAATAAAGGAAATGTACATCTGTAAAGTGTATGTAATTGTATTCATATAATAAACTTATATATTTATTCTTTTCATTTTCAATTTTGTTAATAGAATGTAAATATGTTTTTTGTATAATTGACTTCTGTATTTACAGCTGAAGTAATAAATTCAATAAAACTACGCGAATATTATTTATAAATCAAGCAATATGCTTTTGGCAACAACATTTTTGTAAATATTATATAATTGATTATTCTAAAAAAAAATTAATAACTTAAATGTCCTACCGTGTAAATATCTACATAGAAATGATGCTGAAATGTTATTCAATGTTTTTTTTTCCAATTTTAAAAGGTCACTCCAGTTTTATGAACATTTAATTTTTCGCTACAGTCGTAAGGTTAAAGAGCGTTAAACATTTTTTTAATAAATGTACCTCTTAAAATATCTAGCTTTTAAAAATTTAAAACCGTTGTCATTTTCTAACCATCTCAATCTAGTAATCGAAGCTGATCTAATTTAATATGTACACTCCGGATTATATACTAAAATGTTTATGTAGCTGTCAATAATAATTAAATAAGTATAAATGAGTCAATTTACAACTAAAAATTAACTACTACATACTATCATTTTGTAATCAAACTTCACCAAAACTGAAATGGCTTTAGGTAAATTTCTTTGTTTCATCTGCATGACTAATGCGTATTACTGCTAAATAATCTCACCATTTGCAGTTTCCAGTCCTTTAAATATTATTGTTTCAAGATAGAAAGTACGGTAACATGTAATGTAATTTGTTTCATTAAACGCATTTTATTTTTAATTGAGTCTATTGCGATTTTTACTGTAGACGCAAGAAAAATATCAAGTAATGGGAACAACCTTACGGAGATTTTAGAAAAACCTGTAGTTATAAGTGAGGAATTTAAGATGTGGTAAGCAACAAAGAGGTGAAATATCAAACAATATATTAAAAGTCGATCTATGCTAATAGATCGACGACGCTAATTGATCAACGACAATCATGAAGGCCACAAGATTACAAACGAAGACCAAGATCACTACCACACGTGGATACTTGAGAATGAAGGAATGCCTTTGACTGTAATACAACGTTGCAGATTGTATAGGGAAAGCATATATAAAGAATTTACTCCAAACAGCATTCTTTCTGGATTCCTCGAAGCAAACTTGTTGTTTTAATCCAGATATTTCTACGAAATTATATCTATTTCTTACCATTACAAATCACATACAGGCCATTTATAGATGATAGGGTCTCTAGTTGACATGCACGTCAAGATATCTCCTATAAACAAGCAACTCTACCAAAATATATTTTCGATAGAGAAACAGCACCAGCAAAACAATCACAATTTCTATTACCAAAATATATTAGACTTACCCAAAGCAACACCGAGAAAGAATACAAGAAAACCGTGTAAAGTGAATAATAATTGACACAGCTGAAAAGAAACCAGCTGGAAGAAAAAGGAAAAGGTAAAAAAAAAATTCACAAAATCGAATGACGAAGAAGGGCAGCTGTCAAAAAAACGCATGCAAAACAAATAGGGATTGACTCAAGTGATGAAGACGATAGCATTAGGTGTGCACACTCTTCTGGTGAGTGAAAAAAGTGATGAGGATTCTATTTAGGGTAAAAGTGAAATTGATAATGATCGAGTTAATGTGGCCGAAAAAGCTGTTGGACAGAAACATTTTTATTAACTCCTGTATGATCCGGTTAAAAACAGATAGGAGATATAGTCACATTACAAACCTCTTGTATGATCCAGTTAAAAACAGATAAAATATTTAGTCACATTACAAACCATATACAAAAAAAAACATACATATATTATAAGTAGGTATAAGGGCACTTTGGACGCCCCCACTACTCCTACCTTCCGGCAGCTAGTGGGTGGGACCTATCTCAAGAGGCGCGCGGGATTTGAATTAGAGTATTGGATATATGCAAGAAGCCGTTCAATACCTCATAAAAGCTGTTCAATAAGATCAGGTACTGAACGGTTTTTATCAGGTATGGAACAGCTTTTATAAGGTATGGAACAGCTTTTATCGGGTATCGAACGGCTTTTATCAGGTACTGAACGGCTTGTTGTTTATATCCAATATTCTAATTCAAATTCCGCGCCTCTTGAGATAGGCCCCGCCCACTAGCTGTCGGAGGGTAGGAATGGTGGGGGGTGTCTAAAGTGCCCCTATACTTACTAACATACTTTGTATAATGCCAGCTGCCTTTATAGCTATAACTAACATATTAGGGAAAGAGGTAGATAAAATATCTTAGAGCAAGTACTTCTAATATTTGAGAAGAATAATAAGCCTATTTATTGGTTCCTGTACAATAACTTGAAGTAAGAAGAATTATTAGGAAATCTGTGATTGAGACATGAGGGTGACCGACATTATTGCGCGTATCTTAAACGTTAAACATTAATACGCTTGTGCTATTACTATTGCGGATAGCATTACGAACGACACGAGCCTTAACGAAGAAGAATGCATGCAGCTTTTGGAAACGAAGTATCATCTCGGCCTATGATTTTTAGACAGTTTACAGAAAATTGCCATGATCGCAGTTATTTGCATGAAGACGAACATACAGGAAGGTCCACATCAGCAGTGACACAAAAATATGTTTCATGTTCATGAAACATTAGAAGATGATGGAAGGTGGACCTACGCGATGATAGAGGCAACCCTTGACATAGAACTCGTAACTGTAAGGCAAATTCTTCATTGATATTTACATATAAAAAAACTTGTGCCACGATGAGTGCCGCGTAATTTAACAGAAACACAAGAGGCCGAGTGTGTATAAATTAACCCTGAAACGCTAGAGATGTTAAAAACGGCGATGAAGAAAATTATGTACGCCGTTTTCTTCAGAAGTACTAATCTTGTGAAAACTATCAAGTTAGTCATGTCCACCTGGTACACACAATACTGTCTGCAGGAGGTTCTCGCGCATACAGCTACTTTTTTGATAGAAAGGAGCACCAAGATAATATTCTTCTTCGCCGGTTTGAATAACGTGTAATTTCTGGATATTTTTTAATCTTAAGAAGGATTTTTGTGGGCTTCGCTTTTTATCAGAAAAGGAGATTAACTGCACTATCCACAAAAAATTTAAATCAATTTGGAAAATCGTTTGACGTGAGGGTTTCGAACTTTGGAAAACTTGTCTACAAAAGTGTATAGATAATAAAAAAGAATACTTTAAACATCCATAAAGTTTTGAACCTTTATCTTGCTTTGCTGCTCTATCTTAATAATTTCAGTGTCTCCCTCGTGTAGACATCAATTTTATTCGACTAAAAATAATACAATAGAAAATATTATAAGTAACCAACTAACGGATGACAACAACATTGAAAACAGTTAGCAAGAAAGAAGCTAAGATCCTAAGCTTTAATTTAGTTATTCTAAATGAAGAACAAATGCAAACGAAAAAATATTAATTTATTCGACTTTAGACTGGCAATTGCAGAATGTGGAAAACCAGGAAAACCAAAAGCGTAATTCCAATTAAACAGAGTTGGTAACCATGTTATACAACAATTTTCGAAAAGAATTTATGAAGATGTATCTCACTACAATACATAATCCAACAACAGCTGTAGCACTACCTCTCATGTATTCCGGGAAAAAATAACTGAAGTGGTACTGCGCGTGGAATTGTATTTATTTCTGTTTGTTAACTGAATGCATAACAGCTTTAGTTTAATTTGTAGTCTAATTAAAATTAATTCTATGAAATTACGTTTTAAAAATTTAATGTTAGAACTAGTATTTACATTTATTAAAACTACTCAAATTGAAAATTACGTATATGTATTTTAATAATTTATCAATATATTTAAAAAGTTATTAACTTGATAACTCACTAGCAAACTAGTACCTAACGTAAATGCACTGTATTCAATTATCTACCCTATCTATCAGTAACACTACATATATTTTTAATTACATTTACACGTAAAAGTAATCATACAGCTAGCTCATTATGATCCTATTAGGATAGATCAGGACAGAATATGTGACGTGAGACTTGTGTTCCTCTCTTGCTATAGTACTCCAAAATCGATTTATATTTAAAAAAATCGTTAAAACTATTACGGTAGATAGCACTAGATAAGGTATTCAAAATTAAAAATATTGTATTATTATCGAAAAAAAGTTTTATTGAAAGATATGAAAAATAAAAATAATGACAAACTTTTCAATCTAGGAATCGGTCTATTTTTGGCAAATTCGCCGACCCGCTCAATTTTAAAAATCTTATTGAATTGACTAATAAATAACTGATGGATAAAACTCACCTATAAGATCGACAGATTCGTCTTCACTTGTTTCGACCTGACAATTATCTTTGTCTTTTCTTCTTTCCTTCTTCTTTTTGTTTTCTACGACGGTGTTAGGGGTGAAATTTTGATCACTGAAAAAAAATAATGGATTTAGATAATTGTTACTATTTGTCTTTATAATTTTATTTGATAATAGGCTGCATTACTGTAAATTATGTTTTGAATTCATAATTGTAATATATAATAAACAATCCGTGTTAAAAGGTCCCTTAAGTCACAGTATACGGACTGTAAAAATATTGAATTAAATATTTAGAATTATTTAAATAAATAAAATGGTTCTTCTCTCAAATATTTAATATTCGTAAAATCTACCGGTTTCGGCCCTAAGCCATCTTCAGGAAGTTCGAGTCAGTAGGAAGATGGCTTAGGGACGAAACCGGTAGATTTTACGAATATTAAATATTTGAGAGAAGAACCATTTTATTTATTTAATTAATTCCTCTCAATTTGAATCATCACATATTTAGAATTATATTGCAGTTTTTGTAGAATTTAGTTTTAATTTTCCTGTTACTGATGTAAGTTTTGAAGAAGCTTGTGATACAAAAAATAGTAAAATGGTAATAAATAATGTAGCCATAAACAAGAAATGATGAAATAATGAACATGTAAAAAACCTTAATGTTATGTGATCATTGGTTTGACGTTATCTAGTTTATGCATGTTATTGGTGGTTTGATGTCCAATTTGTTTAAAAATAACCAACATATCTCTGGCCAGACCACATATACATCTTGTTAACAACTGATCTGATGTTATATAGGCAGATGAACTTATTTTTATACTTGTTTACAGGTTGGTGGAATTCTATGGTCAAAATTTGTTTGATCTAATAAATCTTACTAAATCGTACTACAAGATTGCCAAGATTATAAAACGTTACTAAATTTTTGAAAGAATTTCGATGCAATGTATTTATTTTACCATCCGCGCCAAACAAAGTAATAATCAAATGGCTTACCTAATAGAGTTTTACTATGTTAGTAGCTTAGTATTTAGTAATTTTCTAAATTTATATAAAAAAAACTGTTTGAAGCCAGGAATTAATTTTTGAAAAGAAGTTTTTACTCTGATATGACAAAAACCTTAGCTACTCAGTCTCATTGTTACAATTTATGAAAGGAAGAACAGATATCAAAGATGAGCGCCATCCATTTTGGAAGACCAATTTCTAAGAACCATCTGAAAAATAATTCTATTCACGATATGATTATACAACGTATTTCACGTTGCTTCTGAGTATGAGAACGTTTACAGTCAAATACTTTTCGAAGTGCTGGGATGTTGATCAAAAGTGTACGCATAAAGCATCCTAGTTCTCCACTACCATGAAAACCAAATTTAAAAAAAAATTGGCATACGTAAAATACAGCTGGAACATTTTTTTTTATAATATCAGGCAACATTAAAGATCGTGTCAACTTTTTCTTAATGGCAACAATGTGCAAGAAACAACTTATTTGATTTACTTTAAGTTGGTATTCATCTGTATATGTACCAGGGGGGCTTCATCTTCCCTTATCATCATAGGAAATTGGGATCAAGTGATACCTCATTTGAAAGACAACTAAATTCTCTATGCAACAACATCATTCTTGCTAGAAACATCATTCTTGAGACTTCATTCGAACCGTGGACATTTTTTTGCGGACACATACAGAAATAAAATAAAGTTTTTACATTTTTCCTTGATTTTACACTACTGAATTTCAATTCTAAAAAACAAAAAAATAAATGAAAAGAAAAAAATGCGACTATACTTGGGTCAATTGAACTAAAGCAATTGAATACACAGCATAACGACAGGCACAGCAAAAAATCATGTCAGTTTACTAAACGTTAGAATTGGCCACAAGCAACTTCCACACAATGGAACAAATTCTGCTCAAAACGTCGGCGCACACTCTGGATCATTTGTACAGTTATTTGTACAATAATTTGTTGATAACACTTTATCACAGTTCGTTTAGACCAGCTGATTGAGTTTTATAAATCTTAGTTCTTAGGTGGCTCCGCAAAAGAAGTTAAAGGCGATAAATCGGGCGATCGGGCTGACCGTTCAATGTGGCCTGTCTTCCCAATTAATTGCTAAAGAAACCCATGATTTAAATACTGCCGAACAGATGAAGTGTAATGGGAAAGAGTTGGATCTTGTTGGAAAAATAACAGGTCGTCACTGTAATGATCACCGTTCTCTATACTGTCAGTCAACATCGGATCTACGTTGTTTTCTAACAATTCCAAATACATTTCTCCATTCAAATTACCATCCAAAAAGACAATTTTATCACCAAAAATTCTAGCCAACACATTTAATTTTTGTGGATGTTGGGTATGTTCTTCGCGAAATATTTGCGGATTGGAATCTGACCAATAAAAGCAATTATGACGTTTAATTAGATCATTTAAATAAACCGAGCATTTTTCAGAAAAGCAAATATTAAAACGAAAATTTGGATTATTAATTGTGCAGTTATTTATTACTTCACAAAATCGAATTTTGTATCAATGAAACTTAATTTTTTTCAAAATTCGCTAAGCTCTGGTACTATTTAAAGCTGATATCGCAGCTAATGTGCTTTTACTTATTGTAGGATCAAGAGCAACGTGTCCCAAAACCGCCATTTCTACTGTTTCTATTCTTACTGGTGTGTTTTGAACATTTTTCTTTTATTTTGTACCGACCGAAACACATACTTTCAATAACATTCTTATCCGGATATCGATAGTTAAACAAGTCTGATACTCTATTAGCACAGCTATTACTCGCGAAGAATATCTCAATTATGTCAACTCATTTGCATTTGAGTAAACCATTTTAATTTTCAATAACAGACGTACACTTAAATATTAATTTTTACAGAGACGTTCTTAAACAATCTCATGAAATTCTGATAATATGACAGCTCTTTATTGAAATGTTTAATTTCAATAAAACACAAATTTTTTTTAATTCTCTAGCGTTCTTTAATAAAATTAAGTTAAATGCAAAAACTTTAATCTATTTCTGTATTTGTCTGCAAAAAATAATTTATGTTAAATAAACGTTTTTGGTCACGTTATTGTCCATCATTTGAGTGAAGTCTAGCAAGTATGATGGTAAGAGAAGAGGTAACCCTCCCTGGTAGATTAAATTTATAACGCACATGTGTCCCCTTACAAAATAAATTTCACGTCTTTCGACCTTTTTTTTTCAAAAACCACCATTTTAATAATTCACGCTTCGTTTTCGATGGGCTAGCCTGTATAAGTTATTTCCAACATTTCCAAAAGGCGAAGCTCAATAGCATACTGTAACGTTTCTAAGTATGTCCTGTTAAATTTCCATCTAAAAATACACACCCATTCAATTTTTTTTTTGAAAATCGTTTGTGACTCTTGGAATATATTAGACTTGCGACTAGATTATCATAAAAATGTGACTGTAAAATGATTAATAGTCTGCTAGTACTTAATTGAAGCGAATAAATGTCTACATAAGAAACGCAGTTGAATAGCAATTTGAGGCACTTTTCAAATGAAGTATCAGTCACACGTTGTCGCCATTTAAAAAAGTTAACAATAGTGGAATTTTTAATGATTATATCGATAATTATTTACTAAAAAACGTCTTCCAGCTATCTTGGGTGTGTGTTAATTTTTTTTGAAAGTGTCTTACAGGAAATATAAATGTCTAAAGTTACTAAATTCACAACATTCTTTGGACCACTCGAATCAATTGTAAAACCATGTTCACAATTTAAATGCTATTATTTAATTACATTATCTGTTCACAAAATTCCAAATGTTATTTTCGCTAAATACTAATTGTTTTGAGATGTATTTCATATCTATCTTTTACTCATGTATTTTACAAATACACTTTTGCCGAAAACGAATTTAAAACGAAACTTATCACTTATAATTAATGTATTTACATTTAACATAAAGAATAAACGAGTATACGTAAACAACTTACAAATAATACAAATAATATTATAAATTAAGTGCTGAGTAGTAGATTAAACAAACCGGTAGACTAAATAGTTATAATCGAACATTAACATCGATTAAATTTATGTACCTTAAATTGCATTTTAAAATTCCCTTTTATCAATGACATACATACCGTTCGTTCTTAATTGATCATTATTATCGTGTTTTCATATCGTTTTCGTAATCGTCAAATAAAAATATAACAGGAAGAGAACGGAGCAATTACGGTGTCAAGTGGGTAAAAAGTTTTATCCATTGATATATGCCGAAATAGATTAAATGTTCTAGTAATAATCACATTTTCCCATTTCGTTTACGCTCATTTGTAATAATTAAATTTTAGTTAAACGAGAATAAATCTAATATGCTGTTATTTTCTCTGTACTTGAGTACTTGGAATTTTTTGAAATCGAACATATTTTCTGAGAAATATTAAATACGATATTGATAATTTTGTGATTCAGTAATAGGAGTCCTAAAATTAGTATTTTGAATTAAAATGACAGTTTCTAAGTATATTAAATTTTATATACATACTATAAACTAGATTGAGTGTTATATAAATACTCGTAGTTTCTAAAAAGTTTATACTGAGCATACTAAAATTAGATGACATAATTTTGATTTCGAAAATACAGAGATTTTAAAAAAGGAAAGTAATTATTTAAAAAGATAAATTTACGAAACGATTAATATCAAAAAAGAAAACAACACCGTTAATTTTAGAACAGATATTGATAATTTAAGTGACATTTATAATAATTAATTCACACCTGCATCTTATTAAATTAAACTCTTGACTAACAATAAGTTGGCAAAAAATACATTGATATAAGGATAATTCAGTTCATTTTTATAGTTATATTAATTTTTTGTTCTTAGATATTTTTATTGATGTATGTACATACATGACTATCTTTTTTTATATTACTAGACACAAATTAGATGCCAATTTCTCCCACTGACGAAGTTATTCTTTACAAACACATTATTAACTGTGTTCTAGAATAAATTGATCCTGTTTTATCGATCTACAAGTGGCAAGATATCTAGAATTAACATATATATATGTATGTCTATAGCTTTGTTTTTGCAGCCATTTCCAACGGTTGGAAGTATCAAGAGCATGCCCATTACAATAAAAGCGTTCGGTTTTATTGTAATGCGCATACTCCTGATACTTCCAACCACTTCCAACCGTTGGAAACGGCTGCAAAAACACAGCTTATATGTCTAATCTTTCGGATCACTGTCTTGTGTATTCCGGGTCGGCGTTCACCCTGCGTCGATTTAAAACTCTGCGGCTGCACTACCCCATCCCTGGTCTCTAAATCATTAACTGGCGGGATCGTTCATTTAGAGATTTTGACAATAACGCGTTCCTAGCTGATCTTAATTCTATATCTTGGCATACGGCGCTTATTTTTGACTTACGAGATATTAACGAAACGGGGTGGCGAGAGAATTTGGCGAAATTAAGGATAAAAGTCGGTTCGCTCTTCGATTTGGTTGAATGGAAACCTTCATTTTGACTCCATGGCTAACTGTTTAACATTAGACTAATGATGACCTTGATCGCCGGACGAAAGGGTTGGCGCGGTTGGCATTTTAAAAGGGCTTTTGCCCGGCCGTCCCCGTAGTTCAGGATTAATTCACGGGCGGGCTGGTTGTAATCTCACGGCAACGCTTGGCCGATAGTAGCCATCCGCAAGGAGGCCTATTGAGATCGCTAAAGCGTCTCCAACGGTGAGTCCAATATTTAGAAATTATATTTAAATACGGGGGGAAGGAGCCCACCGGTTCGCCGGGCCTCTCCGCGAGGTGTATAATAATTTAATATTGTTGTTATTATGTTTTATACCTAACGGTCGGTCGCAGCTGGTGCTCCTTGGGGAACCACTCGTGTCTTGTATATTGTACTCTGGATGAATTTGGAACTCCTCCTCTGCCTAAATCATTTACTTATCGTTCATTTAGAGATTTTGACAATAACGCGTTCCTAGCTGATCTTTATTCTATATCTTGGCATACTATTTTTGACTTACGAGATATTAACGATAAGGTGGAGTTTTTAAATAATAACTTACGTTTGCTCTTCGATTTACATGCACCATGGAAAACTTCAACATTTTCTAAACCAAAGACTCCATGGCTAACTGATAACATTAGACTAATGATGACCTTACGTGACAAAGCCTTATTGAAGTTTAAAAAGTCTAATATGCCTGCACACTGGGATTATTACAAAAGTCTTTGTAATCTAACAACAACTGCTATTAGATCCGAAAAGAAAGCATATTTAAATTATAAAGTCACTCATTCGAATCCGAAAGGTTTTTGGAAGGAATTGAATGATCTTAATATTCATTCCAAATCAACTACAAATATTCCTGCTTCTCTTCAGAACGTTGATCAAATTAATAAGTATTTCTCCAACATTCCTCAATTTCAACCTGATCCTGAAGTGTTATCTTTCTATAATACTAACTTTAAAGTCCCTAACTTGAGGTTTTCTTTTCGAACTGTAGATGATGACTTCATTCTTGAAATTTTATCAAATATGACCCCTAGTACTCCTGGTTCGGACAGTATTAGCTTTAAGATGTTGTATCTTTGTTGCCCTTATTTGATTCCGTTTCTTACAGATATTATTAATACGTGTTTGTTGAATGGCGTGTTTCCAGAGGCATGGAAAGTTGCTAATGTTACTCCATTGCCTAAGATTAGTTCGCCGAAAGACCTTAAGGACCTTAGACCCATTAGTATCCTGCCCACGCTGTCAAAGGTCTTGGAGAGAGTAGTTGCCGTTCAATTAAGAGCTTATCTAAATAAGTGTAATTTTCTACCTGCTACTCAATCTGGTTTCCGTCCTGGTTATAGCTGTTCTACAGTTTTAGCTCATATCTCTGATGATATAATTACATCAATTGATGATAATAAACTTTTGATTCTAATCCTCTTGGATTTCTCCAAGGCCTTTGATACAATAAATCATGATATGCTTTTGTCTATTCTGAAATACGCTGGTTTGGACCACACTGCACAAAATTTTTTCAAAAACTATCAGTCGTAGATCTCAACGTGTTGTGTTGGGTAGTTTCAAGTCTGAATTGACATTTTTGAGTTCTGGAGTGCCTCAGGGTTCAATACTGGGTCCCTTACTATTTTCCATCTACACATCTCAGCTTTGTTGGTATCACGGCTCAGTTGTGATTTTCATATGTATGCCGATGACATACAGTTATATTCTTCTTTTTGCATTGATGATTTGGCAGATTCTGTTTCTGTAGTTAACAACGATTTGGAGCAGCTTGCTGATATTTCCAATAAGCATTGCTTACAACTCAATGCTAATAAATTTTACTTTATGCTATTTGGCAGGGAAAAGTCTCGTACCACTGCTTTGCCAAATATTAATATTATCCTTTCCAATTCTTCATTGGAATATAAAAAGTGCGTATGTAATCTGGGCTTATTTATAGATGTAGATTTGCGCTTCAGGGAACATGTTAATTATTCCATTCGTAAAGCATTCTATCACCTTAAAACTCTATTTCCCAACCGTCATATTCTTGGTACCAATGCAAAAACATTACTCTGCGATTCGCTTGTTTTATCGCACTTTAACTTTTGCGATATTATATATGGTCCATGCCTTCTGGCTGTTGATGTCAAACGTATTCAAGTGATTCAGAATATGTGTTTAAGGTTTATTTATGGAGTTCCTCGTGGGCACCACATCTCCCACAAATTGTGTGAGGCTTCTTGGCTTAACATGCAGAGGCGCAGATTTTTCCATTTTATTAGCTTTTGTCGGTCACTCATACATTCTGGTACTCCACCTTATCTTGCTGCTAAAATTAGGTTTACAATGTGAACATTAGACGCAAGGATATCATAAAAATTCCCGCCATAAAACTGCTTTTTACAAGCGCTCTTTTTCATACAACCTAGCGTCGTACTATAATTCAATTCCTTCTAGCCTAAAGACTCTTACAAAGCCAGGTTTCAGAAGGGCTATTAGAAGTATGCTGCTTGAAGAGCAAGCTACTGATATTTTGAGATAGATCGCACGCGCACGTACATATGTATACTACATATAATTGTCATGTGTAACGGGTTATATCCACAGTTTCTAAAAGTAGTTATTCTTCTTTCCCCTATCTTGCTCTTGCTCTATTTCTTCCTCGCTCTTCAACTTTTACTCTTCTTCGTTCTTCGCCCCTTCCTTTTAATTGTAATATAGTTTTTAGTAGTAATTTAGTGTTAGTCTAGTTTAGTATTACTCCTATAGTCAACTTGGAAGAACAGCAAATGCTGACAGTTGGCTAATTGGTTCTTTTGTATATATATAATATGGTGACTGTTTCTGTAGCCTTTATTTTGAATCAATAAATCTATTATTATTAAATCTATTATTATAAGGTAATGATGTGACCAAGTGTAAAAACTAAAGGACATCGATCTTTGTTTTATGTTAAATGGAACTATCACGGTCCAGAGGGAATTTCAAGAAGTTGGAACCCTGATAAAAATACGAAGTTTGATTTGTTTCTGTTTAATTCGATTCCGCGTTCTCTCATGACCGCCTCTTTAAGGAGCTTCCGTTTTGGTGTAAAATATTTAATTCTCAGTTTCAAAACCAAGATGAGGAGTTTAGAAATAAACAATGTGATACCGAAATGAAGGTTCTTTAAAAGGTTGGTTGCAAAGTAACACCAGAATTAAATCAAACAGACTCAACATTTTTCTCTGAGTATTACGGAAATATTTTTGTCTCTAAACTCGTTTCATGTAAATTGTTCTGCACAAACTGCTCACACGAGAACGTTTTAAAAATTAGCGGTACAATTCCCTGAACATTGTTGGAAATTCTAAGCCTGTCCACGTCACTAAAACATCATCATCAATCATTTTTAGCTGTTCATGGGATCATATTCATAGATGATTTACTAGTCTTTATGAATAGCTCTAGACTAGAGATGGAGTACGGCAAAAGCTAAGATACCCAAACAAGAATAATCACGGAGGGTAAAGCATTAAAAAATCTGGTTGACATCCTGTGCGTTTCAGATTACAGTAAATCCATATGAAATCCTCCATTCCGAGTCATTTGAACAGGATCAATAAACTCGAGTTTGGACAACTTTAGTATCGTTACTAACAGATTAATACTTTTTTATTGAGCAATTTTGTAAGATGTCTACCATATATCTCTAGCACGTTTAATCAATATAGACCATGTTATCCTGTACAGATCTATATAATGTGATAACAGAATATATATTAAGAGCTCGAAGCGAAACTTTGTGGCTCTCGATATGAAGGACGTTTCATTCAAACACTGCTACGTTATTTTAGAATTTCCTCCCGAAGGAGCTTGTACAAATACGTATAATTTTCCGCTTCCCCCTCATTATTAAACTCCATATATTACATAAATAATAATGAATTGAATAATAGATACTGGTGTAGCATTGAACGATTGGCAAATAGGAATAATTACCGTAATACAGGGGTTTCCAAACTGTAAATATGGTACTTTTTCGAAAGTTATTCAGTATAGCAATAATCGAAATTAATTTAAACTAAAAAATAAATGTATGTTATAATTTATTTTCATATTTATTCAATTCAAATTTTGAAAATAATTCTACTACTAACACTTCGCGCTTCGAGAGACAACGTATTTAGTTCACATGCTTATCGCCAAACTTGCATAGCATCTTCTTTTTTTTTATGTGTGGTGGGTGCTTAGTTGCAGTGACTCCGTAAGCTGTATTACTTGTCTGGCTATCACTGCAACTCTTGCGGTGTAGTATTGAAAGTATTGATGTTTGTCCAAGTGGGTGAGATTTATCAACTTATGCAACACGCAAACTGATATGATATGGCAATTCATGGTTTGTTATCAAACTCTAAAGGCCTCTCATTTGTGAAAATCGGCTGAGCATTGTTGTTACTTAGCATTGTTTTGAAAATATGTAAATAAATTCAGTACCGATATTTCAAGCAAACATTTTACCAACAAAAAAAAGAAAGAGAAAATATTAGAACAAACAGAGATTTAGGGCAAACAATATGACCGATATAAACTTCATCATACTGATGAAACTCAAACAAATTAAAAAAAGGTCGCTGGGGAATAAGGAGGAGAATTGGATCTGTGTTTGAATTGAATCTATTTTATAGATTCGGAGAAATCTTTTAACAAGATAAGATGACAAGACATTTGAAAGGAAAGTTTGCAGATTTGTCTCTCTTTGAAAGTAAACAAAGGTGTTCTTTTATGGGAACAGCAACAAATTTACAAAAATTTATACTATCTTCAAAAGCTAAAAGACCACCAAAGATGTTTTACGATTGTTGAAGTAACAAAACGAAAATTAAGAATTTTGTTAAGTCCAAGACTCCGGATAAAATATCTATAGCTACTGGAATGCGCAGTAGTGAAAGAACTGTGTCATACATTACCCTCTGGAGGTACTAAAATAAAGAGGAGTTGACAAATTTTGTAGCTAAATCGAGTACTTTATCTTCTGATCAGATTTTAGCAACAATAGTGGGTCCAAATCTTTCAACACATCGATATTCAAAACAAACAAAAAAAGAAGAAAATGAAAGCAAAATGTTATTCAGAAATTTAGTGGGTTGAAGCAGTTATGGTTAAGGTTTCTTTGCAGCCATTAATCGAATAAAACAGTTCATCATATGTACAACAGAAGAAGTATTAGAGAGCGTAGCAAGAGATTGTAACTAGCTTGATTTAATTATAAAATGTGGCCGTGATAGTTCCCAACAAGTGTGCTACAACCGAAAGCGATTCTAAACGAATTCTCTGGCAAAATCTTTGCCAGTTAGATATTGCACAGCCATCAAGCTCATTTTTGGAAAGGAAACAACTGAATTAGCGTGGAAAGCAAACAAAGTGAAATCGAATGTAAGAAGAACAAGTGAGGCCAACCTCAATTTTGGATTACGCTATTAAAATGCTTATATAGTATTTCACACAGACTGGATTTAAAGCTTTGGAAAGTTTAAAGGTCTTACTGCAAAAACTAATTTCGCAACTAGAAAAAAAGTATATTCAGGACGGATAGATAAAAACAATACCGATCTTTCAGTAGATATGCCAACCCAAAAAGCAGATAATATAAACGATAGCAATACAATTATACGATTTTGTAGAAATGCTTCGAAGACCGCAACGGACATTAATTTAGCACTGGTTTGGCGTTTTCATGTTACATATTTTGGAGACTGATTACTAGATTTCCTGTGAATATTAATGCATTTCAAAAATATACAAATGAAACTAGAAATCTGTGTTTCAGAGAATGCTCAGGAGAAACACAAGAAACAATGATAACAGAAGATATCTTTCTTGTTTATCTCAAATAGAGTATCCTGTATTGTAGTTTGTAATCATGTTTGTTCACTCGGTTGTAGGAACTAGTCCGTTAGAATAAAAATATAATAGATAAAATCTTTTTTTTGGTTGAATATTGAAGTCATAAATTTGTAATACATGTACACCCGTGGTTTTAAAGTAACAAAATATCACAATCATCGTAGAATTGTTTTGGCAATAAGTTCACCACGATAGAAAGTAAGGAAATGGAAGGAGACAGAATTACATTAACTTAAAAACTGTGAAGACATTAGGTGTACCCCTATCAACACCTCACTATTCGCTTCGTGTATGGGTCGGCTACACACGTACACTTTATCATGGGTTAGCTTACGCAAAATGGTTTACAACAAAGTAGTTGTACGATCTTTTTCAAATTAAATACGAATCTTTAAGAGAATGTACGTTTAGTCAAAAGAGTATTCGTTCTTGGAGAAATGAGTTTCGCTTCAACGCAATGGCTTTATTTACTAAATTGAAATTCCTCACTCAGAAGCTGACTTTATTGCTAACAGTCCATGTATGAATATTACCGAAAATCATCAATATTATTATTTTTGCTGACCTTTTCTATAAACTGGGAAGTACAAAGATTTAATTATTTTCAAAAAAATCTTAATAGGCAATGACGTTGCAACTTGAAAGTAGAATACCACCTTTCACAATCACAATTAACACATATTACCACAGTAAATCATTCTGATGTATCTAGCAACACAGTCGCGATCTGTCCATATATCTTGCTGATGATTTTTTTTTTAATATTTGTTTTGCAAGAAGAGAATTGTATAACAAAAAAAAACTCCAAATGGAGAGACGAGGGGGCACCGCCAACCCTTATTTACACATCAATTTCATTTGGAGATAGAGAAATTTTAATTTGTCGATGATGGTGGTGCATCATCCGTCGAATGTAATGAAAGATATTAAAGCGAATAGGTCTCCTGTTCTCTCTCTTTCTCTCGCTCTCACCCATACCGGTTGCATGTACCCCCGCGACCCCGTCGTATTCGGCCGATATTTCTGATTGCGGCAATCGTTGCGGGTTTGATTTTGACAAACATAATTTGCATTACAATCTAGGGGAGTGATTCCGGTCCCCGGGGAGGTGGCGGTGGTGGTCGGTTGGTATTACTGCTGAGTGCACAATTATCGGACAAACTTTGATATCAATTTTGCAAATTAATAATACAATTTAAAAGAGAAAGAGAACATTTGAAATTCAGTTAACTCGTCAAATTTTCGAAGATATACAACACCGCAGACAGCATGCGGTATAGTAAGATGGCGTTTATTGAGAAAAATAGGGCGATTACTTTTTGTATTAATACGATGTAAATATGATTTCAGATACCAAGCAATTTCATTAAGTATTTCGTAAAAGTAGTTTCATATGCGTTTGTACGAGATCTACATCATAACGGAGCGTAAACGAAAAGGCGATTTGTTGAAATTTTATAAAACGCACATTTTTGTTACTTTAATATATCTAGTTATTATTGTTTTTTTTTCTATCTATAATTTAAGTAATTCCTTATTAAATTGTGAAAATGCTTTCCACACATTTGATAATATCCAAACCACAAAATAGGTCCTTAAATCAAAACGGACATTGCGTTAATACTTTATGTCAGATATGTCACATTCACATCGTCGAAGTTAAAAAGTAAAAAAAGTAAAAACCAATCTAAACTCCTTTAATTTTCAATACCAAGAAATCTAAGGGAAGTATTTGAGTTTTGTTTTAAAAAATCATATAATTTCCATAAGGAAGATAAGTTTTATAGAACTCTACTGACAAACAGATACAAGAGCATTTCTATAAAAATCGCAATTGTAAACAATTCGAATATATCTCCTGTCAATATGATTTATGATACCTATTTAAATATGATTCCTAAATATTTATTTCTAAGAAATTGAGAAGGTGCGAATTTATTACCTTTTTCCTGGTATTATCCCACTGTTCGGTCAGTGTTTATTATATAGTAAATGGGTAGAAACAATGTTTAAAAAAATATAATCGTTAGAATATTATTTGAATCGACTACTATTGTATAAAATATATTGATCTGTTTGTGTAACTATGTTTTGTATGTGTTTATGTGTTAATGTTGAACTTGAAGTTGTTGTTTGTGAGCGCCTTATGTTTTTCATTATGGGCAAGAGAAAACAAACAGTACAGCAAATCGCCGCTTCAATGAAAGAAAATATAGCCACCATTAGTACCGGAAAAGCGTTTTGTGGGGAGAGAAGAATCACTACTTCTCCAGATGATCATCATATCCCGAAAATACCAACGAAAAACCGACTTTTATCCTGTAAAGAAATTAGAAACGAAATGTCCAACGAGAAGTCAAAATATCCGAGCGTAGGCGATTGTACGAAGTCGGTTTGAAATGCACACAAATTAACACCGATCATGAATCGAGCACGTTAGATAGATAGATAGATAATTACGTGGGATGGCTATGTGGACTCTTGCTACTGCGACCTATAGGTCTATTGTAGCTCCCTATTATCTAGACCACCTGGTCCAGCTTAGCCTTTTTTATGAGGCTTTCTAGCCTTGCCGGATTAGTTTTCATGTAGCTCGCCGCGTGTGGGTATGGTTCGCCAATACACTCTAGCCTCAATCTGGCTAATCCCTCACACTGGTACAGGATGTGGTGCGAGGTCTCTTCATCTGTCTGACAGATTCTGCACATGGCGTCTTCCGCCAGACCAAGGTTACCCATATGCTTGTTGAGTCTCTTATGTCCTGTTAAAAGGCCTACAACAAGCGTGACCGGTCTCCTGCTTTTGTTCAGAAGGTCATCCGTGTATTTATTTTATTTGATGAATTCTTTAGCCTGTCGCTGTCCTGGGGAGCTTTTCCATCATTCGAGATATTTACTTGCCGACCATTTCTCCATGGTTTTGGCTATCTCCCTCTTCGTGGTTCCACACGATGGTATAGGTCCAATGAGTGGCCTAGATGTTCCTTCTTTGGCCAGGGCATCAGCCTTCTCATTTCCTTTAATACCTTCGTGTCCCGGTATCCAAGCTATGGTCACCTTGCTGTGCGCCCCTAATTCGTTTAGTGCGCATGCGCAGTCCCATATCAGCTTTGATGTGATCTTTGTCTTGATCTTGATTATCAGTGAAGATGGCTATGGTCTTTTGTTCTGTCCATTGCTTTATATTTCTCTGAGACAGTGGTGAATCGCAACTGTTTCTGTCTGGAAAACTTCAGTTTCCTTCGATAGACTTAGGCTGACTTCCGTTCTTGGCTTAAGTCCGAGTATTCCGGCTCCTACACCTTGTTCCGTTTTCGAGCCGTCTGTATACCAATGTAGAGAGGCTTTAACGGGAGAACCACCTTTCCAGTGTTCTCGTTCTGGTATTATGGTTTTATATTTTTTGTTGAAGTTGTATTTTGGAGCCATTACGTCTGTGGGTAAACAGGTTACCTCCCCGGTTTTTAGTTCTTTAATCAACTTCTGATATATTCTCCCATGTGTGTGTGTGATGGGTGTTTGATTTTGTATCAGCCTGTACGTGGCAGACCTTGCTTCTCTTTGTATATAGATATGTAGAGGTGGTAGGTTTAATAAGACTTCCATAGCCGATGTTGGGGTAGTTCTCATGGCCCCCGTGATGCACATGCACGCTAGCCTTTGCACACCATTTAGGAGCCTCGCTACTCCGGCCTGTTGGGTCTTCGACCACCACACCACTGACTTGTATGTTATAATAGGTCTGATCACCCTTGTGTATAACCATAAGATCATTTTGGGTTTAATCCTGTTTTGTCCACACAATTTTCTGCATCTGCCAATGGCCATAGATGCCTTATTGCATGTTTTTTTGTATGTGTGGATTCCAGGTGAGTTTTTGATCAAAGGTAACCCCCAAGTATTTTGCCTTACCGGTTATCGAGCACGTTATGAATGAGCTAAACGATATCAACATTACAAAATTGGGGATTGGCGGAAGGTAAAACATAATAAAGTAAATGGGATTTTAAATAATACAAAAATTCACTGATTCAATTTCAACACTGAATTTTGTGAATATTAAAAATGATATTCAGCGATTAAACGTAACTGGAAGCTATGAGCGAAAGAGCTCAGTTTATTAGAAGAGGTCCATCTGAACGGTTTAGTGAAGTAAGTGTAATGAAAACAGTTAAAACATCCACCGTCAGTAATGGTGTGGTCTTGTATAAAAGTAGAAAGCCATGAACCACTGTCTTTTTGCCAGGATAGCGTGAATCAACATCAATATAAGAGTGTATTGGAGGACGTTTTGTTGCCATATCTCAACGATTTAAATCCAAATGAAGGCCCTTACAGATTCATTCACGACAACGCACCATGCCACACGGCAAAATCTATCAAAACCTTTATGGAAACAGTTGGTCTGGCAATGTGAGCTTGGCCGGGCAATCCTCCTGACCTTAATGCAATTGAGAAAGTCTAGAATGTAAAAGCATGTGTGTATTCCAGAAAAAAAAACTCTCTAAAGAAGCACTTAATAAAATATGTTAAAAATGTGTGGAAAAATGACCCTAAAGTTCGACATACTATTAAGGCTTGCACAGACAGTGCCGAAAAGAATAAAAGAAATTATAAAAGCCAAAGGAGGCATTACAAAATTTTAGTTTTATAGTTATGACGATCTTGTAAAACTTTTGAATAAACTTGTGTATCTACAATACGTTTTTCACTGTATATTATAATAAAATCGCTATTTTAGAAAGTGGTCCTACTAAATTGGCTAGGAACTGTAGTTGAAATAAGAATTTAAAAAGAAAGATAGTGCGTTGTATACATTAGTTTTTTATGTTTAAATAAGAGAAACAGATGAATATGACACTAACTCCAAAATCAATCCCAATAATTTCTAAAAGATGAAGGTTAAATTTTCTACGCAAGTATGTAGTACCAGTCAATCCATACGGATCCATTGGATTTCGTCTTTAACTGCAATAAGGCAGTATTGACTTCATCGATAAAATGGATAAATTATTTGATGAATTCAATATCAGAAGTATTTCAAATAGATATATTTAATGAAATTAAAGACTTTACAAATATCACTGTAAGAAACTCTAGAAAAAGTGGTACTAACACTATAAAAACTTTCCGTTGCTGATAACTTTCCATAATAGCTGTTTTAGAATTGTATAAAATAATTAACAACGTTCTAATTTATAGTCGGCTAAATCAACACTGTTTGGACATTTTTTTTGCGGCAGTAAAGGAAAAATTCACTCAACCCAATTCCAATACGATTTGTTAGAGCATTTAGGAAACTATTTTGTCGTCACTATTTTCAGCATTCTGAAAGAGTTAAGGAAGAATTTTTAAATTTAAAGCATTTATAACTGTATGTAAATTATGAAGATTAACTAACAACAACCTTACAATAGATTTATTTTATTTTTGATTAAACATTTTCTCTTATTTAAAAAAAAAACTTGCGTGAAATTCGGTTTGGTCAGCAACTAGTGTATGGTAAATTTATGCGCCGTTCAATTCGGCAACCCGCTTTACTTACACAGCCCCACTAATATAAAACCTTTAAGTTTGACAGATCGTAACAGCAAATGTTTTCTTTTCTAAAATATTCGTTTAATTAACGTGTTTGTATTTCTGTATATCATTATACTACTGTAATAAATAAAGTTAGTACACATTGGTGTTTGTGTGAGATCCTAACAAGGAACATTGGAAGAAAAACAATGTTCATATGATTTTATAAATTACATTTGCATATGATTAGACTATTATTATATTTAAGGAGGCTGTTAAATTTTCTTCATAAATTAATAAAAAAAATTGAATTTAAATATTTATTCTTTAGTTTATGATACAATTTAAAATTAGCACCATTGGACACTAAAAGTATGGCCGATGATCATAAAAATCGGAAATACAAGGATTAAGGGCACCGTCTTTCTTGTCCGTTCTAATTTAGAGGTCTATTCTGTGCCAAAACATAGAGAAACATACTTTCCTATTAAAAAATAGGATAATGAAGATGTCCAGAATTAATGCAGAAACTAAGAAAATGTTATCACATATTTTTAAATTCATCCCCAGAAACCCATACGGGATTTGTTACGATTTATCATTAAAAAAATAAATTTCATCCTTACAAGCACCGATTGATAGAAACTCTTCTGCAAAGTAACACTGAACGTTGGATAATATTTTATAATAGGTTAATAGCAGGTCTTGAAAGAACAGGCAGATTATGTAATCTGATCTTATGGAGCGAGGGAACTAATTCACTTCTTTGTCACAAAAATAATCAGCAGCGATTTAGTTTAAATGTGTGGTGTGGAATGATTGGTTCAAAAATCGTAGGACCAAGGAACCCTAGTAGAAACACGATATATCACAATCAGGACGGATATACGAGATATATTTTATAAAGATTTAAATTTAATAGCTCGATAGAAAATTTACTTCCACGAGGATGGTGCTTCAGGACATAATTATCACGAAATTCCAAATTTATTAATGATTTTTTAACAATAAGCTAGCTACGCACAATCCTATTAAATGACCGTCCCGATCTCCTAATTTGACGCCATTATATTACTGAATGGTAACTTATTTCAACATACATTATCGTTTCTTTATTCTAAATACTAAATATATGCTCTACATTGAACCTGCTACAGGCCTAATGGTACATATTTTTATTATTTATATAATATCTCGTAATAGCTTAGACTTTTGCTAACAACTGAATTACATTATTAATCATTTAATAATTGAATTATTTTGGATACTACGGCCACGTTGCATATTATCTTTTTGATTTGTAATCTGGTGCTCTACAGAAATCCATCAAATTATACAGAGTGTTCCACTTAAAAGATAACTGCATTTTATGGAATTTTTTTGATCTCATGATTGAAATACGCATTAAAAATACTAATAGTTTACCAATTTAACGGAACATGTACACTCGGTACGACTTAGTCTTCGAACGATTTTAATAAGGTAACTCACTAAAATCGTTCGAAGACTAAGTCGTACCGAGTGTACATACATAAGCAATATTGCCTGCAAAACATATGCAATGGAATAATGAATGAAATAATGTCATATTTTGTGATCACGAGAAATTCAGTTAGGATGGCAGTGCGATGTACCTATTGCATAAACTTCTATTTGAACCCCATTGAAACTCTCTTGGGTATATTGACTAAGGAACAAGTATTTTGTTAAATATATTGGAATCTATACACATTTTGCTGAGTGTATATGGATGCAATTCAAACAAAGGTATCTATAAAATATTTTTTCAGTAAAATTGAAGTAATAAAAGAGGTAAGTAATTGTCAGTACAGGTGACTTTAGGCTTACACAACTGAGTTATGCGTTTATCAACACAGAAGTACCTATTAAAGGAGTTTGAAGAAAATTAATGGTGAGACTACGCGACAATTACTATTTTATAGTAGCCACACACTTACACATTTTTTAATTTAAAATCCTGAAAAGAAATGTTGCTTTTGCAAATCCATGTGCTGTACCTATAGAAAATATCATAATCGTTGTGAATAAATTAAATGGTAGATTTCTAGTATTTATTTTAAATGAAGTTAGGCTCTACGATTTTCGTTTATGTTTTCTATCAAAACATCATCGTTGATTAAATTCAGGTCTCCGTTTAGATGTTTAGTTACTGGAAACTGGAACGTTAGAAAAAAAACAATATTTGATGGAAAATTAACAGCATATTTTTAAAATGATCAAAAGGTATTTTTAGTAGTGGCGTTCTAGATTTTTCTTACGTTTATTAGACATTACTAAATGGCAACAATTTCTTTATCTTCTAGTGTTATCAAACAAAAACAATTGTTTTGAAAATTTTTAGTGCCATGTAATTTGGAAGCGGAAATCCACCATTTAATTTATTCCCAAGCTCTATATTACATCCTATACATGAAGATATACCAAAACTGGATGTTGATTTTTTGAACGTTTGAAAAATTTAAAATGATCCACATATGTATGTCTATAAAAAGACTTACATCAAAATCAAACAATAAGTCTAACATTTTAGAATAATTTGTTTAGAACATGTTGATTTAAAACATACATAATCGATATAATCAACAAAACATATTACTTCAGATAGTTATAAATAGACGCGGCAAAGAGGGGCAATTTCCAATGCAGTGCGGTGGCTCCGGAACTCGAGCATCCGTATCAAAGCACACTTGTTCAGTATTATTCCACTGGTCGTTGTGAGTACTTATCACTGATCACATACTTTCGGAAACGGCGTATTTCGAAGAAACTAGAAAACGTCATAGCGAGTATACCGGATTGAGAATGCGAAAGCGATAGAATTAAATGTGTCAAGATGCGACAACTATTTGAAGTGTACCAGCCGGTCGAAGTGTGAGCGCCGCCTAAAAAGTAAAAAACACTGTTCTGCAATCCGTGGCAAATGATACAGTGAACAATTTACATTTTATATAGGTGTTTGTTTCATTCTATGTAATCCACCGTTCACTTTATACTAGACCAAACGCCATATCGATATAGTAATCTATTAATTGATATTTTCGTTTAATTGATGTTTGTTTTAGTAATCTTCAGTTAATCATAGATAAAGTACTGTATACTAACTCGCAATAATGACTACTATTCCCTCGAGCCGAGTTACTTCCTCGCCGCTTACGCGGCTCGGTAAATTAGAAAAAATCAGCTCTCGGGAATAATAACTGTCATTATTGTCTCGTCGTATAAACTACTATTTTATCATTATTTATGAGTAAACATTCATATGACTGCTCGGCCCCTCCTCATTGTTCTCCGCACTGCTCTGAAACTTGCCCCTCTTTGCCGACTCTAGTTATAAAGCAAGTGATTGTATTAAATGCATTGCGAATTATTAAATGACTGACACATTTTACTCTACGGGGATGTAAGTTTAGGTTGATATCTTACATTGTATATACATATTAAGTAATTATCAACGCATTTTAAATACATTCTAAAGATAAATCTCAATATAAAAAGGATAACCTGCTTATATATTCACTAAACAAATTGAATGTTTATTATTATTGTCTTAGGTAAATAAATTATATACTTAATTGCTCCTCAAAGAATAGAGGACATAGAAAATAAAAAATAACATTTAATGCACCAGGATTCGGAAATCACTTCTAATCTTCGACTTTACTTAAATAAATGTTACTGTATCAAACGATTACAAAACAATCTCCGATTCACAGATACTGTTTTAAATATCAAACAAAACAAGAATCCCTGAAGTTTTCTCAAATAAACATAAATTGAAGCAACTAATAAAACCGACAATTTAATAAAACCATTTCCTTTCAAAATACGTTTACAATACCATACAATACAATAAAGAAATTAAAACGAGTGCAAGGTAGATTAAGATGCAAGAAATACAAAGAAAATATATTTAATATTTCGTTTCTAACTTTATCGTTATTATATTTATCATCTTATGCTATTGTTTGAACATGCACATTTAATGACAAAAAACATTAATATGATGAATTAACTGGATAATAATAATAGCGATAAATGATTTCTTATTCACAAAATCAAATCTAAAATTATAATAGGTGATGTCAAAAAGATAGGTTTCATATACAGAGTGGTTCATTTAAAGTGTAACACTGTAATATCTTCGAAACCATTAGAGTTATGAAGAAAAGTGTTAAACAAAAGTTTAACTATATAAAGGGGCTCATTCGGTGGCGCTACTATTGTCACTATAAATAAAGATACAAAGGTGATAGCAAGGTCAACTCTTTTTTTTTCAAATAGCATATAGTAGTTTTTTTATCAAATTCTAAAAGAGCAATAAGGTCTAAATAGAAAAATAGTAAACCACATATGACCTCAAATTAATATTAATCGAGATATTTCGAAAAAATTACGACATAATAAAAGTCAGTGCAGCAATGTTTTTCCTTCGTTTGTTAAATGTAAAAGTAGAAAATAAATGTTAATAATAGCTACAAATTGTTTACATAAGGTAAACAGTTGAAGAAAGCAGCCGGCTATCGAATTAAATGTTCAAATTGGCGGCCACCAGCCTCAATGCACTTTCACATTCGCGCAGAAAAATCTCTGTGCACACGCAGTAACATGTCTTCAGAAATGTCTGCACGTGCATGTCTTATTTTCTGCTGCATGTTTTCTGGTGTTGTTGGTTCCATGTCATATACAACAAGTCGATATTATACTATCTTACTACTACTTATAATACTTCGGTTATAATACTTCGGTGTCAAAAAAGTCGATATTGTACACTTAAACTAAATATAGCGATCCTTCTGCGCGAATACAAAAGTGCATTGGGGCTGGTAGCCGCCAATTTGAACATCTATTCGATAGCCGTCTGCATTCTTCCACTATTTACCTTATGTAAATAATTTATAGCTACTACTGACATTTATTTTCTACTTTTACATTTAACAAACGAAGGAAAAACGACTCATTTTTTCGAAATATCTCGATTAATATTAATTTGAGGTCATATGTGCTTTACTATTTTTCTATTCAGACCTTATTGCTCTTTTAGAATTTCATTAAAAAAATACCATATGCTATTTGAAAAAAAAAGAGTTGACCTTGCTATTACCTTTGTGTCTTTCTTTATAGTGACAACAGTAGCGCCATCGAATGAGCCTCTTTATATAGTTAAACATTTGTATAACACTTTTTTTCATAACACTAATGGTTTCGAAGATATTATAGTGTTACACTTTAAATGGACCATCCTGTATAATTACCTATATAAATGTCACTTACGCTGTATGTGTTTCTGGTTTTTTAAATAACTGATACGCCTAAAATGCTTTTTTGTAATCGCTTATCAAAACCTGTCATTTCACGATTCGATTTGCGTGCGTAAAAAGTCACTTTAAACACGAGTGCGTAAAAGTAAAGTTGGTACTTCCTGGAACTTGATTAATTTATAGTGACATTTTAAAATCATAAATCCCTAACCTTAATAATATGGTCATAAACGATAACGTATTTAACAATATGTAATTATTATTATAGTTCTCGTACAAAAAATATTGTACAAACTTCGTGCGTGAAACATTTCGCGAATTCGTGTCCGGCTCGCTTTAAAGATATTCGCGAAATATGATTTCACGCACTTGGTTCGTAAATAACTATTTTATGCAAAAAGAAGAAAATAACGAGCAACAATAACACACAAATTGCATTGATGAACAATAAATATTAATGTCAACATAAAATTACCATGGTAACATATAAACTGAAAGAACTCCACTTCTCATTGGTTAATTTAAATACACCTTGTTGCAATGTCGGTATTGCAGAACACCATAGGTATTTCATTTACTGTAGGTAAATAGGACACTTCGGATGATAAAAATTTGTTGGCGCACTTCTGCGCCATCTAATGTTAAAGTTCTTCGGTTATTCTTGAAAAATTAAATTATGACTTTTGAATCGAAAACGAAGGATTTTAATACAGTTTCTGAATATTGTTGTATATGTATTTTTATTATAGTGTAACGATTTGTTTTAAGTAATTAAGAAATTATACTTTCGAGTACATTTCTTGTTTACATTTCTTGTTTGAATTTCCTAAACCTTAATAACAATGTAGAGGGGGGTTGGCAGTTAAGATTTATAGTAGAATTAATAAATGTTACGATTTATAAAATACAATGTTCATTAATCAACCACGTTTGGTGTTAATACTTCTTTATATAAAAACGAAAAGTTTTATAAAGAAATATTAGTGGCACATTGGTGTTTTTGTTAAGATTGTTCCCTGGTCTTATATCAAAGTAATCATTGAGTTAAGACATTTTAGATTACAATTTAATAACTATTTCTTTTGTATCTATTTATTGATTCTACTTTCTGTGGTTTAATCAATGTTACAAAATCAAAATTACTATATTTTGCAAAACAACCCTAAAAATGTAAACATATACTGATCCTAATTTTGAATATGCTATGCAATATAACTAAAAGAAGTTTAGCTGGTATTCAAAAATAAAAAAATATCGATATTTTCTGGCTCAACTTACACAAAGTGAATCACGATTCCCTCGGTCTCTTGTACCTAAGCACAGATGTCAGTTTTAGATTTCAGTCAGATATATATGTATAGTAATAAGGAGCACATTCTAAAATTATTTTCAATGATGCAAGGTGGTTCAAAAATTAACGACATATCATAGTTGGGTAATTTTTAATAGAACACACCAGATTCGGATTCTACGTGATAAACGATGATAACTCTGTTAATAGTTCCCTGTCTCTAGCTATTGTCAATTTCAAAAAAAAATTATTTTTACCAAAATGTACAGAAAAATTAAAAACAAAAAACTGTACTACTCGAAAGATCCACATTTGGAACAAGTTATTATAACATATCGTGGTTCCAATAAAACGATAGAGTTCATATTATATGTTTTTTCAAATATAAATATAATTGTTCGTTTAATTTAAATGGAACACCGTACGCTTATTTGTAAAATACTGTACTTCTAGACTATCAATCTTGTTGGTTATATTAATCAAGTAGGTTAGCATAACATTCTTCTGTTAGATGGCTGAGGGGAGGCAGTATATGATCCGCTTGAGAATAATAATATATGTAAGTAGTAGAGGTAAATGGCATATAATTGATATTTGCAACAGAAGTAAAACAATTTGAAGTCAGAAGTCAGCTATTACATTAACTGCGAAACAACTTGGACTTGGAGAAAAGACAGTATAGAATATTGTGACCTCATTCGCCTCCAAAGAAACGTATACGTCATACAACTTATGATCACTAGAGTGATTTCAAGGACTGTGGTTCACAACGCCACAACTTTAATTGATTACTCGAGATACGTGTTTCGAGAACGCGTGGGTTCTCATCGTCAACCGAATACCGAATGTTGAATATGAATATTCGGTTTATGTTGAGAATCCACGCGTTCTCGAAACACGTGTCCCGAGTAATCAATCAAAGTTGTGACGTTTGGTGATACCGATGTTATATCTGTTTATGATCACTTAGATGAAGAGGAGCGCTCAACAATCCAAAGACATGTGGATTCCTTTTTTCTTGAAGAATAGGTTGCCTTTCTGTACAAATATATTTGAATTAATGTTAACATGATCTAATTAATCTTTGTAGGTTGTGAATGCAGATGAGAGTTTACCAGACTTAAAGCGTACAAAATTCTCAAAAAAAAATTCTGATTTAAATGGATGAAACGTAGCCGTGAAAGTTTGCTAACGGTCGTGTGGAACGTCAGTATTTAATTTTATGGAGACGTTGTTACCTAAATAGAATTAGAAATTTTCGGGCAGACGATAGAAGAATATACTATTTGGATGAAACTTGAGTAAATGCATGCCATACCAAACAGACAATATGGAAAAATACAACGATTTTAACTCCAAGACACGCACTTCTTGATGGCGTTACGACCGGTTTAGAAAATTGTTTAATCGTTGTCAAAAAAAAACTGCACAGTATCATGAAGATAAAAGCGCAGCATTTACAAAATGAGTGAGAACTATTCTACCTACTCTTGAGCCAGACTCTGTTATTGTTTTAAACAATGCTCCATATCATTCTATAAAAACCGAAAGTTTGCCTACTGCGTCTTGGAAAAGAAAAGCATTAGTCGAATGGCTTAATTTATTAAAAAGGAATTGTTGCTGATAATTCTTTATTAAAAGTAGAATTACTTGAACTTACCAAAAAAATATATTAATGGCAATCCTATTACATTATGTTATTGATCAATCAGTAGCAGAAAGTGGTCGCAGAGTATTAGGATTATCTCCATACCATAGCAATCTGAATGCCATATAACTAATATGGGCTCAAGTGAAGCATCATGTTGTAGCTAATAATAAAACTTAGTTAATTATATCACTGCCGAAATGTGGCCTAATTGCATCAATTATTGTAATGACGATCTATCAAAATAACTTGTTGTAAATGTCAATCTTCCCAGTCGTACGGTTTTCCCGTTTTATTTATTTGTTTTTTTTTTTTTTCGAGAAAGCCTACATTTTCGCAAAAATCACATTCTCTCGAAATTGGCAATAGATAAGTATAGGGAACTATTAACAGAGTTACCCTGACTTACTGCGTAGAATTTAAAATTAAATTGAACCCTAAGGATATGGATAAAAAAATGACATATTGGACAAGATACATTGATCATAACACTAGAAAACAACATTAACATAATTAATTAAATACTATTATAGTGTAAAGGACTGTGACTTATAATATTACATTATAAATATACAGAGTGTTCTAAAATATAGAAACGTACAGTTTTGAACCAACTGACAGATGCAGATGTTTTTTTAAATGGAGTATGTACTCTGTACAGTTTTGTGGATTTCTATACAGCACTAAATTACCAAACAAAACGATCATATGCAATGTAAGCATAGTATTGATCATGTAGAGCACTTAAAGAAAAATGATTTTTCATTTTTTAAGATTATCTTTGCATAACAATATGCTCATATTACTCTCTACGTATCCCACACTGAATATATTCTTTAATGAACGTACACAGCATTTGCGGTATATTGCTGGACGCAGATGAAAACGATTGTACCCGAGCATCACTTTCAAACATTTAAATCTTAATAAATAACAGTTTGGCTAAAAAGTTACATTATATTGGAATATGGTGCTGCTAATTAATAGCGACAAACGGTATGCACTTATAAATGATTACCTTCCATAATTCTCTGTGACTCCGTCCTCTTTCTTGACGACGATTTCTTCTTTCTTAACCGCTACCATCTCGTCCTTGATATCTTCCTTTTTAACGACCGTAACGCCACCAACTGCATCGCTGTTACTTCCTTCGTTACTAGAAGTATTCTCCACTTTCACGACAACATCCTGCAGGAGTTTCTTTTCGGAAACGTTCGTATCACTTTTAATCTCTTCCCCGCAACTTTCTAACACTTCTGTCTTGACAACTACCGAGGCAGCGATATTTGCCGCCGTGACGTTGGTAGCACTACTTCCGTTACTGTTCGAGATAACGGTACTCGGCGTAGATGCAGGAGCTGGCGACGAAGAAGACGACGTAACACTATTACTCGTAGGCGTTAAAGCTGTCGAACTATTATTATTAGTATTGTTATTATTGTTACTATTATTCGTCGAAGAAACAGTAAAAGTCGTTATACTTCCGACCGTTACTCCGCTAGTGGAAGATGTAGTAGTAACAATATTATTGTCAACGGACTCATAACTCTGTTGCGCCACAGTCTTTAAAGCTTGTTGTTCCTTTTGATGTCTTGTAACGACACCTGGTGGTAGATTATCGACACCCGCGTTCGTTTTCTGCGGCCTGTGTCTCGTCCTCTGTCGCGATCTCTTCAACAGCTGCTTATAATTCTCGGTTTTCTTACTTAAATAATAGTACTGCACGCAATCCGCTACCGATTTCTTATCCAAACAGGACGCTATCAAGTAGAAATTCTTCGGATGCTGCAGGTATTTCTCTTTGAAGATTTCCTTCTCGGCGGCTGTCCAGATGTTGAGGAACTGCCTGCTCTTATGGACGGCTTCCATGTCTAATATGTGACCGTTGTTGTTCTGATAGACGTTCTTCCGTTCTTTGGCGTCTAACATGATCGGTGGTATCACGGCGTAGCTACGCATCTTTTTATCTTCGAGCACCTGTTCTTGCAGGTTATCCATGATCTCCTCCATATCAGCTTCGGATTTTATGCGAGCGCCGACCCTGTTGAATCTGAAAATGGAAAGAATTAGATATTGCTTCTACGATATTTATAGGATCAAAGAAATGCACATAAACTTTGATTAAGGAGTGAATAAGTCTAGAGGCAGGTCTGAAGATATAGAAATACTGTTGTGGAACATATAGGAAAAACTACAGAACAAAGAGTAGTGAAATAAATACATAATTTAAAAGAACCAAAACTGTTGTTGATGCAAATGATAAGTGACAAAAACTGATCAGGTTAGAAGGTGCTGGTGATAAAGTAGAATTCGCCAAGACCATTGATGTTTAGTCCAAACTAAAATTTTTATTAATTGGTATTAGAGAAATTTTAACAAAAACAAAACCCTACAATTCAGAAAAACATTCTAATGAACTAGATAATTAGTTTAAGAAATATTCAATTGAAGCAAGATTAAACTTTAACTTCCAGCGCAATAAATTTCCTTTCTCCAATTAATAGTTTAATGCGAAGCATTCGATAAATTATTTTTCTAAAACATCGCTGCGAATTTTGTTCCACGCGTTTTCTAATGATGCTTAAAATCCTTATCTCTGCTCATCCAAAGGTTTCATCCAGAATCCATTATGGTGTTTTTGTGCTCCTCTAATAAATCTTCTAATTTTATTAACTTGCAAATCGTACCACCTTCCAAGCACTTCGATAACTTCATTTCTGATCATTTCAGTCACATATTGATCTTATTACCGTTCCCCGATACGATGTGAGACACATACAGTACTAATTTCCACTCATCTATTATTCAATGTTGATCCTATTTAGACACTTTATTTCATGTTTAGCAGTAAGTCGTAGGTTTTCAACGATAACGCGTGCTCGTTTAAATAGAGCTTACTAACGCACTCATTTTATTTCTCTTGTGTTCAGTTATTATAAATCGCGATGCAATTTTAAGAGCCTAAGTCGAAAGTTTCTTATTACACCTACTAATTTTGTTCCAATTTTGCCAGTAGTATTAGAAGAAACAAACATAATATGTTACAAACTATAATAAAGGCTGCCCAACTTACAAATTATTTTGAAATGTTACTAGTGCGAATTAGGTTAAATAATTGGAATTCGATAGGTTCATTTTTATGACGACAGTCAAACATATAGTTCGAAAATTATGAAATGTCGCAATTTTTGAACGTCAATTACATAAAATCAGTTCTCTCTAGATGTAGCGAGACACACACCTAATCATATACACGGTACGTCATTTAAAATACAAAGTTCATTTATACAGTTGGTTGTCCCTATATAACTGTGGTCCTGAAAATATACCGTTCTAATTCCGATTTTGCTTTAATTTTCTGATATATAAAGATTACTCCATATAAAGTGGGCTTCCCTTCTTAATACATAGACAAAAACGAACTACGGTTCTTCTATATAGTCGTTTCCACTCTCTCCTATTTTCCCTTTGTTTTCAGGCAGGCCCACATCTTCAAAAGTCTGATATTTACAACTCTATATATGGAAAATACATAAATAGCCGATTTCTTTTATCTTTGGTGGGCGTGAATTGTACAGCTTTTAACTTGTATTGTTTGTCTGACTACCATGCCACCTTTGCTTTGTAATTTGTGTGTATCAATTGTGTTAAACGACCTTGTTACAGCATTATTTCGTTGCTTATAATGTTACACTATTTATCACTTTACTCCCAACAGCGAATGGTAGATCGGTCAAGACTCACTTCTCCGAAAAAATCTAACCGCCCCTCGGAGAATTAAACGCCGGCTTGGAGCGACCTCTCACAACATCTAGTAGCCGTCTAACCACTGCTACTACCGACCCCTTTATCATCATAGTTAGTTCTTCTCTATGCTGTTAAATATATGTTTGGAGAATTTGTACCATAGGTTATAGGATTGGAGCGTACATATATTGAATTGAAAACCTTCCATGTTTGATCCTTGCTTTTTATTCGTATATATCGTTCTTAACGGTCATTACTGCACACTTTAATGTCTTAATACGCTAGGAATTACCACCATCGGTTATTTTGCTTAATTTTATTTTTGGAAGGATAACTTCTTGTGTTTTCTCATTATTTAAACTTTCTAAGATTGGTTCTTCAGTACCACAATTTCCACTTGTAATATTTTGTAGGTGAAATAGTTCTTCAAAGTATTATTTGCACCTGCTTTTTTATATACTGTGGTCTGATATACAGATTCATAAAATTGCTCCATTGTTATTTTACCATTTGGACTCTCACGTTTTCTACTCTTTAAGTTTCGTAATCGTATAAATTCTTATTCTTCTCACAAAATAAATGCGTTGGTTACTGATGTTGCAGCTGTGTTTGTCATTCCTTAATATATACGTCATTATTTTTATCTTAATTTCAATGAATTTAAATTTTTCCCTTAATAACTTTTGTTATTTTAACGCTGGTATTCCTGTATATATGTAGTATTTTAAATTCTTGTGTATTAATATATCCTTATCATCGTTCTGTGGTCGCCATCTAATCTACTAGGTACACTTAAGTTTTTTCTTATAATGGCGCACCATGTTCCGAAATATTTAAATGTCAGCTAATTTTGCGACTGCACAAAATTGTTTTGTGCAGCACACACATTGTTGCCTTTTAATCCTTTTCGTTTCGGCGTATTCTACACGTAAGTTATTTTACTCGCGTTAATCTCAAGCACTTGCACACTAATTGGTACATAATTCACTTTTACGGGTATTTACATTATTATGTTGCATTACATTAATTTCTTGTTGTTGTTCATCAAAATTTCTGAAAAGTTTGGAACTCGTATCATATTTTTCTAATAGTTGTTCTTTCGAATTTCTTATGTATATTACTCCCTCTTGATTATTTTATGGCAAACGTAGTTATTTACGAGTGTATTTTTTTATATTATCAATATTATCTAGCTTTACTGTGTACGTCAAAATATATGGGCGATAGACTTTTTAAAAGTAAAAGAAACAAATAAATACCCACGCATATACCTAAAGCCTATCATATAAAATTGTACCACAAAATTGGATACTATTTTTTAGTACAATGTAAAACGCTTTACACATTTCTTATACAAGTTTATCGTATGAATTTGAAGAGTTCTTTATCAGGGCTATTACATATAGGGGAGACCGGGATATTATGAGCCACGGGGAATCGTTAGCCAGCGCCATTTCTTTTTTCCTAGTGAATCATTACAGCTGTAACAATTGTCATCGACTTGCCTCATTATAACCTAACATTTCCACAGTCAGTGAACGTGTGCACCCGCATTGCTACTTTAAAGTGTTAATAGATTAAAATCTGTTGATCTCGATGTATCATTTTTACTCCGTGTGACGTCCATTATTGCGACACTATTCTACGAATTCAAGCAGGTAACTATGTTTATAATATTCGTCTGACTTCAGGCTTTCGTAATGAAAAAGAAATTTTGCATGCAGTTAGCATTTTTTAATTTATTTTGGCCATTTTGTAAAAACAAGGGTTCGGGGAATTGTGAGCCACTTTTCTTGGGGAATTGTGAGCCACTCGGTTCTTGACATTTACCGAGATAACTTTACGTGTTTGATGTTCTTTTTGATTCTTAATGTAAAATTGGGGCACATTATTTTGTAATGTAAATTCCTTTATTTTTTTGGTTACGAAAAACGATAAGCGAAGAATTATTTTCATTTATTTGTAATGAAAAGTTTTATATGAAAAGTTCAGAATCGATTATTTCGAGCAGTTTTTTACAAAATTGGCGACTTCACATAGATACCGATTTTTGAACTAATCAAATTTTTCCAGTCACGATGCCGCGTTATTATGCCAAAAATGACGAATCGCTCGATTTTGACAATATTTTGGAGGCAATCAAGCAGGTGAAAATTCAGAAGGCATCGATCCGGCAAGCACCCACCGCCCATAAAATGTCGAGGGCAACTTTGGGTCGGTACATCGCGAAATTTGCTAACATCGACGTTGCTACTGCAAATGAGGATTTTATGAGAAATTTGCTTGACATTTTTCTTATTGTTTGAAAATATATTGCGATTCAAACACATTAATAAACATTTTGTAACAAACATCATTCATTTCATTCGGCTAATTTGTTCATTTACCTAATTTAAAAGGTGGCTCACGATTCCCCGAGATTTTTCAAACTGAAGCAAATTCAAGTTTTCTTCAATTATCTAGGGATCATCTAACTTGAGGATATTCGATAGAAATATTGTGACTGAAAGAAAGGTTATTCTTTACACTACAACATCCGGCGTTGAAATTTGACAGAAAAATTGATTTTATAGCAACTTTTTAGCAATAAAAAAAATGGCTCACGATACCCCGTTCTCCCCTATGTATACTAGTTAATCTGGCCCGCTGAACTAAAACCTCTTACGTCGCACGCTAACCATCACTTTGAATGTTTGACAGCAGGGTAGTCTTGTTCTATGTTGTTTTCTTTAGATTGTGAGAATTATCTCATATAAGATCTGAGTTTTTGTTTGGGAATGTACATGACAAATCGATTGTGCTGCTTGAGGCGTCATGTTCACTGGTCGCACTCTATAAACTTGTACGAAAATTTAGTCGTCTGTGATTCTGCGCTATACATGTTTCAAAGAACACGTAAATTTTTATCAGTGTTTGTTCATAACCTCAAAAAGTTTTTATACTTTGCAAATAACAAAAACAATTTTATTATTGAAACTTTCGAAGAGTACTAAATTTATTAAGACAATCAGAGTACATATAACATATAAGAATAACACGATTGCACGACTAACAATGTAAACAAAAGAATAGCGTGGTTAGTTTCATGCGCCCTTTCGCGCAGGTCCAAATCCAATTTATTAGTACGAAAATAGGACAGGTTCTAATTTCATACGATAAACTTGTATAAGAAAATTGTAAAGTGTTTTACATTGTACTAAAGAATAATATCCAATTTTTTGGTACAATTTTATATGATAGTCTAACACAGGCTTAAGTAGTGTGCGCAAGGTTTCAATATTAACACGAGTCGCAGAATAAAACATTAAAATTCACATAGCAGTTTGTTAAGCAACGACATTATACAGTCGAATGTAACACGAAAAACTTTTGAAATGCAACATTTTAAGTCGATAAAAAGTCACTATGGTCACATATTTACAAATATGTAAAAATTATTAACCTGAAAAATTGTTATATATGTTACGGGCACTTTGATTATTCATAATGACCGGGCAGCTTAAATATTTTGTATTACTACTTCTTCGGTTCCTTTACTTTTATGAGATTTAAGACAAGCCATCGAAAATGGATGCTGATTGGCCAGCGAGAATCACATCCTGTACACGTTGCCAAATTGCTTTTAATTAATCAAAGTGTCCAGGGAAATAATAGCAGTATTTATCATAACCGCGCAATGTAGTACATTATCGTAGACATATACAAAATATTCGAATTGCCCGGTCATTATGAATAATGCCCGAAATAATCAAATTGCCCGTAACATATATAACAATTTTTCATACATTTCCTGGACTGGATTGAAAACGTGTCAATATCTTATAGAACAAAAAAAAGGATATAGTGCTGTTTAATTTTCTATTTTATTCAGCTTTATTTCTCTCATTCCTTAAAACCAAGTTGAATTTTGTGAACACATGGTTGTTCTGCAATATTTTCAGGTTTTTTTTTTAGTGAAGAAAGTAGAAAGTAAATTAAATCATCAACAATAGATCTTAATTTTGAAGAAAATTCATTGTTTTACTGTTAATCTGGTAAACTGAAATGTTATATGATACGTATATGATACGAGGCCTGACAATTAAGTAATGAGACTGTTTTTTGTTTTTGGAGTTTTGAAGTTTTTTATTTATTATTTTGGCATCCCTGCCCTATCGATTGATATGTTTACCAGCCCGGTACGACCATTAGTTCATCAGCTATGTCGTATTTTGAAGAATTGTGTTAGTGGTGCACGGCACGAAAATGGAAAAGCGTGATTTAGAACAACGCGTAGCGATCAAATTTTGCGCAGAACTGGGCTATTCGGGTACGGACGGTAAAATACTTAAAGTATATGGTGATGATTTCCTGAGTCGTGCACAAATGTTTCGTTGTCACAAAGAATACAAAGACGATCGTGAGTGTGGAAAACGAGGTGCGAAGCGGGAGACCGGTTGAAGTGAAATATCAACCGGGAAAATGTTGACAGATTTTAACTTGAAGATTTTGGTATGAAAAAGCTCTGCGCGAAAATTGTTCCGAAGAACCTTTCGGAAGAGCAAAAACTCCGTGGAATATCAGTCGCTGAAGTAGCTGTCTCCATCCAAATGACCCCAGACCGAAAAAAGCTCGTATGAGTAAGTCCAAGATGAAAACCATGCTCATCTGCTTCTTCGGCAGTCGCGGTGTGGTCCATAGAGAGTTCGTTTCACCTGGACAGACCGTTAACCCGATCTACTACCGCGAAGTACTCGACAGACTTCTCCGCCACGACAACGCGCCCTGTCACATTGCGTTCAGTGTGACCCAGTTTTTGAGCTCAAAAGGGATGGCGGTGTTACCACAGCCGCCGTATTCGCCTATTTATCACCCGGCGACTTTTTCTTGTTCCCTAAAGTCAAGCAGGTGATCAAAGGAACGCATTTTGAATGGGTTGAAGAGATCCAAGAGGCCGTGACGAGGCTACTGTCGGACTTTCCGATAAAAGCCTTCCAGAACTGCTACGATGCATGGAAAAATCGCTGGAATCGCTGTGTTGGTGCCGAAGAGAAGGGTGCGGTTGTTGAATAATTTTTACATATACAGTTTTTATACACTCCGTCTCATTACTTAATTGTCAGACTTCGTATTTTTACTATTAATTAAAATCATAAACTTTACATATTTATGCATGAAAAAAATTGCTTTATATGTATTTAAATCATTATTATTGAACGTCGAACATAGTACTGCAGGCGTTTCTTGCTGTCTTGTTTGTCTGTATTTTATACGATTGTAGTAGCAATGTTATTATTAATTTTTATGTAGTTGTGCTCTATTCAACTTGACCTATTCAATAACGGTATTTAATTTTTGTAACGTTTATTATGGAACTTTTACTAAACTATGAATACATTTACTAAACTAAGATCACTACTTCAGAAATGTTAAAAGTAATGATACTAGCGATATTTATAATCATAGACCAATTTATGTAGCTTTATCCAGGTAACATCTGAAATCTTGAATAATCAGAAACACGTTAACGCTATCTATGCTGTCCTATCTGAAGCATTTGACCGAATAAATCATAAATTACAATTAAACAAACTACATATTAGTGGATTTAGTAATCGTTTTATATGTTTATCCCAGTCATGCTTATGTGATCCTGAATTGTTTCGTATTACGGTGGTTATTTTTTCGAGAAGTGTCGCATTAAGTCGGGAGTGCAGCAGGGTTCGAGCTTAGTCCACTCGCTTATACTTTTATTAAGTTTCCACATTTTAATGTGAGGTTCTCATGTTCGTTGATGACATTAGAATTGTAGCATCTGTTTAATTCGAAGATGGCGTCGCAGTTTAACAGAAAAAACGATTTAATTAAGATCCATGGTTTGTGTAATTAGAACAAACTCCGGGGTGGTGACGTATACTAAGAAGAAAAATTCAAAACCATGCGATAGAAGTTCGACTATCTATTAAAGATGTTGCAATTTTGTTTTACAAAGATTTATCTTTCGTAGGGCACATTAATACCACTGTCTCGAATATGCTGCTCTTGAGTGGATATCACACTACGACATCCACGAAAGAAATACACATTTTATGAAGCAGTTATGGTTTAGCACTTATAATAGTATCCATGCAGGTTTCCCAAAATCTTGCTTAATACTTTTGGAATCCTATCGTTGAATGATGCCGTGAAACCATAGCCTTGAAAGTTTTGTATAAGTTATTATTATATTATAATAATAATAAATTCTTATGCGATGCTCAATAGATTAGACTTTTTCTAAGATTAACTTTTGCACAGCCACAAGGAGACGTGTTAATTGCATTAAGTCTCGGTGTCATTCCTTTGTAATACCTGCATATAAGTACATTTTGTTTTTATAAATATGCGACTAAGAGCGATTTTTTATCGGCATGAAATTTTCAATATCAAAAAAATTTCTGATGATGCACTGTAGTATAGAGACAGTCCAAGTTAATTTGGTATTGTCATTAACAGGTATCGTAAGTGCGAACAACAACAACAAAAACACGTATTTCATCCTTTTTTGTTGTTCGCACTTGATTATCTTGATGTAAGTGATTGGCTGATTTTATAACCAACCCTTGTCGTATATACACTCCGCAAAATAATTATCGGAACACCTGAACTTTTTCAGTCTACGACCATTTAAACGTACATCTAAACGACACACAAAAAAAAACATTCATTTTAATGCCCGTTTTTTTTTTTATAAATACCGAAGACGTGCAGTAGAGAACATTTAAAATACTGTAGTTTGTTAATCAGATCGGTGCAATTTTTATTAAATTACCATTATAAATATTCAGCAACGTATGTCTTTACATCTTCCGTAAGAAACCGTGCAATGTACCAATTGGTGGAAAATGACCGTAGCATGCGGTATGTAGCTAGAATGCTAGAACTACAGCCATCAACCGTAAGTAGAGCAGTAGCACGATTTAGGGAAACTGGGGACTTTAGAAGAAGGCCAGGCCAAGGTCGCAAAAGAGCTATTACCCCATGAGATGATAGTTTTCTGCGGTTATATTTTTTATATTATCATTAATTAATTTATTTATTATTAATGATATTATTATTATATCACCGAGATTTTAGAAGAACATGTGATATACATATGCGCCCTTTGTTGGCGAAAATTGTGTTTTTATGCAGGAAAATGCACCACACCACATAGCAGGAATTGTACAGCAATATTTGCAAGAAGTTCATTTGCCAGTATTAATGTGGCTTGCACGAAACCCAAACATGAACCCTATCGAGCATTTCTGGGATTACCTAGGACAAGCTTTAAAACAGCACCGGCGAGCATTCCATAACCTTGAAGAACTCGAAGATGTACTTTTACAAGAATGGGAAAATCTTTCCAGACTATGTTGCAGACCTCATACGCAGCATGCCAAGGAGGATGGAAGCTGTAATTCAAGCCAGGGGTGGATATACCAGATACTAGTGCCATTTTAAACCAGTATTTATTATTTTAGAATTTTGAATAAGGTGTTCTTTTGTTATTTTCTGCATTATATGAGTTGACCAGTGCTGTTAATTATCTTTCATCTTTTTTCATGACCTGTAAAAAAGTTGATGTTGCGATAATTATTTTGCGAAGTATACTTTCACAGTTGCCTTGTACAAAATAAAATAATAATTTAAAGATATATACGAGTAAAGTCTGAATATAAGATATGCGGTTTTATTTGTAGATTTTATTTGTAGACGCTAACTAGAAAATGATTTGCCTTTATTTGCCCTGTCCCAATCAACATACGCGAATCACCAATCGTCACTACAGGCAGAAAAATAGAGCGCTGTGATTTATATTGGCAGCTAGTATTAGCGTAGCAGTCTCTCATTCATATCTCTGTTTTTGATCTCGTGTAAACAACTACGCTTCAATTGACTATTCACAGCACTTGCTCCGATTGTTTTTTTTTACTTTTTATTTCCATGTCGTCGAGTGACATCTAAGCGTTTTATCGTATAACACAGAATAAATAAACATAAAAAATTGAAAATCTGAAAATCATTGAAGCTGGATATCATAAGCGTATCCAAACAAAACTCTGATTTAAGACAGTTTTAAAACGAAAATTGACGAAGCTATTGGCAGAAATATTATTATTTAGTTTGGCGGCAATGAATACTTAAAAACACTTTAATTTTTTTCAGTGCTTTTAAAATCTAGAATGAACTCTTTTTAGAGTAGCTTGTTTGGAAAGGAAAATTAAAAAAAAAATAAAATCATGTAATACACACCTTTCCTTATCCTCCCGTTGTTTTCTCAGTTCAGGAAACACTTTTTCGAAAAATTCCCTATTCTTGGCCTCTTTCGTTTTCCTCTTCGAACTGGATTCGGTTTTATCAACTTTCCTATGCCATTCCTGCATCATCTTACTATAAGTCAATATGAGATGCGAATTTCTGGTATCCTTCTCCACGTGTCTCTTCTTGAAATATTCTAGTAATCTACGCTTATAGGCCAGTTGTTTCCGCTTATTTTCAAGGTAGACGGGCGCATCCGACGGCTGATTGTAAATGGGCCACTCCACCTTCGCTCCCAACGAGTCCAAAGTAGAATGAGCACTTTGCGCCTTTTTTCTGTTCTCCGCGTAAATTTTCTGCGCCAAACTCTGGTGTTTCGGTTGACAATCCTCCTCCACTTCCGGTTTTGTACCGGGCTTGGACGCCGACTCCTCCAATTCTTGCATCTTCTTCCGTAGTATACTAATCTGGGACTCCGTCTTCGCAATTTCCCGATCAACCTTGCCGATCTGCTGCAGGAGTTCGTCTTTTGTAGTGCGGAATGCTTGATCCTCCTGCTGAATGTGGTCCGGAAGTATCGGTGAGATTGCTTCCACTTGGGGATTGTAGGCACCCGGCTGTTCCTGAAGGTAGTTGAAGAAAAAAAAACAGCATTAACATTTGAAAATTTAATAAGAGCAATAATATTGAGGAAATGTTCTATAAAAGTGATCTTCGTTATACAGGGTGTTACAAAAAAGTAGGTCAATCCGTTAGCCATATATGTTTGAGATAAAATAATAGAACTTTCCTTATGTCAATTTTCATTTGAACGCCTTTTTCGGTGTCGAAGTAAAGTACTGAGATATTTCAATTGATCGTGTATAGATAAAAATAAAATAAACGATATATAAAATAATATTATGTTAAAGATCGCACATCAAATCACACAAATCTTAACCATTTTGTCAGCTTCGTATTTTCGTCTTGAGGTAAATTGAAATAGCGTAATCTAAATACAAATTAAAAAAGAAAACCTAATTTTAAAGTGATACCCTGAAATTTAAGTTTGCGAACAGTCACAATCAGTGTACCTACAATATACATATGTACAGGCTTTGGCAAATTAAAGTTTCACACTTTTAATAAATGTAGGATAGACTGTACTTATAGTACATTGGACTTATTGCTTGGTAAAATTGATAGCGCGTTGAGGGTCGTTGCACACGCTTAATTGTGAAAACCAGATACATTTTGTGCGTGTGTGTTTTTTACTAGTGCTGCAGTTGATTACTACTGTAGGGCAAATTAAAATTCCACAGTTTTTTGCACCTTCATATTAATTTCATTTCAACCACTTATGGTACAAAAACGAAACCGACATTTTTAAAATAGTTTTAGTACCTATCAGTTCAATAATTATTTGTTCTTGATATGAATTAGTTTTTCATTTTGTGATCTGTCATTTACAAAATTAACTAAAGCAGTAACTGAAAAAACAAAGTATACTACGAGGATAGTTCCCTAAGTTCCCGGCCTAACGTATCGATGGCGATTGTTGTTTGACAAAAATAACTATGGTAGAAAGTACCAACCTTAAAGCTTAAGTTTGACGTTTCTATGTCGTTAAATATTTGTTTGACAGCCATCAATAATGGCCATTGGGGGTCTGTTCTTTTATTTACAACAGTAAAATATAAGGTAAGAGAATTTTAGCGGGTCAATAGCCACAGTGGTTAAGCGGCTGACTATCGTTGTGACGGGACGATAGGAGCTGGGTTTCAATTTTCTGACTTACCATTCGCTGTTGGGAGTAAAGTGATTAACAGCGCGGCATTATAAAAGGCGATATGATGCTGTCACAAAGCCATTTGAACACAATTTACACACATAAAACTACACTGCGAGCATGATAGCCAGACAAGTAATACAGCTTATGGAGTCACTGCAACTAAGCACCCATCACACGTTAAAAAAAACGTAGGCCGTAGAAGCTGCCAAGACGAACATCGCAGTGGTCGATCAACTGAGATGACAACGCCAGAAATGGTGAATAAAATCCACAAGATGGTTTCGAATGACCGTCGAGTAAAAGTGTGCGAGCTAGCAAACATGATAGGCATTTCAAAAAGTGCGGACTCAAAGGACAGAATCGGGTCCAAAGAAGACGAACACAGTTCTATCTGCCGGCAAGTCATGGCGTCTTTGGGGGATAATTTTCATTGATTATCTTCAGAAAAGAAAAACAATCAACGGCAAGTATTTTCAAACTTACTGCAATGTTTGAATGATGAAATCAAGGTAAAACGGCCGCATTTGGCGAAACAGAAAGTGTTTCATCAAGATAACGCACCAATTCACATGTGCGTTATCGCGATGGTCAAAATCAATGAATTAAAGTTCGAATTGCTTCCTCTCACAACTTGAAAAAATGGTTCGGTGGTAAAAGATTTGCCAACAGTAAAGAGGTAGAGTCTGCGGTTGATGGCTATTTTGAGGAGGTCAATGTTTCTCACTATAAACAGGGTATCGAAGCTATTAAACATCCGTAATATCTGGCATGATATTCGATAAGAAGTTCCTTTCCAAGACTTCAAAGTTTATATGGTTACCAAAAAAAAATGGAAATCTTTTCTGTAGCTAATATGGCAACGGTTACTATACTCTAAGAGGCTACTATAAGTGTTAACGAACAAGCGCAAATATCTCCAAGCAAATGTCTATTTTTCAAGATCTTTTTTTTATTCATCTTGTTGGTGTTCCTTCAATTATTGTGAATTTACTTATTTTTCCTTGAAGTGGTTGGATGATTTGGGCTTAGGTGGCTAATATATATAACTCTATCAATATTTTGTTCAGTCCTGGTACGTCCTTGTTTTATTTTTATTGACTCATTAGTTTTTTCTAATTCGCCATACAATCTATCCTACATAGTAACAAAAACCAGTTTAAAAAGGTCTGTTTTACAATAGTACCAAATATGGTTGAATTCGCTAATAATAAAAAAACTATTAGGGTATAAAGAGTGGAACTTTAATTTGCCTCTTGTGTACAGGGTATGCCACGGTGGGATGTGGTTAAATGAATTTAACAAAGCAATAAGAATTGCAAGAAACAAATATAAATAACAAAAAAAATAATTTTATATTTCAAGATGTATTTACTACCTTGTAACTGAATGTAATAGATCTAGAGTTATTTTGCAAAATGTATTAAGGTTCATTTCGTAGAACTCAGAAGGCTATGGAAATTATCATGAATAAATAAAAACAAAGGAAGATAAAATCTAAAAAGTTTAACTCAATAACTACTATAATATAAAGCTAGTAAACAATATGAACAAAAACGTTAATGCGTAACTGATACCTCTGATATCTCTGCTTACACTCAAAAGGTTCTGTTGAATATCTCAGCACATTTGCCGTAGGCAATTATTATATTTCAGAAATCTTCGTTATTAAAACCGACATATTTAGATATTTATATATTATAATGGCAGAAACTACCACGATAGCTACGATTTGTGGCAGCTGGTGTTTAAGTTCGCAATTGTATTTGTAGTGGAAATGCTAGTCATCTAGTGTCGTGTTTCTCTGCTCTTGTCAGTAGTAATGATTTCAGATTAGCTACATTCAAATACAATACATGGCATTACAAAAATTCAGTTAATTGGAACTAAATTTTTTAAGGAACTTTAATCCCACACATTTATTATTGCATTTCAAGAAACGAACTTCGGATTTTAAAACAAGATAATGCATTTGCTCATAATGGAAGGTTAGTTACAGATTAGTTACTTAAATGAAGTCCATCCCCTAAAGATGATAGGGACAAATAGTGAAGGAGAGATGATTAGATGGAAGAAGAATATTCTAGAACATCTAGAAGATACCTATAATAAGTTTTGAGTTATTTACAAAATGTTGAAAGTAGTGTAAATGCACAAAAATATGTGTTGTTCTTGAAATACATAGTTTTCAAATTTTTTTATCGTACTTTTTGTTTATTTAATATTTTTTTAAGTGAATTTCAAATTTGTTTAAAGTATTGACGATAAACGAAAACGTGCCAATGATAATAATGAATCTCGATAGTCGGAATATAGGATATGATGTGAATTGTTGAAACGATATGAAGGAGAATAATTGAATAAAATTTGAATGTAATTAAGTATATATGGACTAGACCTGAAGAAAACTAACTACAATTGCACTTCGATACTAGTTTAATATACTACAGATTTTTGTTATATTCATATATAGGAGCTCACTTGAGCACAAATTTTTAAACGATGAACGTGTTTTAAAACCGCTAAAAGGACCATTACTGACGATGAACAAACAGGAAGACCTTTGTCGTCGGACTAGGCTTGAAATCTGCGATAAAGTTGGAATCGGATATGGTACATGTCAGCGAATTATAACTGAAAAATTGGGCATGCACCGCATTGTTGTAAAAATTTGTTCTGATACTTCTCACTTAAGAACAAAATCAGGAACTTTCCATTTGTCGTGAGCTTAAACAACTTTCTGCGAACAATGAAAACTTTTTCGCAAAAGTGATTACTAACGATTAGAAATTTATGGTTATGATCCAGAAACTAAATAATAATGACGCATTCTGTAATGCATGTTTATTGCTAATTTATTTTTTTGACATGAAAGACAGTGCACAGTGAATTCGTTCCAGGTGGTCAGACGATCAATTCCAAATTCTATTACAATCTTCTGAGGCGGTTGTGAGAATATCAAACGCAAACAAAATGGAAATATTTTATTAACAATCTGTTAGGAAAAGTTAAATTAGTCGAACAAAAAATATATCAACGACGACATTATAACCTATAAGAAATGTATTTCGAAATGGCCAAACAATTAATCAAACAAAAGTGTTAAATTTAATTGACAAAAAAAATAAGTTTTACTACTTGAATGGTTGTATGTAGTTAAACTGCTTGTTGTATTGGCTCATAATTTACGAGGATGGATCACGAAGTACCCGATACCACACAAAAGCAGAAGAGCCATTTATATAAAGCACGTTTAATGTTTTTAGATACATTTCAAAAAGAATAATACCGATTAATAATTCTTTGTTTTATTTTTTAATAGAAAACATGTGAACAAACATAAATCAAGTTGTAGAAGTCCCTTTGGAAATCACAGAAACAATTCGCATCTGCCCAACTGCCACAATAGAAGTACTAGAAAGGATAATACCAAATCAGGTGCTATTCAAAAGAAATACAGTTCTTAGCACGCACCGAATAAGACTATCATACCGTTTATAGGATGACGACTTAACCGGACACCTAAAGATTCTATAACACCTCCAAAAAGAAACAGAATAATTAGACAAGCCAACAGACAACACGTCTGTAAAACTGAGTCCTGACCGATCACTCAGGGTGCTGTTTTCATGCTATGAAGATCGTTGTTCTGGTGGACCAAAATTTGAAAATGGATAACTTTGGTACACATATGGATCCAATGGGGATAAATGGGTGAGAATTGAAGTTGACGGTCCGAACACCAATCTTCTCCGTCCGAGAATGCAAGGAGCAAATATTTATATTTATACCTAAATTGGTGTTGGAATATTGAAGCAATGTTACGCATCTGACAAAAAATAACAAGGTATCCTTGTTATGGGTTCCAGAGTACTCCAATGCTAAGGCAGATGAACTGGAAAAACAAGGAGCCAATATGCATTTCGTTCGCATTTCTAAAAGCGAACTTAGAAAAGAAATTCAACAATTAGAGACACCAAAACCGGCCCAAACGAAGAAATTTATAAACTTCTCACCAAATGGGAACAAGAAGGAACTTGATCGTAGAAAGCCAAAATCATTAAGGACACCTACAGGCCCTCTAACTGGTCATTACCAGCTAAGACACCATTTCAAAAAGATGGTGAAATCAAATCAAGACGTACGTCGATTTTGCGAACCTAGTACCGAGACCGCTAAGTATATACTTTGTACCTACGAAGCACTAGTCCGGTTAAGGTTTAAGCATCTAAAAAAAATCAACTCTAATGCTAAAGGAGATCAAAGCTATGGCGCTTGAATTAATCCTAGGTTTCGTTAAGAATATCAGATTGGAAGGGTACAAACGAAACTGGGTAATCACAATCAGATCAATGGGTTGCAGTGAGGAGCAGTAGTTGAAATCTGAACGACCTTTCAGCAATATATTGCAATTGTACAGCAAAAGTTTGGTGACAGTGAACTAAATCAAAATCAAGAATAGACTATGCAGACTCGCAGAAGAAAGTAAAAATGGTCCTATCGGCCAAAAAGGTTAGGCAAAGATTTTTGGAACTTTGAAGGAATAATGCTCACATAAGAGATTTGATGAAGAATTAAGTGTGTCAGCTCACTTAACCGGAATTACTGGGGCCAAATTGTACAGTCCCTGGCCAATTTATTAGGGCCACCTTATAAGTTTACGTTTTTGTGTGTTTTGAACAACATCATTTAGAAATACGATTATGAAATATATTAATATGACGACAATTTTTGCGAAAAATACTTGGACACGTCGATTTTTATTTTTGAATACGGATTTTTTTTGTGGTAAATTCATATATACAGGGTGGCCCAAAAGTTACGACCATCAATTTCTATCATCAAGTTCTATCGATAGAGGACTTTAAATGGAACAAATTCCATAAATTTATTACTTCAAAAGTTGTTCGAAGTGCGCTCCATTCACTTCTTGGCAAAGAGCCAATCGGTTATAAAACTCATTTTGCAGGCTGTTTAAAACCTGAGGTGGTATTAATCTGATTTCCAGTCTACTCTGAGTTTCCAATTCTTCGATATTTCTAGGCATTATAACATACATTTTTCGATAATTGTTGAGTTTAGATATAGGACATGTAATATAAAACATACTTAGATTTCGATAAAGAATTCAAAAGTACAATAAAAAGTAGGTCATTTCATTTGAAAAAATAACGTTGATGGTCGTAACTTATTTTTGGCCCATCCTGTATATATGAATTTACCACAAAAAAATCCGTATTCAAAAATAAAAATCGACGCGTCCAAGCATGTTTCGCAAAAATTGTCACCTGATTTTTTATAGAGTTTGTTCCAGTTAAAGTCCCCACATTGTATAGTAAATGGGTAGAAACAATGTTTAAAGGCCCAGTAATTTTTAGAATATTGTTTGAATCGATTACTATTGTATAAAAGATATTTATCTGTTTGTGTAACCACTTTTAGTACCTACGTGTTAGTGTTGGACTTGAAGATCGTGTTCGTGAGCACGTTATATTGTTTCATTATAGGCGAGAAAAAGGACATTTCAAATGAGAAATAAACTGCGTATTTCGGCATTGTTTGACACAGCGACATATTCTCAACGCACAATTGCAATGAAAGAAGTATCCCGACAAACAGTTCAGCGAATCGCCGCTGCAATGAAGGAAACCATACCCACCACGAGTAACGGAAAAGCGTTTTGTGGAAAGAGATCGATCACTACTTCTCGAGGTGAACGTCATATCCCGAAAACATCAATGAAACACCGACTTTTATCCTTTAAAGAAATTAGAAATAAAATGTCCAACGAGGAGTCAAACTATCCGAGCGTACAGTACGTAGGCGATTGTACGAAGCCGGTTTGAAATGCAGACAGCCCATTAAAAACCCCAAATTAACACCGACGATGAAGCGAGCACGTTAGGAATGGGCTAACGGATATCAACATTACAAAATTGAGGATTGATGGAAGGTAAGGCAAAATAAATTAAACGGTTTTTTTAGTAATACAAAAATTCACTGATTCACTTTTAACACTGAATTTTCTAAATATTAAAAATCATATTCATCGATGAAACAAAACTGGAGCTCAGTTTATTAGAAGACATCCATCTGAACGGTTTAGTGAAGTCAGTCAATGATATGGTCTTGTGTAGGCGCAGAAAGCCCTGGACTTCTGTGTTTTTGCTAGGGCTAGCATTAATCAACATCAATATAAGAGTGTATTGGAGGACGTTTTGTTGCCATATTTCAAGGTTTTAAATTCAAATGAGGGCCCTTAGACATTCATTCACGACAATGCACCATGCCACATGGCCAAATCTATCAAAACCTTTATGGAACCAGTCGGTCTGCCAGTGTTACCTTAGCCGGACAATAATTCTCCTGACCTCAATGCAATTAAGAATGTCCGTAGTGTTTTAAAGGCACGCCTAAGTTCCAGGACCAACTCTACAAAAGAGCACTCAATAAAAAATATTGAGGATGTGTGGAAAAATGACCCCAAAGTTCGACATACTATTAAGGCTTGCATAGACAATATGCCGAGGAGGGAAAAAATATAAAAACCAAAGGAGGCATTAGAAAATATTAGATTTATAGTTGTGAGAAGTGGCCCTAATAAATTGGCCAGGGACAGAGAAAATTTAAAACGAAGAAGCGAATTAAAACATTCTATTCTAATTATAATTTAAAAAAAGCAAAATAATTCGCTAGGTATTTTTGCCACATATTTCCCTGATACTTGTTTAGAATTGTTAGAGTTTCACAAAAAATAAATTGATATGCAGATAATTGAGGTATAATTACATTTTGATCGAATAATTATATTGAGTATTTGTTAAATATAAACAAAAAATATATGTATAAAGGTCATAAAATATACATATTAACTGTAAAAATTATTGTAATTATAACTCGTATAATTCGAGCGCAGTCAATTACGTTCCACTGATACAATAATTGTGGAAGTTTTTTTAAATTATTACAAAAATGTAATTGAATTGATTTACTTTAAAATCACATGTTAAATTATTTATTTATAAACACTGTCACAGCTGTTCCTTTAAATTTACTATTTAATCCGAATGAAATAAATCCCATTACTCATTGATTGACTCGATCGTGCAAATACCAAAATCAAGCAGTTTAGTAAAAAAGATTACAGAAGCAGATTATTAAAATTTATAAACAAACATACAAAAGAAAATTAAAAAACGACACAGTTGTGAAATCTATCTAGAAATTTTAATTAAAACAAAAAAAATACATTCGTATATACACTACCAATTAAAAAAAAACGTAGTCGATAAAACTATTAGTGCATAACCCAATCTACCTTTTTTTATATTTTAGTAATGTATTCAATAAAGCAAAAACAAAATTAAAGCAAATTAATTAGTCGTAATCAATTTATAATTACCACATATAAGTAACATTCGATTAAGCTATTTACACACTTGTTTTTTATTAATAATTATAAGTCGTATAGGTTACCTTGTATAATACGATATTAACCAAAAGGACCTCTTCCATTACAGATAAATATAAACAATTGCTTGCTCTGAGATATCTGATGTTTTCAAATTATTTAAATTCGAATGAATTTATTTTTAACCTTAATTTCTCTGTAATCTCCCCAGCAACTGTCAAAGAAGCATGGTATGAACGCACGTATATTCATTTTACGTTTTATTATTAGGGAACCTGAACTTGTACACACTCAATAGCGCCACCTTGCAGATATACAGCAAACAAATTATATAAAACAAGATAAATAATCAATTTCTAAAACTTGAAGGAAAACGATCAAACGATAGAAGCAAAAAATAAATTAACTCTAGATAGATTTCATTGTATAAAACTTTTCATAACTAAAAACAGAAAATAAGCGCATAATACTTTGAAAATTGTAATATGAAAGTATTATTTTATATTCAACCTAATGTGACCTAACATAACCTTAGAATTAGATTAAAGTGTCAAAATATCGAAACTGGTTATTGTTAAGATACTCAAATGTATTAACATATATACATGGATATGCGTAAATCAAATATTCCATATCTGCTGTGATGTTTATATGACTCATTCTATATCTTAACCTTTTAATCCAGTTATGTATTCTATTTCATTTCTTTAGAATGACTGCGTTATCATACAACTATTAATCATGACATTACATTATTTACACATCAGGGACGTCGGGACAATTAAAATGATCTTCGTACAAATATTCCTAGTTACATATTTTAATTTGCTCTAGTATTTAATTGATAAACAGATCACTGTAACCTCCATGTACGGACAGGCTGTTTTTATAATAATACTAATAATACTTAGTTTAACTCACTTATCTCAAATAATAACATAATAGCTGGTGCTAGTTAAATAATATCAAAATATATTTATATTGTGAGTCAAAATTAACGTTATTCCACATTCAAATATTAATTCTTCACACTTAAACTTTGAGATTATGTAAAAGACACATTCAACAAAACGGGAAAAAAACAAGATACACTTTCAAGTATCATGTAATACTTAAAGTTGGCACTAGACTCGGCAAAGAAGGGCAATTTCCAATGCAGTGCGATGTGCTATGTAAAAGGGTGGCATTGACACTCGAGCGTCCGTATCAAAGCACGCTTGCTCAGTATTATTCCACTGGTCGTTGTGAGTGGTTACCAGTACACACATACTTAGAAAATGTTAGGCATGTATGTTTCGAAAACGGCTTATTTCGAAACGTAATAGTGAGTATGCCGGATTTAGAATGTGAACGCGATAGAATTAAATGTGTAAGATGCGACAACTATTTGAAGTGTACCAGCCGGTCGAAGTGTGAGCGCCGCCTAAAAAGTAAAAAACACTGTTCTGCAATCCGTGGCAAACGATACAGTGAACAATTAACATTTCATATAGGTGTTTGTTTCATTCTATGTAATCTAGCGTTCACTTTATACTAGACCGAAAAGTATTTGCCTCCTTTCAGCAGCAAGTACTCGGATCATACATTTTAGCAGAATTGAAAGATAAAAAATTGTGGTAACGTCTTATTTGAAAGTGTTATTGACAAGGATTCAGATATTTATTCCGCACGCCATACTCATTTGACTGAAACAACTGTGGAAACATATTTAATAGATGCTACCCAGTTGGTGATTTTATTCCTAAAACAGTGAGTATTTTAGCATATTATATAATATATTTTTTCTCATTATTTTATGGGTAAACATTCATGCCTCCGTATCGCCTATGCTCACTCATGTAATCTACCGTCACAAACATAAATGATTACGAGTACGTAAACGTTACTGAACGCTCGCCTTGATACGCCTGCTCGGCCCCTTGACGTTGTTCTCCGCACTGCACTGGAACTTGCTCCTCTTTACCGAGTCCAATTATTAATTTTTTATTTATTAGGAGTTTTGTACGGTTTGTTTTAATAATGTCGCAATTATAATAAACGTCGAACAATCGATTTACGATGTAAATTTATTGATTTTCCGGATTTAATATAGATATTATGAAGAGTATGAAGAAAGCGAAGAGCTAATGGACTGGTTCGAATGAAATATAAATGAAACGTAAAATTTTAAATAAGTAAAGTTAGCTACAAAAGCCTTCTTCACTTGTTATCCCTTTCCTATTTTTATTGTAAATAGCACGTGCGTTTACAAATACAGGATGTCCCAGTAGGTACTTCCGGATTTCCTTTTTAACTAAAATCAATAATTATAGAGAAATAAAATGATATTATGCCAAATTAGAATCATGGCAGTTACGATTTTAAAATCACATTCTGCAAGTGTCCCCCTCAGCTGTTTCTAGAGATGACCTTCCTTTGCGTAAAATTCTCAATAACTTTTTGACACAATTGCGGTTTAATTTCACCAATAACTAGAACAACCAACTAGAATAGACTTTGTCAGATCGCATTATCTTGAAGGCCAATGATTATCAAATTTCGAGAGATGACACGGCCAGGAAAACATGTTTGTAATAAATCCAAAGATTCCTTTGCCGTATGGCACGTAGCGCCATCTTTTTGAAAGAAGATAGCGTTGAACAGTATGTTATCCAATTGGGGTCATAAAAATATCTCAACATATTGCAGCAGCGTGCACTATATTCACCGTTTCACCATCATCATTTTCTAGCCCAAAGTGCACACCATACGGTTATTCCAAAAGTATGTAATGGTTTTTCTTTAATCGCTCGAGGATTTTCACTTCCCCAAATCCCAGAATTTTGTTTATCTACATAACCTCCGAGGTGGAAATGGGCTTCATCGGAAAAAATAATTTTATTACAAAATTCTGCGTTATCCGTAACTTCTTCTAAGATCAAATTAGCAAACGCGCGGCGTTCTAAAATGGTTCATAATTAAATTGCCGGGTAAATAGATAACATATGAGATATAAAATGTCTAGGTTACGTCGTTGAGAAACGGCGCTAAATTTAAATCCGGAAGTATGTACCTATTGAGATACCTTTATAACGTATTCATTTCTATTTTCAAGATTTTAACAGAATAGATACATATATTGCAAAGCAAATAAAGTAACTATTGTGTAGATGCATGTGTAATTTTATGAAAACTTTCTCAGGCTGTATTGGCTATGCATATAACAATAACGATTAATTAAGAATTGTTATGCAAAATTGTTAAAAGATGTCATACAAACAAGAGCAGTTAACTACGTGAAAATATCTTACACAAAACAAGTAGCTTTATAGTTAAAAATTACAAGATCTGTTCAAAGAATATTGTAAAGTTTCGGTGAAACGTGTACTGTGCGAAGTAAGTGTGGAAGCGGTGTAAACCGGTGTTTATAAACAACAATATTGAGAAACAGGTATTGAATAATATTCGTTAAAATCCGAAAGTTTCTGTTAGAGATTTGGCTAAAAAGTGTAGAACTGGAAAATCAACTGTACAAGGAATTAAATAAGTTCCCTAAACGAATAAAAGGGACGGACGAGTAATAAAAGAATCGCCGTAAAATCAAGATCTGGAAAATGAACTTTATTGCAAGCTTGATGTCAAATATCTACAATGCCATAACTATTATTTTTTTAAATATATAACAGAACAAAATTGAATTTTAATCAGTTTAAAATGATTAAATTTTTTTTATGTTTCAACATAGGGTCTATATAAGAGGCCCTCATAAAAAATATTTTGTCTTGAGCTGCAAACCACTCATTCACCTTTATCATCAATGTGTCATCGTCCCAAAAGTGTCACATGAAAGTGTTCTTTGAGTTTGGGGAATACACGAAAATCACTAGGGACCAAATCTGAAGAAGAGGGCGATTGTTGGAAAATTTCGAAAGCAGCATTAAGCATTGCGGTCACTGAAATACAGCTCTTTTGGGCAGGAAGGCTATCGTAATGAAACGGCACACCACGTCTGAATTTTCCGCTGCTTTTTCCTTCAATGGAAACACGCACTTTTGAAATTAAAGCAGCATAATATTGACCACGTTGTAAAAAATCTGTAAGGATAGTCCTTTCGTCATCCCAAAAAACTGTGGTCATAATCTTTCCCGCAGATGCTACTGCACGAAATTTTCGAGGGGATTGTGAACCCTTGTCCTTCATCCACAGTAACAAATCTGGCTAGTAAATGTTAAGGATTTCGCTTAATGATGGGCAAATTTGTCTCTGAAGTGATCTGTTGAATGTCCTTTTGCTCTGGCATTAACATTTTTTGTACCCACCATGCAGCCACCTTTTTGAGACCTAATTCTTTATGTAAAATGGTTTCTACAGTACCCATTATAGTCACAAGTGTGAACTATAAGTTTCACAGTGATTCGGCAGGTGATCTTTCAGGATCATGTCATGGACCAGATCAACGTTTTCTTTGCAAACAACAGTTTTCAGCAGACTACCATCAACATCTTGGACACAAGTCTCTCTGCTACGTTTAAAATCCCTTGCCAATTCTTCACCGCACGATGTGAAGGTGCAGAGTCACACATTACTTGTGTGGAGGCCTTAACTGAGACTGCTCAACCATTGTTACCCTGACAAGCTTTGATTCTAAATTTTCCACTGAATATGCACTACTTTTCTAAAATTGGTTAACCGAGTTTTTGTGTAATTTAGGCCCGATTGTGGTTCGGATACAGTAAATGATGAGTCAATTAAATTAGCATGGGCCTTTAATTGAGATTGAAGTGAAACTGCTACCAAAAGCAAATATCTTTTGCAGTCCTTGAAATATAGATTAACTCAGAAGACTTCTCTCCTATTATCTATATGTCTAGCTGGAGGTTTCGGCCATCACATTAATTTAAAAATAAATAATGGAATCTTTTTTATTGTAACGCTGTATGGACTTCTTTAATACATTCTACGAATATTTCAAGTAATGTTTCATAATAAAATGTTATTACTGTATTTTTTCAAAAAAATAATACTAGTAACAGGATGTAAAGGAGACTTAATTGCTGCAAAAACAAGATTATCGGTGTCTGGTCAAAATGTTCTTGTTAAATTAAATATTGCAGTTACAAGTTTTTTCAATAACTCGACAACCAGTTATCACTCAATTAAGATAGGATGACAATTCCTTAATTGGTTGATAAATGTGCGAGGGTGGTCCACCATGCAGAACAATCATGCTGTCACCTTTATTATGTTCCTCTGTAATTGTGTAATCTCTCATCATGTGTAGATATTGTTCACTATTAACAATTCTAGTCACTGCTTCTCTATTTAATATTTTCTCAAATAAACACTGAGTAATGCCCAAATTAGTTGCGAAACAGCACCCAACCGTGACGTTCCTATCATGAAGATGTGCTTAAACAATTTCATGCGAATTTTCTATTGATCAGGTACGTCCAAACAAAAATTTGTTTTGAAATAGATTATTTTAGTTCGGTAACTAACATGCTAACATATGCATTTCTGAAAGGCAGTTTAATATTTTTATCAGAAAAAAGAATTGTTTACAATGTTTGAATTCTGCTCGTAACAAAATCTATATAACTAATATTACAGCGATCTGCGTATCCTACCTCAAATTAAGACTACAGTAAATACTGTATTATCCCAATAATTGCAACTTTTCACCGACAGATAGAGCCACTTTGCATTACCCTACATAAAAACATCAGCATCGCTTACCCTAGTGTCTATACGTAACGGTTGGATATCCTTGTAATCCTGCAACCTGATCTTCTTGAACGGTTGCTGTCCCATCGCCGTCATAGAGGAGTCCATGTGGTGGGCGGAGGCGGCAGCGGCTCCGCCTCCGCTACCCTGCAACAGAACCTCCTCGATCTGCCGCCATAGTCGGGGTGTAACAAGGAGATCCTATGCTGTCGGTAGGTGTCCCTGTATCCGGTAGGGGGCGGTAGCGATGGTTGCGGTGCCGGCGCCGTAGCGATACTGTACCTCTGCTGCGGCTGTTGGGCCGCCTGCTGTTGTTGTTGGGGCGGCTGACTGTTAGATGGCGGTAGTGTCGGCTGTGGTGGTTGTTGAGGGGGTGGCGGTGCCAACTGACCAACGACGACCTGGGACTGCAGCTGCGGCGATCCCGGGAAAGGGTAACGGGAGGGCGTCGGTGGCAGAGGTGACCTGGACGGCTTGTACAGGTCTTGTTGCGTGTGATTCTGCCTATAAAGAGCATAAAAAATTCATTATGTATTTTTTTCCCGGTCGAAGATTATTTTTTGTTGATATAAAATTGAATTATTTGCGCATATTGAAATATTTTACTCTTGCGCTGCGAGAATTTATTGCGTTCGTAAAATATAAAATGATGCAAATGGCCGTAAGACATTCAACTGCTTGCTTGCTATTGGTGAAATGGTTTAGAAAATGCGTTTATAAGATTTTTTTTGATTCGATGATGTAGGAATATTATGTAAATAGCTATAAAAGTTGAAATCTGTCGAATTAATATCATACTTTTTGTAGATGACCTACATACTTATGAATAATTTATTTAGAATGCACCTGAAAATATGCATGCATTGTATTATGTAGATATATTACGGAAATTTCCGAAATTTAATTGCTACTAAAGGAAATAAAAATCTACTGGCATTTACATATTTAGTTAGTATGAAAGAAATTGCAGGAGTCTTATAAAAAATTGGTACAAAGCTAGGCTAAAATTTAAGAAACACTTTAATCTGTGGCCATGTTCTTTTTGAAGACGGTTATTGTCATCCAATTATGGATGTTATGGTTTGAGAGAAATAAAAAATAAAAATTCCGCAAACTTTGAAAGAGGCTGTGGCCCGAAATTGAGCAATTGCACATCTAAAAAAGTTCCTTTCAAAGACTTCATTATTCATGTTAAAGCTCTGTAAATATTAAAATAACACGGCAACATGTTTTTTGATGTCAAAACTTATTCAAATATTAGTTATTGCTTTCCTTTAGACGTTTTTCTTTTAATTGAGTTATAATTTAAAGTAAATTTCTCAACTTGCTTGGATATAATTTTCGTCACTGCTGCATGGAGGGTCGTAGAAAACAATGGAACAATATTGAAATATTGTTATTAATAAATCTATTAACTTTGTAATCTTTACAACATAAAAAGATCCATAATATTGATCAATTATGTTGCAAATGATAGATAAAACTGGTTTACAAGAAAAAGATGTTTTCATGAAAATATAAAGAGACGTAAAAAACAAAAGTTTCACGAAACAACCGCGACCTTAATTCCATCATGAATATTATTCAAATTTAATTTGTTTTCCGCAAATTGAAACAAGCAATTAACCAGAAGAAAATTTCAATGCAAATTAAGATGTTAACAGAAACGTCCTTGTCTCACAAGAATCGATAACTTTTACAGTCTACGCATTTCGCCTCGCGATATTTGAGAATGCAAAGTATTAGATTTTAATTTGCGTCAATAATGAAGAAATATTAGTTTCATATTCTTACTTAGCAAAACGACGCCTTACTTGTTTACCTGTGCCTGGTTCCCCGTCCCCTCCCCACCCAGCATGTTAAAATGTTATTTCTGGAAAATAAAATTCTAGAAGAATGATTAAGAGGTAAAACTTCAGAATATCTAAGTAGGCTCGCTACTAGAATGCGTAATGATAGTCTGCCAATGTTCAATGAGTTTTTCATTCTATATGAAACATCGTGTATATGCCACACATTCGGTTTGCTAGAGTTGTAACGACAGCTCTTCGTCCTGTATACTAACCAAACAATGTACCGAAAAAACTGATTTCCCATGAGCAAACGTTGCAACTAGAGAAATCTGCATGTTACGTTCGCATATCCTTCATAAAAGAATTTCTGGGTTTGTTTATATACGATTATGGTAAAACTTTTTCATACAATTTTACTTATTTATTACACAAACATGAATACTAGCATGTGAAATATGAGCAAATATGATATAACAATTTTAAAAATCTTAAAACTAGACACAGAAGATTAATTCGACAATAATATTGTTTTCTCAAATCGTCTAATAATATATTACTTGTCGCATCTAATTTGAATAATTTTGCGAATTTGATCTAGATAGGTTGGCAGATCAGATCTTTAAAGAATCTTCAAAAAAAAAAACTAGACAGATTAAAATTAGAAAAATATTTTCCATTTTGTAAATGAATGGATAACAGATATTTAAAGTGTAATGTCTAAAAGTACATTCTTAAGTACTCGGCATATTGTTACATATCAAAATAAAAAAATAAATATTCAGTTTATCTACTTCCAATAAAAATTGCTCACAAATATAGTTTTATCACGAAAGAATTACGAAAGAATGATGTGAAAATGGCTAACTCATTTCGCAAGTATTTATAGGTATACCTTTAAAGAAACAATACCAACAATAGCCTCAAAGATGATGAATTAAAAAGAAAAGGCTATTATGGAGAAAATATTTAGAAAATGGGAAGTATAGAACAGTATAACTACATACGACTCAATGAAAAAAAATTTCAAGAAATGAAAAACCCATTTAACACTGTTAAAAATAAAAATAGAGAAATTGGTACCGATGAAAACAAATTATTAGAAAGAAACACGTTCTGGCTATCAACAGATAACCTTTACCAGTAAGCCACAGAAGGAACAGCAAGAGAAGTCGATCATGCACTGAATGATATACAGGCAGAACAAGAAAGAGCTAGGCCAATCGAAAAATTGATGTTTGCCATACAATAAATAGCCGAAAAAAGTAACTGCAACGAACGATAAGCTTTATATCGGCGCCATAGGCTAGAAAAATAGTGATAGACTACCCCCTCCCCTTCTCCCAGCCTCCCCCCTTCCCCTCCTCCCGGACAAATAACCCACGAAAAGTGCAAATAATAAATAAAAAACAATAAAAAGCTTAAATATCTCAGTAAAAGATGACAGAAGAGGACTGAGGGAAGAAATTATAACAGAATAAACTAATCCACCAACTGGAGTTGTTAGAAAATTGAATCACTAATAATTTTGACATAAAATTAATCAACTGTTTATATTTAAATGTTAATTAAATCACAATAGCTTCGCAATAATCATCTATCTGTTATTAAACTGCAAACTTATCAATCTTGGAATAATCTATACTTTGCATGATCATTTGAAAACAACTTAAGGCTGTGGTAACATTTTTTTCTCCGAGACTCCATATCAGAGAGCATGATCATCTCGAGCGGGACTGTGCAGTAAGCACAGCTTCGAAAAGAACTTTCTTACGAAGCTATGTAATAAGAGGGAATGGAAGGAAGAATCCTATACCTACTCCCTAAAGGAAAACAGCATTAAACGGCAAGTGGATGGCGACGAACAATGCAAAAATGTACTGAACTGAAGCGGGACAGAAACTATCGCAAGTAAAGCATTGCAATTTTGTCCGACAGTCAAGCAGCCACAATGGCACTGAGCTCTAACACAATCAGCTCGAAATTAGTCTGGGACTGCCTTGGCAGACTAAACGACTTAGGCAAAGAAAACAGAGTTGCACTATGTGGGTACCATGCACAGCATAGGGATGAGCACCTACAAAAGAGAACTCAAAGATAGAGAGGGGAGACTCATAGCATCCATCTGAGAAAATGTTGCTGGTACCTATAGCAAAGACCTTGCTTGTTTTCTTACAAGGCATTATCACCTTAGGGAACACATGACAATGATAGGTTTGAAACAGAATAGCAACTGCAGGTTCTGCGAGGCAAAGGTTGAAAATCGAGAATACCTGAATCTAACTGCACCGCTATCATGGAAACCCATGCCAACCATATGGGCAAAGACGTTATAGACAAAACAGAAACACCTTCTCTGAAACCATCACAGCTATTGCAGTTTATTAAAGCTCTTAGATTGGATGGGAACCAAACCCCAAGCAACTTATATCCAAAGGTATGCAACAGATCAATAGGTCGCAGTGCACAATTTTTTCTTTTGAACATTACACGATTTCAAAAATATTTAGGTGTTGTACATACGATGAAATAACCTTGTATATAGATTCAAATTTGTAGTATATAGCAATTTTCATTTTATTATTTTGCATGACACTGTGATGCAAATAGAATAACATTAAATTTTAACACTGTGACACAATGGAATCCGTAGGTCGAGCTTATTTTTCTACAAGTCCGTATACAACTTGCTCGTAAAATTATTCAGAGACTGTTACATTATAAAAGAAAAATAAATAAATTTAATTAATGGTAAACATAAAGAATAGACTTGAACTTATTTCCTTCAGTGTATCATGTTGGTGGAGTTGCTTTGGAATTCTCTGTAAAAAATAGCGATTAAATGATGTGCATTCTATCTTAATCATGCAAAAAATTCTAATGATGTTAATAACCCACCTTTGTTTTATACGATATATTTATTATTATGCTTACAAAGTTGCCCATCTGTTCAAGAAAAAAAATATAAAAAAAGTTGAGAAATTAATTTAAAATTGAAGTAAACACAAACAATCTGCAGTCTGCTTTATTTGGGTGTTTGTGTATCCGAAGCAATCCATCAAATCTGTTGTTGTTCTTCTTTAAGATCTTTTAAGATTTATAGATTTAGATAAGACGCCGAATAAAGCAAATACTAAATCCCATCTATACAAATGCGCATTCAATTTTCGTAAAAGGAAACTAAAAGAAAGAAAGATTACAATGTATTATTTTGAAAGAAACATCTCGTAGGTTGTAAATATTCCACGATGTTCTTGCTGTTTACGTTTATCAAGCGGCGATTTTTAGCTAATAGCAACTCCGACGTTCTGGTTGACCCAGAATCGAACGGATGATCGCGAGCATGTAGTGGTGTGCGCCTCGGCTATATGTATATCTTTCTTTGTATGTGTTGTGTTTGCGTTAAGTGTACGGGTGACCTTGAACGGGAACCCAGTGCGCGGCATAGATTTCAAAAGTTGTAGAAGTAAATAACCGGAGAATGACTATTATCGGGTGAGATAATATGGTTAAATGGCAAATTTATTATACGATAATCAGAGTTATTCACTGTATCCAGTCGTCAATTGTTAATTGTAAAGAGTAGGGCTACCGCCAAATCATACTAAATCAAAAAATTAAGTATTCATAACCTAACTATAGTATATTGTAGCAATTTCAAGCTAATTAATTCAGCCATTTAGTTAAACTATTCCGATATACACTACGACCGCTTCCGAATAATACTAAACTATCTAAATAATGACCTGCAGGACCTTCATTTGCATTAAGTTTTTATTGATGATAAAATCAAAATAGAATTACAAGTTCACGAAACGTTGGAACTATGTAGTTAATTATACGCAATGCGGTTTTCATTCAGTATTAGTCTCCGTTATGTTGAAAACACTTTTAGTTCGGTTTGCAAGCGCGCTTTTAATTATTTTATTTCATTACACAGTGTTGGCTCGTGAGTAGTAAGTAAGGGGATGTATGTATGTACAATATGTATGTATTATATGTATGTATTATATGTATAAGTGCAGCGTTAACAAGAATTTTATTAGAACAGATTTAAAATTTAATAAATTTTCAACAGCAATGCTCTCTTCTAATAAATTGATTAATAAAATTGGTTTTGCAACACAGTTAAAGCATTTAGTCTATTCATAGCATTGAATAATATAATTTTGTAGTTGGTTTACCTATTTGTACGAGTTTAACGAATGTTACAGCTCGAAAAAGACGACATAGTCGTCGAAACGTTGAAGTGCAGGGGTAATTTATCCAATAAAAGGAATTGTTCAAGCTATCAAGCCGTTGTTTAATTCTTCCTTATAATATAAATAAATGAAAACTAGAAGTAAAAATGTCATTAAAATTGGTTTTAAAACAATTCTGCTTCTAATCTAATCTGATTCAAAAACCAGAGAATGTATAAGCATAAGAAGCTCTTGAAACAAAATTCTTATAAAAAACAACTGACTTTCCATAATTGGTATTGAGATTTGACCGTGTGGTTTTATTAATTTTTTTTCATCTTTTTAATAGGATTATACAGTCTTTAAATAAAATTTTCTTCCGTTTAGGTTTTAGATTAAAATGGTTTTAAAAAAGTAATTTTATACTTTAATGGATCATCAATTTGTGTAATTTTTTTGTTTTTATGTTATTCATTAATTATCGAGGAAGTTAAATGTTCAATTTAAATAATAAATTGAATTTTTGAGCGTTTCTCGTTATCCAATCGTCAATGTATTCTTTTCCTTTTACTTTCCATAACCAAATCAGCTATTACTGCTGACATTACTGACCCAATCGCTGTGCTATACGTTTTTGGCTGTCAAAAAAATTATTGAATAGGTACACATCTTATTTTATTTTATTATTAAGTATTAGTAGGTATAAACCGGGCACAATATACAGCAACACGATGACTCATCACTCATCAGCGAACACGCTGTATAAGAGGCCCTGGTAAGCTGTTTTCAGAACCAGGTCAAAAGCAGCTTACCTGGTTTTGACCTGGCTTATTTATTGGTATTTTTTATATGACTCAAGTTTTAGATCGAAACTTTTGCATTATCAGCGATTACAGCATCAGTAAGATTTTGTAGCCAAAGATCGTGTAGTTGATTGTACAATATAACGGCATGTAACATTACTAGACTCGGCGAAGTGGGGCAAGTTTCAGTGCTGTGCGGAGAACAACGTGTAGGGGCCGAGCGGCCGTATCAAGACTAACTTCTGGCACAGAATTAATAGTTGTCACACCTTTCGCATTTAATTAATAATACGGCATACTCGCTATTACGTTTTCTAGTTTCCTCGAAATACGCCGTTTCAGAAACGTACCGAAATGCGATATTTTCTAAATATGTACAGTCTGTTCCAAAATTAATGTCACTTGATGTGATGGAAGATACATTATAACTTCTGTTGCGAAACGAATGCACAAGGTTTGACCGGCATTTATTTTAGAGCGCAATTACAATAATGATATCCATCAATCAAAAATAGTGTCGAGTTATAGGGAAGATGATTTCTATTGGATCTTTTAATTGCGGGGGTGACATTAATTTTGGAACAGACTGTACGTGTGTACGGATAAGCACTCACAACGACCACTGGAATAATACTGAACAAGTGTGCACCCCTCTACGTTGCTCTCTGCACTGCACTGAAACTTGTTCCTTTTTGCCCACTCTAGACATTACCCTGCTAAAAATACGAAATTAATAACCGGAGAACAATAGAATCTCCACTTCTATTGTATAAGCTGGTTTATTAGCTCAGTTTTACAACAATACATTCATTGTATGTAATTTTCATCAACAAGTATAGACTGTATAGAAGACAAAAAATAATTTTTATAATGTAGAAGCAGTAAAATCCACTTCTAGCGGAGGGTTCCGAAGAAATCCGGTATTTTTATCTGTGTAGGGTCCTGAAAAATTCTCTATATTCATAGATTGTATAGCATTGGTTCTGATGTGAAGATTCCATCCATCACGGAGGAAACATGCAAAAAATTGGACAAAATGGTCCAAAAATTTTATCTAAAATAAGTATCTTTCCAGGATAATTTGAGAAGCCTATTAGTAGAATCACTTTGAGAGATGAGTTCTGATTTTTAGAGCATTAATGACAATTTGCATTAACAAAAATCGAAAGTTCAACAAGTAACCCGTTAGGAAAGTTTCATCACCATGACAGAAGAAAATTCGGCATTTACATTTTTTTCTGAATGTGGAACTTTTAATATGCAAGCTAATACATACTTCTTAAATGGTCTTTTCATGCAATTATGAAGTGTTAATTCAAAGGCGTAATAAAATCTGGCGCATTCAATTATTTGAAAAAATATCTATTATGTTTTTTTTTTATTATGCAATTGAACTACTTCCATAGATACAGTCATTATTTTTATAAATATGATAATTCCTTTAACTTCTCTTGATTTTTTTATGTGTAGTGGATGCTTAGTTGCACGACTCCGTAAGCTGTATCGCTTGTCTGGCTATCATGCAACTCTCGCGGTGTAGTTTTGTGTGTGTAAGTTGTGTCTAAATTGATTGATGATCTGTACTAAACCTGAATGTGACAGGACCTTATTAGCACAACGAATTTTCATTTTATTCCAACTGAAATTTGACTGGTTCTAATTTTCAATATGGTTCATTATTGAATATTGTGATGCATATAGATTGATCACAGTGAAAAACGTAGATTTATCATCTTTCCTAGCAACAGCCCACTAGTGCAGCACTCATTTAATTAATGTATTGTAATAATTGTATATATTCCACTAAATAAATAAAACAGATTTAAAATTGTATGCAGGAAACGGTATACTAAAAAAAGTAGCTTACAGAATACACCTCAATCAATATCTGTGTATACACATTGCATGTCATGGCCAGCCTTTTACTTAATCGGTTCATTTAAACCGTAAAGAATACTTTTCTAGACATTAGGATAATTCAACGATCACGTGTTCTAGCAAAATTACATTATCCACCCATCGCTGTGCTTAATTACTCGACTCGTTTAGAAAAAGCGAAAATAATGAAGAGCTATCAGACGCAGAAGGAACGTAATTACAATTTAGTAGGGGACAATGGAAGAATTGTCACAGCAACATGCACCGTTGTCGTCGTTGTTGCTGTTATTATCATCATGAGAGTGAATTGCCTACAAATCCAATTTGAATCGACGAGCCACGTAACAATGACAAATTGTTAAATTTACCCGACGCAATAATAGTAACCGGCGTGAACTTGGCAACGCGCTATCCCAGCAACGCTTCCTATACCAGTGGCAACCAAACTGTTGGCGCAACGTTCGCGAAAAAAATTCGTGCGGTCTAAATTACGAGTTTTCACAACCATTTGATTAAGCACAAATGTTCCCTATATGATAGGCTTTCTAAACTATCCAGTCAATCCAATGTCACCCCCGTCATAGCGGAGTGGGAAGGGGAGAAATAGGATAATACGGTATGTACGTGTAAGAAAAAACTTCGCATTAACGAAACTAAGTGTTGTCACATGAATTTGATTAAGCAGAAATGTTCCCTATATGATAGGCTTTCTAAACTATCCAGTCAATCCAATGTCACCCCCGTCGTAGCGGAGTGGGAAGGGGAGAAATAGCATAATACGGTATGTACGCGTAAGAAAAAATTCGCGTTGACGAAACTAAGTGTTATCACATCAATTTGATTAAGCAGAAATGTTCCCTATATGATAGGATTTCTAAATTATCCAGCCAATCCAATGTCACCCCCGTCGTAGCGGAGTGGGAAGGGGAGAAATAGGATAATACGGTATGTACGCGTAAGAAAAAATTCGCGTTGACGAAACTAAGTGTTGTCACATGAATTTGATTAAGCAGAAATGCTCCCTATATGATAGGCTTTCTAAACTATCCAGCCAATCCAATGTCACCCCCGTCGTAGCGGAGTGGGAAGGGGAGAAATAGCATAATACGGTATGTACGCGTAAGAAAGAAATTCGCGTTGACGAAACTAAGTGTTGTCACATCAATTTGATTAAGCGGAAATGTTCCCTATATGATAGGCTTTCTAAACTATCCAGCCAATCCAATGTCACCCCCGTCGTAGCGGAGTGGGAAGGGGAGAAATAGGATAATACGGTATGTACGCGTAAGAAAGAAATTCGCGTTGACGAAACTAAGTGTTGTCACATCAATTTGATTAAACAGAAATGTTCCCTATATGATAGGATTTCTAAACTATCCAGCCAATCCACTGTCACCCCCGTCGTAGCGGAGTGGGAAGGGGAGAAATAGCATAATACGGTATGTACGCGTAAGAAAAAAATTCGCGTTGACGAAACTAAGTGTTGTCACATGAATTTGATTAAACAGAAATGCTCCCTATATGATAGGCTTTCTAAACTATCCAGCCAATCCAATGTCACCCCCGTCGTAGCGGAGTGGGAAGGGAAGAAATAGCATAATACGGTATGTACGCGTAAGAAAGAAATTCGCGTTGACGAAACTAAGTGTTGTCACATCAATTTGATTAAGCGGAAATGTTCCCTATATGGTAGGCTTTCTAAACTATCCAGTCAATCCAATGTCACCCCCGTCGTAGCGGAGTGGGAAGGGAAGAAATAGCATAATACGGTATGTACGCGTAAGAAAAAAAATCGCGTTGACGAAACTAAGTGTTGTCACATGAATTTGATTAAACAGAAATGCTCCCTATATGATAGGCTTTCTAAACTATCCAGCCAATCTAATGTCACCCCCGTCGTAGCGGAGTGGGAAGGGGAGAAATAGCATAATACGGTATGTACGCGTAAGAAAAAAATTCGCGTTGACGAAACTAAGTGTTCTCACATCAATTTGATTAAACAGAAATGTTCCCTATATGATAGGCTTTCTAAACTATCCAGCCAATCCAATGTCACCCCCGTCGTAGCGGAGTGGGAAGGGAAGAAATAGCATAATACGGTATGTACGCGTAAGAAAAAAAATCGCGTTGACGAAACTAAGTGTTGTCACATGAATTTGATTAAACAGAAATGCTCCCTATATGATAGGCTTTCTAAACTATCCAGCCAATCCAATGTCACCCCCGTCGTAGCGGAGTGGGAAGGGGAGAAATAGCATAATACGGTATGTACGCGTAAGAAAAAAAATCGCGTTGACGAAACTAAGTGTTGTCACATGAATTTGATTAAGCAGAAATGCTCCCTATATGATAGGTTTTCTAAACTATCCAGCCAATCCAATGTCACCCCGTCGTAGCGGAGTGGGAAGGGGAGAAATAGCATAATACGGTATGTACGCGTAAGAAAAAAAATCGCGTTGACGAAACTAAGTGTTGTCACATGAATTTGATTAAGCAGAAATGCTCCCTATATCATAGGCTTTCTAAACTATCCAGCCAATCCAATGTCACCCCCGTCGTAGCGGAGTGGGAAGGGGAGAAATAGCATAATACGGTATGTACGCGTAAGAAAAAATTCGCGTTGACGAAACTAAGTGTTGTCACATGAATTTGATTAAACAGAAATGCTCCCTATATGATAGGCTTTCTAAACTATCCAGCCAATCCAATGTCACCCCCGTCGTAGCGGAGTGGGAAGGGGAGAAATAGCATAATACGGTATGTACGCGTAAGAAAAAATTCGCGTTGACGAAACTAAGTGTTCTCACATCAATTTGATTAAACAGAAATGTTCCCTATATGATAGGCTTTCTAAACTATCCAGCCAATCCAATGTCACCCCCGTCGTAGCGGAGTGGGAAGGGAAGAAATAGCATAATACGGTATGTACGCGTAAGAAAAAAAATCGCGTTGACGAAACTAAGTGTTGTCACATGAATTTGATTAAACAGAAATGCTCCCTATATGATAGGCTTTCTAAACTATCCAGCCAATCCAATGTCACCCCCGTCGTAGCGGAGTGGGAAGGGGAGAAATAGCATAATACGGTATGTACGCGTAAGAAAAAAATCGCGTTGACGAAACTAAGTGTTGTCACATGAATTTGATTAAGCAGAAATGCTCCCTATATCATAGGCTTTCTAAACTATCCAGCCAATCCAATGTCACCCCCGTCGTAGCGGAGTGGGAAGGGGAGAAATAGCATAATACGGTATGTACGCGTAAGAAAAAAATTCGCGTTGACGAAACTAAGTGTTGTCACATGAATTTGATTAAACAGAAATGCTCCCTATATGATAGGCTTTCTAAACTATCCAGCCAATCCAATGTCACCCCCGTCGTAGCGGAGTGGGAAGGGGAGAAATAGCATAATACGGTATGTACGCGTAAGAAAAAAATTCGCGTTGACGAAACTAAGTGTTCTCACATCAATTTGATTAAACAGAAATGTTCCCTATATGATAGGCTTTCTAAACTATCCAGCCAATCCAATGTCACCCCCGTCGTAGCGGAGTGGGAAGGGAAGAAATAGCATAATACGGTATGTACGCGTAAGAAAAAAAATCGCGTTGACGAAACTAAGTGTTGTCACATGAATTTGATTAAACAGAAATGCTCCCTATATGATAGGCTTTCTAAACTATCCAGCCAATCCAATGTCACCCCCGTCGTAGCGGAGTGGGAAGGGGAGAAATAGCATAATACGGTATGTACGCGTAAGAAAGAAATTCGCGTTGACGAAACTAAGTGTTGTCACATGAATTTGATTAAACAGAAATGCTCCCTATATGATAGGCTTTCTAAACTATCCAGCCAATCCAATGTCACCCCCGTCGTAGCGGAGTGGGAAGGGAAGAAATAGCATAATACGGTATGTACGCGTAAGAAAGAAATTCGCGTTGACGAAACTAAGTGTTGTCACATCAATTTGATTAAGCGGAAATGTTCCCTATATGGTAGGCTTTCTAAACTATCCAGTCAATCCAATGTCACCCCCGTCGTAGCGGAGTGGGAAGGGAAGAAATAGCATAATACGGTATGTACGCGTAAGAAAAAAAATCGCGTTGACGAAACTAAGTGTTGTCACATGAATTTGATTAAGCAGAAATGCTCCCTATATCATAGGCTTTCTAAACTATCCAGCCAATCCAATGTCACCCCCGTCGTAGCGGAGTGGGAAGGGGAGAAATAGCATAATACGGTATGTACGCGTAAGAAAAAAATTCGCGTTGACGAAACTAAGTGTTGTCACATGAATTTGATTAAACAGAAATGCTCCCTATATGATAGGCTTTCTAAACTATCCAGCCAATCTAATGTCACCCCCGTCGTAGCGGAGTGGGAAGGGGAGAAATAGCATAATACGGTATGTACGCGTAAGAAAAAATTCGCGTTGACGAAACTAAGTGTTCTCACATCAATTTGATTAAACAGAAATGTTCCCTATATGATAGGCTTTCTAAACTATCCAGCCAATCCAATGTCACCCCGTCGTAGCGGAGTGGGAAGGGAAGAAATAGCATAATACGGTATGTACGCGTAAGAAAAAATCGCGTTGACGAAACTAAGTGTTGTCACATGAATTTGATTAAACAGAAATGCTCCCTATATGATAGGCTTTCTAAACTATCCAGCCAATCCAATGTCACCCCCGTCGTAGCGGAGTGGGAAGGGGAGAAATAGCATAATACGGTATGTACGCGTAAGAAAAAAAATCGCGTTGACGAAACTAAGTGTTGTCACATGAATTTGATTAAGCAGAAATGCTCCCTATATCATAGGCTTTCTAAACTATCCAGTCAATCCAATGTAACCCACGTCATAGCGGAGTGGGAACGGGAGAAATGGGATAATACGGTATGTACGCGTAAGAAAAAATCGCGTTGACGAAACTAAGTGTTGTCACATGAATTTGATTAAGCAGAAATGCTCCCTATATGATAGGCTTTCTAAACTATCCAGTCAATCCAATGTCACCCCCGTCGTAGCGGAGTGGGAAGGGAAGAAATAGCATAATACGGTATGTACGCATAAGAAAAAAATCGCGTTGACGAAACAAAGCCTGGCCCCACTCTTCATAAAGTTTCGCGATAAAAATTATTTAATGTACAAGAAATTTATAATAACAATAGATAATATCTCAAAGTCATGCGAACATTTGATCACAGTGGTTAGTACCTCGAGAGATTATTTTCACTCCACAAAGCTAACCAGGCAGCTGAAAGGCGAAGAAAGAAAAATAGCGAAGAGGGAACTGGAACATGTAAGACCTATAAAAGCAAAATATAACAGGATTCAAAAGGCTTCTTTCCGTTCAATTATAGCAGGGAATCTGCAAGATATCAAAAGTCACAATGTAATAAGAAAGGCTCGATCAGAGAAATTGGCTGCTTTGGATAGACATAAGGACGATATAATCGATATGTTGTTAATGCAGAGGAAAAATTGTGGCTACATAAAGATGGTCGGCCAACCATTTACTATATATATATTTAGCAAAAAGCAAGTGGAACTCGTGAGCGAAATTATTCGCAACAAAAGCACGCTACCAATTCTCCACCTTGACGCCACAGGCAACGTTGTCCGAAATCCTCAAAACATGCGGAAACGAATTTTGTATTTTGCGGCTGTAGTAAACATTGAAGGACGTATCTTACCTATTCTATAAATGCACACTTGTGACCACGACTCCGTAACCATTGGCACGTGGTTAGCAGTAGAGTTATTACAGACTGGAGCTACGCATTAATAAACGCTGTTTTAGCCTTTTGGAACAAAACAGATATAACCTGCTATTTAGATAATACCTACAGCGTTGTACATTCTTCTGGTATAGCCACATCCAACATGCTCGGCAATATGACTCTGGTAAACATATGTGTTAGCCATTACTTTAAAATTATATGTGCAGATGTACGGAAATGCGAGCCCAATAAAAAAATTCACAAGTTCTTAAAAGAAATTATGGCTATCAGCTTCAATTTTAGAAAAATTGAGCAGTTTCACATTTGGTTTGATTGCTTGGTGATAATATTATATTCAGAAAATAATAGTAGACAAGTGGAAGATGCGCTGAAAGAGCTACTAGTAACTGCATTCGAAGATCATAAAGAATTAGAAGAAAGCGCCGAAACTATGATTGACGAAGATGGACTAACTGACGACAACTTTGAGGGTTCGGTTTACGCTAATAGCCCTTTTTATATAAAATACAAAAACAAAATGGAAGATATAATATCCCAGCTAAATAGTACTGCAGTAAGTAGTGAAAAAAATCTCTATCACAATAAAAGATTTCTAAATACGATAATAAAGAAGTACATACCATACCTACCGTTATGGTCCGGTTTACTTTTACCTCAGGAAATAGAGTAAGCAATGCGAATGTGGAAAACTGGCACTCCACCGTAAAAAATGATATTCTGGATAGCCAACCCAAGCAGAAATGTAGTCGTGTGGTGATGAAAATAAGAGCAAGAGTGCTGGCTATCCATAAAGAAATCACTTTAGGCATACCAAAGACTAACTTGTCCCGAAATATTTTAAACACTAGAGATACCGAGGAGGCTGACAGTCAGAATACAATTGACTTACCAGAGGAAACTTAGCAGAAGAAACTCCCAGTTAAACAGACAAGCTTTGCCGGCAGTCACTTGAAAAGATTACTAAATTCATTAACGGCTTGTAAAGCATCCGAAGAAGCAGCTTCTCTTCAATCGATCAGTGATGCTGCCTTGGAAATATTTCCGAACAAATTAGTGAATTCAATAGACCACTATATAGAAATGTCGGACTATGGTAACTATACAATCGGACTATACAACACGGACACATACTATAAAGAAATTCGTTTTAGGGACTTCGATTCACTGTCCGATAGCCACTGGTTGACGGATGTAACCGTCTTTTTTGGCCTTCTGTTGACATTGAGAGAGTACAATGTGAACGAAGAAAACTACATAATCTTTACACCGGATCAGGCATATGCCTGCTTTTATATGACAGAACAGTTAGAAAAGGAATACTTTTCAGATCTATCACGAATAAACAATAAAACGCTAGAACACTAAACACTTTAACCCACTGAACAGCAAACAAGTTTTATTATCGCCTTGATAATGACAGCATTGCTGTTGAAACGCGTCGGTGTTTTAGTTAAAACTTGTTTGGTGTTCAGTGGGTTAAAGTGTTTAGTGTTCTACTTCTGCACCAAGATATCCAGTGAAGAACCTTTCAATAAAACGCTAGTTTTTCCGTTGCATGTCAATAACCGAACTCATTGGTGTTTAGCGATAGCAGACTTAAAAAATAGTGAATTTGTGTACATTGATCCGCTAAAGCCCTCTATAACAAAGAACACTTACAGTGAATTACTTTATGCACTGGAGCGGTTTATTGCCCAATACAATTCATACGTACAATGCGATACCGGAAAAGTGTGCGCGCGATGGTCCTATGAACCTCTGAAATACATTAAACAAAAAGATTCCTACAACTGCGGACTCTTCATGATATATTTCTTCCAGCAGTATATAAAACAAAGCCCTTTCACAGATATTAAAGATATGACACTGCTCAGGAAAGAAGTGAAGTTACTCTACCTTACTCTACCATTCAAATGACACCTCACATATCTGTCTCAAATGCGGATCACCTGTTCACAACGACGATCCGCAGTGCTGTATGTGCAGGAGACGTCTGCATGATAGATGTTGCCCCATGCCGGAAAAAACATGCGGAATATGTTTGAGGTTATACTAGGTAGCAATAGCAGGTCCATGGTTTAAGTTACTTGTCGCTACCCCTCCAAAACGTGCTAGATGTTGCATCCACGATGCGACTTTGAAAGAAAACTAACTAGAGAATATTTGCAATTAAAAAAATTGATTTGACAAAATCCCATTTGGACAGCCTGAGTACTTCTCTCACAGGTACATATTACATTGACATTGGATTGACTAGATACTTTAGAAAGCCTATCATATAGGAAACATTTCCGCATAATTAAATTCATGTGACAACACTTAGTTTCGTCAACGCGAATTTTTTCTTACGCGTACATACCGTATTATGCTATTTCTCCCCTTCCCACTCCGCTACGACGGGGGTGACATTGGATTGACTGGATAGTTTAGAAAGCCTATCATATAGGGAACATTTCTGCTAAATCAAATTCATGTGACAACACTTAGTTTCGTCAACGCGAATTTTTTCTTACGCGTACATACCGTATTATGCTATTTCTCCCCTTCCCACTCCGCTACGACGGGGGTGACATTGGATTGACTGGATAGTTTAGAAAGCCTATCATATAGGGAACATTTCTGCTAAATCAAATTCATGTGACAACACTTAGTTTCGTCAACGCGATTTTTTTTCTTACGCGTACATACCGTATTATGCTATTTCTCCCCTTCCCACTCCGCTACGACGGGGGTGACATTGGATTGACTGGATAGTTTAGAAAGCCTATCATATAGGGAACATTTCTGCTAAATCAAATTCATGTGACAACACTTAGTTTCGTCAACGCGAATTTTTTCTTACGCGTACATACCGTATTATGCTATTTCTCCCCTTCCCACTCCGCTATGACGAGGGTGACATTAGATTGACTGGATAGTTTAGAAAGCCTATCATATAGGGAACATTTCTGCTAAATCAAATTCATGTGACAACACTTAGTTTCGTCAACGCGAATTTTTTCTTACGCGTACATACCGTATTATGCTATTTCTCCCCTTCCCACTCCGCTATGACGAGGGTGACATTAGATTGACTGGATAGTTTAGAAAGCCTATCATATAGGGAACATTTCTGCTAAATCAAATTCATGTGACAACACTTAGTTTCGTCAACGCGAATTTTTTTCTTACGCGTACATACCGTATTATGCTATTTCTCCCCTTCCCACTCCGCTATGACGAGGGTGACATTAGATTGACTGGATAGTTTAGAAAGCCTATCATATAGGGAGCATTTCTGCTTAATCAAATTCATGTGACAACACTTAGTTTCGTCAACGCGAATTTTTTTCTTACGCGTACATACCGTATTATGCTATTTCTCCCCTTCCCACTCCGCTACGACGGGGGTGACATTGGATTGGCTGGATAGTTTAGAAAGCCTATCATATAGGGAGCATTTCTGCTTAATCAAATTCATGTGACAACACTTAGTTTCGTCAACGCGAATTTTTTTCTTACGCGTACATACCGTATTATCCTATTTCTCCCGTTCCCACTCCGCTATGACGGGGGTTACATTGGATTGACTGTATAGTTTAGAAAGCCTATCATATAGGGAACATTTGTGCTTAATCAAATGGTTGTGAAAACGCGTAATTTAGACCGCACGAATTTTTTTCGCGAACGTTGCGCCAACAGTTTGGTTGCCACTGGTATAGGAAGCGTTGCTGGGATAGCGCGTTGCCAAGTTCACGCCGGTATAATAGTACACCCATTGTATTGCTCGAAACATCCTACTGAAATAAATCAATATCCCTTCTACCAGGCGCCTACCGGGTCGAAAAAGAAAATAAAATGCAGATTTTAACTAATTAAGCTTAGTTTCCACGTGAAATTCGAAGGTTATTTTGTATTCGTGATTTTTAATGGAATGCTTTTCATTCGACTGTTACTCCACACAAAACAAACCACATGGGACTCTAAGACTATAACCAATACTAACATTAGTACGAAGAATAAACTAAATCGGTTCAATATCATATACATACTCGTGGCTAGAATATTTTAGTATCGCAAACTTATCGAAGCAATACCGTTCACTGATGAAGAGATCCTTCTTGACGATGATTGTGATTATGTGTTCTTCAATATTCTGCCATACTCCCAAGGCATCTAATACACATGTTCTTTGATTTATATTGTTTAGTTTTGTTCTAATTAGGATTGATCTTATAGTGTTTGTTGCTTTTATTGTAGTTTCTTGTAATAATTTTGCCGGTTCTTCTGATCTTTTCGAATACTCCTCTGGCATGTGGGATTACCGTGGTGAATATGCGTCATTCAGTTTAAGTTTATGTGTTATATGCTATGATTCCTCTTCTCTGTCTTTTTCCAGTTGTGCCCTTTCTCTTCAATTTTGACATTTTTGAAGTGGTTGATGATATCAAAGCGTATTGCCCATTGTGTGTCGATTTTCTGTGTACTTTGGCCTTGGTGTGCTATTCATATAAATAGTTCATGCCTTAGCAACTCTCCAGATATTGCGTTTCCGTATTTACCATACAATCTGGAGAAGAGAGTACAGAAAATTCAAATTCCGGACGTCCGGACTAAGATGGTAGTGTACTCCTAGCGAAGGATTACGCCATCTTTTCCACTAAGACGATCAGGATGTTTGGAGATTTTATAGATTCTTGAATACATATAGGACAAATGCGTTAGGGAAACTGCTGAAACAACTTATACTTCTCGGGTCGCAGGAAGAACTAGAGGATAAAGTGGACCTACTATAAGGAGAAACAACACGGATTTAGAGAAGGAAGGTTTATAATCGGTGCTCAGGAGGATCAAAGATCTTGCTGAAGACGCATTTTGTAGGCCGTAGATCTCGAGGAAGTAATAACGCCAAATGTTGAAAACGCTTTCAACTACGCCCCAACGAAAGGAGTACTAAATGACCTACTATATCATAATTGAGTATAAGTTTGAGATAAAACATAAATTTGAATTAAGAGTAGAACTTCACGAGTAATTAATATTCGATTTGGCTTATTGGCTTGCGACGTTCGTAGGTTCCTATTAATAAACGTATATCATAGTAATAATGTCAAATTTAGGACTCTATCGGGTTTATGTTCATACTAGAGCTTTTAAAATTTGAAACTACCAATAAATATGACGGCGGAAAAGGTTAAATTGTTAATTAGACTTGCGATATTTTATACAACCTTTCTAGACGGAAATATCATTGCTTTATTACTGTACAATGGGGCTGCCGTCCGTAATAGACAAGTTGACGGTCATTAAATGCATGCCATTTTTATACTTGCTTGAGTTTATGGATTTTTAAAAGTGTAATTGAAAGGAATGGCATATTTTCCTGTACGTAAAACTGTAGAAAACAAGAAATATAAAATGTACATGTTGTAGTAATTATATTACAAGATTTATGCAAAAGGAAACAAAACTATCGGATCAACATAACTCACTAACGGTTCTTTGCAAATTGACAAGTTGGTTAAGGCTAACCGTATAGCCGCTCTGTGTTAATCTTATAATTAAAAACACATTCAAAAGTTCTCGAATGTTTTACCGTTTGATATTCACATTGAATATCTGAGTTAGTGTCTGATTTTGTATTCGGGTTAACATCATTTATTGCATGTCTTTTTAAGCATATTAAGTCTCAGAAATACATAACTGTAACTATGCGCTGTTGTTATTTTAAATAATTTATAGACATTTCGGTAGTAAACGAAGTGTGTCAATTTATACATACAAACAATGAAGACATACATAACTAACACCATTACCAAAATTTCATTGTCAATTTTGTAAAAAGAACTGGCTGTATCTATCTATAAGTATGCGTAATTAAAGCAATAGTACTTTGATGCAAGTTCCTACTGAAAGGTTTGCAATGCGTTGTCATATGCGAATGTGACGCTGATGAGCTTGTTTGCATATAGCAGTTTGCAGAAATGATAAAAAAGGTTCTATACAAAGGAGGACTTGGTCAAGTAAATTCTTCAGTCTCCCATTAAGTACTTTAAGAAGACAGATTAAAATTGGAGAATTTCATTGAAAAAAACCTTTGGAAAACCACCCTCATTAGGATTCGAAAACGAACTCGTACATGTGCAGAGTTTGGAAGCAGCTGATTTTGTCCCATTTCCTGCAGATAAGAGAAGCTATTGTTATCTGGCCCTGCACTGGCTATATTCATTCTTAGACAGAAACCTGAACTCACTGTTAAACATTCTGCAGGATTATCTTTCTATTAAGACTTAAAGGCATTGAGAGAGACTGTTGTAATCAATGATTTTGCAAATAAAACCAGCCAAATTTTTAATATGAATGAGTCTGGTCTCTAAATTAACAACGAACAACAAGGTGTGGGAAAATCTGTACACATATTAGATGGGCATACGACCCATAGTTTATTAGAACTGTTGCAATTTGCAAATGAAAATATACTCACTGACATTAGAAGTGTTACACCCCGCAGGAGTGATTCGTTGAACTCGATTTTTTGGCATCAAAATGACTATATTTAAAGCATGCTATGATAAGCATGTCACCTTTTTAATATTGATACTTTTTTGCGGAAAAAAAAGTCTTCTTTTTTTGCGAAGAGATTCATGTTCCATATAGAAGTCTTAAGCGTAACAAAATGTCTATAGTTCGAAGACGTCAAAATTATCAGTTAGTGTTAGTGACTTTGACAGGGGTAGAATTGTTGCTTATCGAGATGTTGGTTTGTTCTATCCCAAATTGGCCGTCGTGTTAATTGTATTGCAATGACGGTAATGCGTGTGTCTCGTGTGTGCACAGAAGAAGGTAGAGGAACACGAAGAAGATCAACTGGTCCACCGAGGCGTACCACAGAGCAACAAGATAAGCGCTTCAGAAAACCAGCTCTACGAGACCATTTTGCAACAACGCGCCAAATCGCTGACCTGTTACTATGCGTACACTATAGGTTTGTTCCTACTTAAAATCTATGATCGATTTCGGATTAGTATGTGATAATCACACTGCGCAACAACCAGTTTCAGATCAAATTGCATTAATAATTTGTTGGAACGAAATAACTTTTTTTATTTGACACCAGATGGCGTGTATAGAAAAATGGATAAGCTAGACAGACTTGTATTGAAGTACGCATGCGCTAAAAATCACAGCTTTTGGTTTGTTGAAAATCCTCAAACTGCTACCCAACTTACCTCAGTCCAAAAGTGGATGCTTTCGGAGATACAGAGTGTCAAAAGTTCACTTTGGTTTTAGTGTTTTATAAATAATTTCTGTAATAATTGGTATATTGTCACAATATTTGGGATCGCCATATTTTGCCCTCAGAAATGAATTTCTGATTTTTTTATATCCAGATTACTCATAAACGGTTGCTCCAATCAACTCCTACCAGGTATACCTTTTCTAGATAAAAAATATTAGAGAATAAGAATTTTTATTTAAAAGTTAAATACAGTGTGTCTCAAAAAAGTTTTTACGTTTTAAATGGATACAATATGCCGCAGGTAGCGCCCTCTACATTTTGCAATAAAAATGAGAGCAGATTTAAATTTTTTACGCCATGAAACTCCCCTTACCCAAATATTGTGACAATGTACTAATTATTAAAAAATTATTTATAAAAAACTAAAACCAAATTGAACTTTTGACACTCTGTATCTCCGAAAGCATCCACTTTTGGACAGAGGTAAGTTGGGTTAGATCGCCATATTTTATCCTCAGAAATGTGTGGTAGCGTTTTTACCGCACCTTTTACAAACACCCCGTATATAAAAAAAAATAGAATTGAAACTTTTTTCAATTCGACATTTATTTTTACTGGGTTAATAGGCACATTTTGTATTTATTTCGCTTACAGCCTTCTCTGTTCTTTCGTCATTCCATTGTAATTCTATTTAACTAGAATTTATTAGTAGATTAGTAGATTTATTAGTAGAATTTTGTGAAATAAATAAAAAACTTTGTTAAATTTAATATTTGACATTGGAGAAAGATTGTTTCAAGCAGGTCGCTCAAACGTTTATTTTCCAAAATATATTTAGAAAAATAAATAGATACCTACAATGTTGAACAACTGATGGGTGAAGCCTGAAAGAAAGCAGGAAATGTTGGTAACGGAATATTTGGGTTTGAAGCTCCAAATGATCTATTTCTGTAAAGCAGCACTCCCTCTTTATTTATATTGAACACTCAAAAAGACGCCAAAAAGAAGCAGAACCTTCCAGTTCTTTATTAATCAAAATAATAATAAAGATAAACAATTAAACTTATCAGAACTGCCTTAACGATATAGGGAATTATATTATTACGACAAAAAAATATTGATGTAATGTATCTAAAAACTTACTAAAAAACAAACTCTATCTCTATCAAAGTATCTTTAGGGCAGGTATTCAATTCCTCACAAACGAAAGCAAAGTGCTAAAGTACTCAGAATCTATCGAAGCGTTAGAAAAAAGCATAGAACATGCTAGCAAAAGAAAAATGGATTTGTGTTATAAAACATGCTGAATAAAATGGCAAACGCATAATAAAAATTATCCAAAACTAAGGCACTATTAAATCATCAAAAAGTTAATCCAAAGTACAGCTAGAAAACTTGAAGTCATCTTCAGTAGCCCTGTGTCTAGTAAGGAAACCTATTTGTAAACAAACAACATTAATTTTTATGTTGTTTGTTGATTGCAATCACACCTAAATAGGTGCGGTTATATTTTGACGCAGTCTAGAAAAGTCAAAATTAGATGCAAACTAACACCCACGCCCACTCCAATCCAAAATCGAATACCTACTGTGACGGAAGAAGCCTTCATAAATCGAATGTAAAATCAAATAGAAAATCCTCTTATATACATATCTTGTTTTTTTTTTTAACGTACGAATAAATAATTGAGCAAAAGACAATTTCAAGTACATATAACTTTTGTCATTATTACCATGAAATATTAAATGACGTTATCCGAATAGACTCAGCCTACACTCCTTAGGACCCGATGCGTCATTTATCGGTAACTATCCTAGTTTACTACTCTACTAATAATAGATCCGCTATCGGCCGAATCACGTTCGACCGAACCATCTCCTCTGTACTATAATCGAAAAGTATGTGTATATCGGCGACCGCATATATCCCCCAAAGAGAAACAAACCAGAAACAACAAACAACTACGCAACGGTGCTCAGACGAGATACAGAGTACAAGAGTACGATAACGACCCGCATGACACACGAAGTAAAAGAAGAACGTGTTGTAAGCCTTTGGACAGCTTCGCCTTCTCCGTGTGGGTATCATTGACCTCCTGCACTAGGTCCCCCCTAGTTCATTGAATAAAGAAATTATAAAGAGAAGCAATCGCATGAACAACGCACAACTCAATACTTATCTCCCTTCCACTGGTATTTTTACGATTCCGAAGTGGGAGTAAGACAGTTACAGTGTGAACTTTTATCTATGTATATAATTGTATATCCTTATAATTCCTTTACTCAATCCTGGAGTCGCTGAGTTGCATGAACTGGGCGTGGTCTTACAGGAAACAAATGCCACGAGATATCACGTTATTGGTCCGCTAACGGGCGGCCATCTTCCCCACTTTGGCTGGTGGGGGGATACAGTATTCACACTCGCAGATGGAATGGGGAAAAACATCGACTGTAGGAGAGAATGTACAGAGTGTTTGTTATTGCTGTTTTTGACTTTTAAATATGCCGTCGACCGTGTACTATGATCTGCATATGACACTGATTCGGGTTGTGTAACGTCTTCTGTAACGATCGATGGTTGCACGCAAGGAATAAAAAATATAAATTGTAAAAGCCTACGTACGAAATAAATACTGAATAATTTCTCATATAAATCGTCTTGAATAAACATACGACAACTGCGGATTCTTCCTCTATCTCGTGCTATGTTATTGAGGTAATATTTATTTTCGTCTGCTGTAGCTAAATATTTGCGCTAATGAAATTTACAGTTTGTAAATGTGTTCGGGTACGTTTTGTGCGTTAATTTGCAACATCTCCCTTCGCTGCGAATTAGTTGTAAATGTATTGCGTTTAAAATTTAACCAAAACCAATATGTGTGTACACTGTAAGTGCAGAGTAAATTATCTATTTACAAAAATTAACAAGGTTTTTAACGAATATGTAATTGTTCTCGAGAATTATTGAAGAAGTCGTTGCGTTGTGAAAAGATATTCCTTCTGAGATTAAAAAAAGACGTCTGAATTGAACAGAATTTATTTTAATCACACAATATTAATATACATATTTTGCTGGTAAGGATAACTCCAAAACGTTTATAATGTATGTCAAGAATTTTTATGTCGTAACAATTTTAGTATTTTGCATTATTTTAAATATAAAAACTGTATTCTAACATAGGGTATCACGTCACATTTTCAAAATAATATTTTTTGTTTTCATTAAGATTAGCCCAACATTTAAAATTAAAAGTATTGTAACAAGCTCGAGCATATCACGGCTATTTCGTGAAGGGCGGCGACAATTGCAAAGGATACGACGTCACGCAGAGAAGTAGGAAATTCTAATAAATTAGTCGTCGTGGAGTATACTAAAATGGAAACTTTTCGAATCGATACCCACAAATGTTGCAAAGGTTGCAGCCGGGGAAGTGATGCATTTAATAATAATCCATGCCTTAGCATCCCCCAACAGCTTGCGCCAATTACAGGGGACATCGGCTGGCCATGAGTTATTATTACGCCTGCGGCTGTAGACCGACTTAAGATGTTACCTTTCGCATTTGCCATGGAATTTGGAAAACTACAGAAAACCAAACTCAGAAAGGAAGCACCGGGGTCCGAACCCGGTACTGCCGGACTGCGAGGCAAGTGTGCAAGCCACTAAGCCACCAGCCCGTTAATTGTTTAATTGTTGACGCTATTTGGGAAGAAACAAATGAAATGTCACTGAACTGTCACTTATTTAAGAAAGTTTGAATCAGTGTTCCACAAGTTGTCTTAGGTGTTATTTTCAAGAACGGAAAACTGTTCAAAAGGCTATAAAATTTCTCCTGACAGTTTTTATGTTTATGGATTGTATGTTACAAAATCGCAAAAGAAACTTTTAAGTGAACTTCTGTCGGTGATTTGGCGTGAACCAACGTATGTGACTGACGTATGTTTCGTCTAACAAACCACGTCTCATTGCTCAATTAGATCCCAACGACTCGATACGGGATTTGAAGTTAGCCCAACAACAATCAAAAATTTGGGAATCTCGATTAAGAGAATGGAATTACATTCATATTACATTCCAATACAGGAATATCTGTATTGAAGAAACATCACGAAAAATGTTTTTCTGGAATATCAAAAGAGTAAAAATTAATTTAAGGTGCTGAATATCGCTTAAAATTAATTATTTTTGGCAGTTACATTTACACAATTTAACAAAACTTTTGAAATATATCCTTTAAAGCTTACAAAAGGGGCATGTTTCATACGTTAGCTTTCAAGAACATTTTCTCAGTATTACTGGATGTTTCAATTAAGGAAAAGTGTACATAGGAGTTTCCTCAATGGAGAAATTGCGACCAGAAATGCAATTTTCCAATCCTCAACTACATAATCACGTCGCTTCCTTGATAGTCTTCATCATTAGTTTCTATTACTTTCTTATTATAACTTTTGATTTCCATTTAATACTCTGCTTCTATCGTATTTTTATACTTCTTGGATTCTTGGCCAACACTTTATTTCAGACAAGCAATATACGAGGAAGATTCAATAATTTACGAGACAAATTGTTCTAAGTCAAAAACGGTTCTTTTAATTAATACAAAGCTTTGGTTACTCTTAACACAGTTTTAACATGGTTCCTAGAAACACTGATACGCTTCTGTCTTTGAACTTGTGTATGCCCTTGGCATAAAATTCCGTAAGTTGATCTTGATTGGATATAAAATGTTCCGCACGTAAACCCTTTTTAAGGGGTTCACACAAATGGAAATGGAATCCAGCCTTTAATAGCAAGACTTATTTTGTATTGAACTGTAATATTGAGTATTGATAGGTGGTTGGTTTTCGAGATCGCAATAAATAGAGTCCTATACTAATCCAAGAAAACTGCAAGTATGATTTTACCGGTAAACGGTTGAGTCTTGAATTTCTTTCAAGTTGAAGAACCGATACTTCCACCCCAGACACTAACACTTAAACATTGACTCGAAATGATGCAATCATCCTTCATCGGATGTTACAATTGTTCTGAAAAATGCTTCTATTTCAATTAAACATCATTATTTCAAACTTTTGACTGATTTAAAGCCTAATTAGTTTGTGGGTGTCCGTAATTTGTTTTGGAATTCAACTCGCATAGATTTTTGTGGACTAAAACTTTTTCTGAATAATGTTATGAACAGTGCCAATACTAGCGTGCAATTGTTCACCTATCAGTTCAACGGTAATACGCCTACTGTCGAAAATTAATGCATCATTACGAAATGTGTGGGAGGAAATTGCAACTTAGACCGGTCTTCCAGTTCTTTGCTCGTTAGAGATACTTTCGAACTGTTCTACCCATTTGTTTATAACCGTTCGAATGATTCAAGCAATTATTCTCATACACTTTTAAAATTCTTCTGTAGATGTCTTTTCCATTGATACCCTCTGCGAAAAAAAACTAATCACTGCAGGTTGTTCTTTCGTGGTGCAATGCTCGACTGGACTCGCTTAACTGACCAATTTAAAGCTTATATTTACAAACTGCTCTCGAACAGCTGTACTGTTTTGATTAAATAAACCGTTTTAGAGTTGTTGAATAAGCCTGGGGTAGAACTGCGCCGAATCGAGAACGGGTCGCCTCGACATTTTTACCACACCCCACTGTTCTCCTTGCCCTAAAGCACTTATTCACTTTTAGGGAAGGGGAGAAGCGGAGTGTGGGGAAAGTATCGAGGCGGCTTGCTGTCGATTCGGCGCAGTTCTACCCCTGATATGTTTTGATTCCTGTATCAAATAGAACACCTAAATGATAAACATGGTTTTCTCAAATGTTGTTCCTAAAGAACATTATCATCAGTTTCACTATTGGATGAAATTGTTAGATTTTTTAATTCCTTTTGTCGTTTATTGTGTCTCTGACGATCTGGTTTCTGTCAAAAGATCTTCCTCTATCTTCTTTTCTGATTTCTTTGATAATTTAAAATCCAAGTTTGGTTTCTTCATTTACACTGGTGCCTTTCGGTAATTCAGAATGGATATGTGGACCTTTCTTAAGAAGGATGAAGAACCACCTTCGGAGCAGGTTATTAGTTAATGTTTTTGGACTTTCTTTGCTAGACTCTGTAACAACACGACTTCGTGTCTAATCTTTGTTTAGTAAGCTATTAAATTAAATCACTTGGGATTTTTTTTTTGTATTTAAATAATGGAACAAAACTTCAACTATTTAATAAATGTTCATTTTGCTCCAAAAAAATATAATTGTTACACCCCTTTATTATTATTATTCATTTTTGGCCATCTACTCTAGATATGAATATTTTTAAAGACAGTTGCATCCACTAATTCTACAACAAGTTAAATGCAATACATTTGTAACTAATGAAACTATATGATGTCATAATTTGATGACATCAAAAGCAGAAAAATCCGATGCAATTAAAGTAAATCTTTATCTTGATTACCCAAAAATGTTGGCTTGTTTTTTTATGTGCGGTGGGTGCTTAGTTGCAGTGACTGCGCTAAGCTGTATTGCTTGTCTATCATAGCAACTCTCGCAGTGTAGTTTTTGTATGTGAATAATTGTGTTGACATTGCTTTGTGACAGCATAACGCGCCTAACAGCGAATGGTAAGTCGATCGGATTTCAATTCTAGGAGAAAAATGTCACTGGTTTTCCGGAGAATTGAAGCCCGGCTTCTATTGTTCTACTACGATAGTCAGCCGCCTAACCACTGCGGCTATCGACCCGTTAATAAAGTTAGTATTTCGGTATTCGCAGTTTTAAGGGCATTTTCGAGTTTCGAGAAGTAATTAATTTAGAATCATCGGCGATTCCACCTGAAGCACTAAGATTATATATTATTTTAAGGGTGTAGTCCTCCGATTAATATTGTAACTTCTCCACAATTTGCAACTCGAGATTAGAATTTCTGAACAATGATTTAAAACTTTGTTTGTAAGCACTAAGTTTTTAAATCTTTTTATTAATGACATAAATAATGTAATATAGCATAAATATTATTTTTTGAATGCCTCATGCTTCTTAGTTATTCAGAAACTTTAGTTTTGCTAACACAACAATCTAGTTTTTCTTCAATTTTTGTAAACCTGTCATCTATTTAAATATGCATTGCTTCCAAGTGCAAGTATGTACTTGAATAATATGTATTAATAGATCTGTATAAAAGAAAACTCAATTTACATATAGAATAATGGCGTGATTGTATACACCAAAGACCATAAAAATGTGAACACTAAGTAAGGTTTAAAACCTCAAATAAAATTTAATTAACAGAGAACAAAAATTAACTGTCAAAATTAAGCTAACGTAATCGTTTTAACGAGATAGCTACCGTATGCACATAATATCTCCAGCAGCTCTTAATATTCTACCGATTCATTATGATACTGGGTCCTGTGAAATGTTTGCCCATTTAACTTCCTACATATACTACAAATTTCGTTTAGATGTAGGACACCAATAAATTATTCTTATGTCGAGGTTACCCTACTCTCTATAGGATTTACGTCCTCGTCTATGTGTGGGTAAAGTAAAATATACTGCCCTTATTTTAGGCACAATTAATTTATATAAATTTCAGGGATAAGTTTGGGGTTCTCTTCATGTACATATATAAAGTAAAATGTGTTCAAACGTTCTCTTTTTTGCTATTTTTTCATGTACTGTAACATTCTCCATCGTATAATCTGAACATGCGATTCAATAATCTGAACTAGCTTTAGTAAAATTTTCTGTTAATTCATCCTATCAAAATTTCAATAATTCCGAAATTACTAATCTTAAAAGACATCAGAACTTGTCCGAAATATTTTTCGATTCTTCTATTGAACGATGACTTAATTTTCTATAACACGCCACAATAATCCAGAATGTGTAAACAGCATGTTTCTTATAGTTAACACTAATTACAGTTTCAAATGTTACATGAACAGGCTGGAATCCCTACAAATTTGTGTTATTATGTTGAGCCTAAGAAACGCTTGATCTAACCACGGCGTTCTATTAATCCGTAAAGCAGTTTTCGATAGAAACACTAGAACAACTCAAGTTCTCATCAAACCCGATCACTGTTAAAACTGCAAACCTGATAAAAACTTATTCCTTGGGTGGCAGTAAGGAGAGCTGAAGACTTCATTTTGATACAAAGTAGAACCAGATATCTTTTTCTTTTCTTGGTATAAAGTTGGTATGACCGACTTTTTTACCATTAATCTCACCTCCACTTTCACAGATGAAGTTACGCAGGAACGATCAAGGTTGGTCTCAAAACAAAGTACCTACAAAGATATCTGATGACGATTAATAGTTAGTAAAAGGCTCAAATGGAATAAAAATTCAAATTCGCACTCTTCACATAGTTTTTTACAACAAAGGCTGCGACATATTTCAATATTTGGCGAAATATTATGAAAAAAAAAATTATAATAAATGGCTTCATCAGCAATTATCTGGAGAGATTTTGTATAGTTTTGAGTCTCGCCAGCAAACATTTTAATGAAAGCTGAAGCAGCACCATAACACTCATAATTTAAAACTGCTAAGCGTTGGAAAAGAAAATAAATCTAACGTATCTACGAGGAGTCAACATCTTCTTATTGTGTAAATGGACCAAAACAAGGAATTAGTGACAGTTACAGTTTTTTTCTAAAGGTTTCCAAGTTTTCTAACTGCAATTGGAAAAATAGAAAGCATTCCTACTTTTAGATAATACGCTGAACACACACATAGAAGAACATTGTGCTAAAGATAAAGTCATTCAAGAAATATTTCTGTTTTATCACAAATCATTTGCTGTCAGCGATACTACATCTAGAAGCTGTTTACTATTCAAGTATGAAGATGCTGTATCATAACAAATCAGTCAACTGTCTTGGAAAAACCTATGGTCCAATGTGGATAATTGCTCAAAACAACCTATGCGAGGTTTGCGAAAAGTGATCAAGAGATTGTAGCTATGGATGAAGAAATAATATCATTAATATTAGGAAGAAATGGTTCCATATCAGAGAGGTGAGTACATAAAATATAATACCCGATCATCAACTATTACAGCATGATCAAGCAGCTGCTAGACATATAATCTCTAAAGAACTGTAAAAATATTGTTAGTCGGGATATTACCTTCGCAAAAGATTTAAAAGACAGCAAAAGTGATAATAACGAACTGTCAACGAACGCTCATAGGATATCAAAATTTCTTTCAATGTATCGTTGGTATTTCTTCAATTCATTCTTGATAATCATTATACAAAACTAATGTAAAACAGAACTTTTGTTTATGTATTCTTAGCATTAAAGTTAAATTAACTGCTAAAGAAATTGTGTCCCATGTTCAGCTATTGTTAAACAGACTATACACTTCGTTTATGACTTCATGGTGATCCATCGATATCAAAAAAAAAACTAAAATATGTAAAGTGATATACATAATGTGACCTATTTTTTTTACTGGACATAAAAAACACTAACAGAAAAATTAAGAATATTATTTTATTTTTTATTTATATTAGACATATGTAAAATCGCATATAAAATCATTTAAAAGACTAGCGATACACACTACTACACGAGAGTGGATCTACAGCCTCAGTAGAGTGTTGCAGTTCTTTACGTTCTGCACGGAGTACAGGTTTTATATCCGTATAATAAGTTTGAGGAGAACTTGAAGCTACTTGCCGGAAACCATGTGAAACAGATGGTGAATCACTCGAATGTATATTAACTTCATGTTCTAATCTCTCGTTTGTAACTATAGTCTGGATTTGTAACTGCAACTTAAGAGCTCTACTTGTATCCATATTATTTAACTGTATTGCTAAACTTCTAGCCCAAAGATCAAATTCTGTTTCAGAATTATTGTGGTTTGACGTAATTCTTTGAATATTGTGTTTATCTAAAGCTTCTGATATACAATTAAACCTATGTGGTTCTCTAGCATCAATCTTGTATCTTTTAGACGAATTTTCTTCAAGTGTGAATTCTTGCTCGCTATCACTCTGTAAGGTGTGCTCTGTTTTTACTACTTTATCAGTGTAGATTTTGTGTTCATTTATATCAATGACATTAATGGGAGAAATTGATTTATCCGTCCAAACATCCTTTTCTTGAAAATTAGACTTGTGGAGACCTCGTAAAAACGAATCGATGCAATTAAACCATGGAACTTTCGGTTTATACACATCACCTGTCGACTCGCTTGCCGTGATCTTTCTTATTTCTTGATTATATGAGGTGCGGATATTTTTAATTTTCTGCGCAACTTCTTTCGGACCGAATCCTAGAATTTCCATTTCGTCGCTGATGTGTTTTAAAGCATGGTCCCTTGCGAATCGATCTTTGTATAGAGGCGAATTTACATCCCATAAACACACACTGTTTCTATAAAGTTCGACGAATTTCAATATCTGATCTGTGTTCATTTTATATATTGACATATTTTTAATTAAAAATATTTTAAATAGCTAATATTAAACTAAACGAATAAACGAAGATGTCAGCGATGTTTTCACCGCACACGCGACCACGCCCAACTAAACGCAGTCGTGAGTTGTCAGCCGAGAGCAGGCGGACTTCGACTAGTCGTAGGGGAGCCGGGATCAAGAAATCGAACTACGTGTACGAATTGTACAGTTGACCTAGTGAGTAACTGGTTTAAATTTACAAACGGAAATGAATCATTATTACATATAAAGTTAAACATAGTATAAGTTTATTTTTTAAACAAATTAATCAATATAGTAGACGGTAGTACACAAGTTTTCCGTTAGTGTTTTTTTGTGCACATTCAAAAGGAATTAACAAGATATATTAAAATATATATATAAAATTGTTTGCCAAAATGCAATAAATTTATAGATTGGAATGGAGTTTTGTGATGAGGTTTGGCGATCATTGAATTGTATACATTTACTCCAGAAAATGGGCGATAGAATATATGGCTAACCTAATTTAGACAAAGTATAGGTTGGGCAGCAAAATCTGATAACAATGTAGTTAAATGCTTAATTAAAAAAAAATCAATATTCAATTGTTTACAGTTTAATGCTTGAAATTCGTATATTTTTATAAAGTAGTAGTAGTAAAAATTTCACATCCTGTTAATAGTTATTCTAAAGCAAATCTCATGTTGGTTTTCGGTTCACCTATAATCAGTCACCTATAACAAGTTTTAAAACAAAAGAATCTCTAATCTTTTTAATATAAATGATGATAGGTAACTCTAGTTAACCTTTGTTCATTTTTTAAATTAGTAAACTTTAACAATTGACACTCCTCAAAAAGAAGTTGCTGCACAGTGATGACATCTATCAGGAAAATGTCCTTTTACACGTTGCAGCTGCAACAGTAATACTATTAAGAAGCTTTAAGTATTTAATTTGTACTTCTAGCTGGCCATTTGAGAGATTCAAACCAACTAATTCATTCACGAGGAGGTATTTAATTATTCTGTAATCTCGCGTGTACTATGAATAGTAAGTACGTTTACTCCAAAATCCTTGAATCCAATACATCACAATTTTTACCTTTTCTTATAAAAATAATTTAAAATCAGTTAAAATTGATTAGAAATTATCTTTTATTTAATCCGTTTGTAACTAATGACTTGTTAAATCTTGTAGAAGAAGCTATAAACCTAAGATGTGTTAAAAATTTACAAAAAATCTAGACTAATAAAATGATTAACATAAAATGAAATGTGTATCATGCTAGTATTTCCTATTAGGTATCTATCAAATACAGTGTATACCTATTATTATGTTATTTCGGTATTAATCAAAATTAGTTAGAATTTTATATTAAGCACTGTAAATTTAGGAATGACATTGTCAAAATTACACGTACAACGTACACACATGTTACCGCGATTTGAAAAATAATAATAAAAAAGGAGGTCGAGAAAAAACAAGAGAGGACATTTTAGGTTTTTTGAAAGGTTGATTGAAGAAGAAAAAGTCAGGTGGATAAAAAATAAGTTCTTTAGAAAAGAAGAAAAACATCAAAAAGATAGAAAGTAAGAAGTTTGAAAAAGAAGATTGAAAATTAGATAGACAGGTGAAGGAAAATCGTTTGAGGATTGAAAAGATTTGAAACGATTGAAAAGTGAGAAAGGAAAAAGGAGAAAGAAAAGAGGAAAAAGAAGAAAAGATTCCAAGCAAGGAGAAAGAAAAGAAATAAAGTTGTAAAGGAAGGGAAAAGACCTGAAGTCGGGAAGAAGGCATTTTTGGAATAATTTATTATACCTACAAAATATATATACAGGGTGCGGCTAGTATTGCACCAAGTGGAATAACAGGCAAACGCTTAGAAATTTAGATTTGATATTTGGTAGCGTTCAACTGTATATTATAGCCATAGATTTTGACATAAATTTCACTTGTTTTGTGCAATTGATGTGGCCAGAACGACGCCATCTTGCTTTTTTAAAATAGGAACAAGGATTTAACTTTAGTACAATTAAGAGCTAATTACTCCCAAAATACAAAGACATACATTATAAAGTTGTTTATTGAGAAATAATTTTAAAAAATCGTGAAACATTAATAATGAAATAGAAATATAGATAAATAAACAAATTCATAATAAATGTTCAAAATGCTGCCCGTTCACTTCTTGACATATCATTCATTAGACGCTTTTGTAAGACGACTTTATTTGTGCTGGGTGCTCTTTGTACCATCCCTATTGAAGCCCTCATTTCCAGTTGAGAAGTTTACTGTCCTCTATAAAATCCAGTAACTTGCCCACTGGAAACTTGAATACCCTCGAAGGCTCCAGTAGATCCTTTCCGAAATGTTTCTGCCTGAGTACCTTCAATCCCTCACATGTGCAGATTACATGTAAACTTGTTTCCTCCTGTAACTCGCATCTCCTGCACCAGGGTTCGCTCACTCGACCCGTGTTACATAGATGCTTCCTTAAGGGACAGTGTCCAATTATCAACCCAATGATTAACTTGTTTTTTTATTGCGTCCAATTAGGCTTTCAGAGAACTTAGCGTCCCCGTCCCCTATTAGCGCTTTAGTATGGAGTTGACCCTCAGTCGACCTCCATTTCCTTACCCTTTCTTTACCTAACCAATACCACATCGCCCTTCTAGTAGAATCCCTTGTGATTCCACATACGGCTTCTGGTCCTATGAAGTGTTTCCTAGAATCCTCCTTGGCCAGTTCATCGGCTATTATATTGCCTCTAATATCCTCATGTCCGGGCACCCAGATCAAAGACACCTTGTTGTCTTGTGCCTTTTTATTGACTTGCTATTTACAGTTTTTAACCAGTTTTGACCAGGTAAGAGAATTCATAACTGCCTTCATAGCGGCCTGAGTATCAGTCATTATGTTTATTTTTCTCTTCGTGCAGCCTCCCTTTGCAATCAGTTCTGCGTAGGCTGCAATAGCGAATACTTCTGCCTGGAAGACTGTTGCATGCTCTCTCAGGGTTAAAGATATCTTATGTCTTGGGCTCAGGCCGTAAATACCGGCTCCTGTACCCTTACCGGATTTGGATCAGTCCGTGAACCAGTCATCAGAGGCAACGAAGTCACGCCGTGGCTGGTCTCTGTTCGGTATTGAGATTTTCACCTTTCCAGTGAAAATAATTTCGGGTGCCGTACTGTCCGTTGGCATTTGCATCAAAGACCCGTCCAGTACCGTACCCGTAGTATCAGTGTGCCCTGCTATCCCAATATTGGGGTACCACACTTTATTGGCTTTCAGTCTAAGGATCGCAGCCATAGCCTCTGCCTTTACGTAAAGCTCCAGCGGAGGGAGGCCCACAATGGTCTCCACGGATGCGGTTCCTGTGCTGTTAGTTGCTCCGGTAATTCCCAGCAGCGCCTGTCGCTGGACAGCAGTTAGCAATCCACTGCCGAGGACATTTCTGTCCTTCTCCACCAGACTATAGCTCCGTAGGTTATCGTCGGCCTCGCCACTACAGTGTATAGCCAATGAATCACCTTCGGTTTCAATCCCCAGGTTTTACCAACAACTCTTTTGCAGCGCCAGAATAGTTGCGTAGCCCTGTTCGTTATGCTGACTAAGTGATTCCTCCAGTTCAGTTTAGCATCAAGCGTAACGCCCAGATATTTTACTTCCTTGGTTAATCGTAACTCTTGCCCAAACAGTTTAATGCCGCCTAGATCATCGAGTTTCCTCATATTGGTGAAAGCAACCAACTTTGTTTTCTGTGGATTAACTGAGAGTCTCTGTGTAAGGCACCATTCCTCCACAATTCGTAGTGCATAGCGCACGATGCCCGCTATTACGCCTAATTATTTGAAAAATAAAAGTTTTTATAAATTTTTCATTATTCACTACTACGTGATCTTATTTCGACAAAATCGTTACTGATAAAATTACGAGATTACTTTGCTTTAAAGTAGTATTAGTCATGATTCAAATATATTTATAAATGAACGACTATGATTAATATTAAGATAGTAAATCCTATACGAAAAGTTGGATTACGAAATAGAAGAAAAAAGAGAAAATGACACACCTCCACAGTATTAAAAAAATATTTTCGATGAGTCTATTGTAACCACTTTTACGTAATTTATAGTTGTGTTTGTTATAAACAAGTTGGTAGAAGTGCTGTAAACCAAAGTCACGTTTTTGGTATTTGTGGAATCGTATTAATCGTAAAATATCGAAAGCGATCGTTATTATTATAATTATCGCCATTTTATTAAGTACTAATTATAGAAGGTGAATTGCATTTTTACATTTCGATTCTAAGTATAAATGTTAAGCGCAAAACCATTGGGAAAGTTGTTTAATTTGTATTCGTTTTCAAAACCCACATATACAGTTACGTTCAAAATAATAGCAGCACAAAATCAATGTATTTATTTTAAAACTTAATTTTAAAAATTTCTAATCCTGACTTCATATAAAAATGTAAATGTCTTAAAAATGCCCCCTTATACAAACTTCAACAGTTCAACATTGATCATTTCCACTCAGTTTTCAGATAATAAACTACACTAGTTTGCTCTCTTTCTAGCAAAATGATTAAAAATGATAAAACTATCAAAATAAGAACCTACCCGCTTAAAAACTTAATATGTGCTTTTCTAACCTAAATGATTCTACTGAAATTCTTGACAAATTGGATGCTATTTACAATGTCAATTGCAAGAACTGTAATAGCTGCTACGTAGAGTAGATTTTTTTTTAAGTTAAAGAACGGACTTTCCTACGACAAAAGTGATGCTCGCAATAACTCTGTTTCCACTGTGCTTTATCTCGCTCCTCCGGCTAACGTTGAGAAGTTATGGAGGGCAATTGAGGGTATGCTATGCTACTTTAGTACTACTTCCATAATAAATTTCAATGCGTTGGAATTACACATTCAAATTATATAGATATGCCCGTCACTTTTTTCCAACAGTGTATATTAATTCATTTATTGATAATTACCAAATTTTCTTCTACAGACACAAACCTTATTACGGCAACAAAGTAGAGAATAGTTATAAAAAAAACTATTTCAATTAAATTAACTTGTCAATTTAAATTATGAAATGATGAAAGTTAAATGTTATAGACCAACTTGTCTCGAGATAAATAAAAGTTCCTAGAAAGATACATATGTTGCAAACAAAAAACTATTAACTTTTATAATTATTTTCCAGTATTGCTCTAATAAAGTCTGTATGTGTAGGAGAAAAATTTTATAATTATCAATGAACTAATTAACAGGCTTTTTATCACTTTCAGCCATTATTAATTGCAGCTTTATTAGCTTTAAAGTTAATAAATATCATCTCTTGCAAACAAACAAATTTGAAAAAGTCTGATAGACAACAAGTACCTCAGATAAAGTCATTACTAATACAGAGAAAATAAATTTGAAAAGTTGCAAATGCAGTTGATGAAATATATTACCGTTCAAAAGTAGCACTCACATTTTTTTTATAATACTAGTTATACAACATAACTACTAGGAATTCATTCTTGCAATTTGTATAATTATATAAAAAGCAATAAATTTACAAGAATGCTGCATAAATAACGTTATGTAAATTACTTCATTACGTCCTATAAAACTGTTCAGAAATTCTTGTAATTGTCCTTCTGTTTGCGATTAGTTCACTAATGATGTTCCAATTATATTGTACAAATTTCGGGCTAGAATATCGAGATTACGCTCAATTATCTGATCGTTATGAAAATGAACAAAGTGGTAGTTGAAACGAAATAGTAGGTCAAGGGTAGCATTTATTGAAGATCGGGCAATAAAAGTAATTAGCAACAGTTAGACTATCTATGGCACTTAGAAGAAAACGGTTCTCTGAAAGTTATGGAATGGTCTTTAGAAACCTTACATATAAATACTATCCAGTTGCTTTGGAAAGAACTTCACAGGGAAATGCTGAAATCGGCTCCAATACCGGCTAAAGAGATGTTGGGAATGATATAAGAAGGAGGGGTTCTGATAACACCTTAAACTTAATCCAAACTTATTACACGGGTGTCTAGATTACTCGTCCTTTTGTTAAGGCTGGGCACAAGGTCCTTTAGCCTTTTTGTTGTTTCATGAGATGGCCCTTCTGGCCTGAGGTTGTGGTGTACATGTCAGGCTTCTCTGTCGGCTTCGATGATACGTCTTGTCCTAACACGGAGTGATTGCCTATCGGGTTCCATCTACCCCAAATGCTAAGTGAGCGCTTTTCCGACCACAACACCCTCTGTAGTATTCCTATCGCCAGCGGCATAGCATGCCCAGTTACTGGAGGAAGAGTTAGGTCACGGATTTCTGCATTGCTGACATACCATAATTTATGACATTTAGACACTAGTCCAGGTCAAGGCACCGTAAGTAAGAGTCGGCCGGAGAAATTTGCCAGCATAACATGGGAGCAGGAGAGCCATTACCTGCAGAAACTCAGCGGCAAGTGAGGCAATGTTGGTTGAATGTTAGCTTGGTGTTCAATGCCAAGCTCAGGTATTTGACAAAGGCCTTTCACTTAAGTCTTTCATCCTCAATAATAATGGTAGCAGAATGTAGATTGCGCTTTCTCGAAAACCGAATAGCTTCATACTTGGAGACATTGGAGCCCCCACATTCGTTTCCACTAACAGACATCATCGACGAAGAGAGGGAGCCGCTTGCAGATCAAGACGTTATTATTAGAGGAGATATAGGTGATGATGAACTTTTGTCATAAAAATTTTATTATAATACTTTCAACTTTACAAATGTTTGTCTGCTTCGAAGGCTCTCTCTTGTTTGCTAAACACTGCTGCCATTCTTTTCGTCTTTCTTTCTTTCGTCCATTGTTCGTATGCTGCCTGGAACTAATTTAATACGATGTCTTCTCGCTCTCCCAGTAATTTCTCTTGAATATGCATTACAGTTATAAAACGATGTCCTTTCTAGTCTACTGGAGTCATATTTGCAAAGTACGGAGGATGAGGAAGAAGAGCTGTTCCTTTAGCATAGGTGAATGGCTTAACGCGTTGTCGTGGTGCAAAATCCAGCTCTTGTTTTACACAATTCAACACGTTGTTCCACAAAGTGCTTCATCGTCACTTTCTCAGTATTTCACAGAGCGCTGACTATACACTGTCACTCAGCCGGTTCCAATTCACTAAGTGTTGGAACTACCGCAATGTGACAAGCCTTGTTTTGATTCCATAGAATGGTGCTGGATGTAACATTACGTGAAAACTCAAACTGTACAACGTGCACACACAATTTTTTAACAAACCTCGTACATCACTCTTACATTATTGTTTCCGATTTTGATTTGTACAACGGTCTTGAACAGTTTGTGGATTAGTTTCAGGAGAAGATCGCACCCTTTTGGTGACGATGCTTGTAAAATTATATCCATAAGTGGTCCTAAAAAATTCGAAAAACGTTTTATTTGTTTATTCATTGGTATTTCAATATATGTATTTGCTGCTTATGCAAAACAACCGTAAGTAAAAGCAAGTATAAGCAGATTAATCCTTTTTAATGGAATACGTTAACATTCAAAGCTTTCAACAAAATAAATTAAGACTGACAGATTTGCTTCTCATGTACTTACACTACGTTCGCTTAATTTCATGAAATCAATTTTTATAAGAAAGAAACATAATTAACATCTTAAAAGGTTTCTTCGTATGAATCCTGATATGTTGAAACATTCATTTGCCTTCTAGCATTAACGGAATATTCGCGTATATTTTTGCTTTTCTGTACGATACCATATTTGAGCTTAAGAGAGAAAAAATGCTAACGGAGAAAGAAGTCGGGAGGATTCCAAGTTTTAAAATGTAATTACGATGAATTTGATACATACAGGTACCAGTTACGATCGGTAAGAGTCAAATTTCGCAACCGCACGTTATAGATTGGAAACCAGTAATTTAATCCGATATGCCCTAGTTTCATTCCTTTAATTTGGTAATAAATCGTACTTAAAACTGATGAACGAAAGAAAAACAATGTAAGTTACGTACTTGTTTGTGTGTAAATTGTATATGAAAATTAAAAGAGAACTCCTTTATTTCGTTCATTAAACGATTGAAAATATGTTCATTGTCTTGTGTAGACGTCAAATTTAAATGCGACAAAAATAACACAGGCATCTCGGATCGGCTGATAAACAGTTCGAGAAACCAGGCTACGTAGAAATGACCTTGAAATTGTATTATTTATTTTGACAAGACTTGGCGATAACATTTGAGTTGGACGTGTCGTATTTTAAATTTAGATATCTGAATGTGTGGTGTTAACATGAATACAGATTGTTTAAAAGCACAAACAAAGATGCAATATTTATACGTTAAAATATAGTTACAAAATTGGTGTAGGAAAACAATGCTACAAACGAAAATATTATTTAAATTAAAATTTTGTTTAAATAAATTCAGTATTATCTGAAGCTCTTGTTTCAGTTCCTTTTTTATTTCGCGCAACAAACTTTTGATAGCAGATAAATAAAAACTGCTTGAAACCTATCCATGAGTGGTATATTTTTTCCGTGCATTCTAAGATATCTTTCAGCAGAACATTTTGGCTGGTGTCTAAAACCAACTCATCTAAACTACATATCTAAATTTTGGTTTATATCCAGAACTACTTCAATCTAATGAAGCTTTCTTATTTCTCTGAATGACGTGCTACTCGAGATCATAATAGATGTAACAAATGTTACCTTTCTCTTGAGACAATCGGGAAGTCTAGTCCATTTGAATCTTTTACTTCATTAAGCATTTAAAAAGGAAAACAAAGTCTTTAATTTTAAGAAGATGTTCATAGAAATATGTATCCTTGCTATTCCTATTTTCTTTTCATACAATTAAAAAATAAATATTATTGGTTAAAAATCCTACTTCACAAGACTTCCTAGGGAAGCTAGACCTTGCAATTCTCTGTCTAAAGACATTAGTACAGTGACAGATTTTGTTAATATTTCGGCTCAATGCTCTTAGATTGGCGCTGCTTCCTGATGTCAGCGAATGCCTCGCAATTGCATGCTACATGGAGAAGTGCTTCTTCAATTATGAATTTTCTGAATTCAATAATATTTTAATTGAGGAAGAATGAAGAATGAATTTGTTATTAATCATTGGAAAAGTTTTATACCAACGGAGAAAGGTTCGTCGAACCGAAATACGAAAATGGCATTACAAAATATTTGCAATTGTATCTAAATCGAAAATGGGAAAAAGGGAAATTCTCACCATATAAGGGCAATGGTAATTGTTTTTTAATTTTGATAGAAGATTTATTTAAAGTAACAAAAATTATTAATAAAGCGAAATTACTCTATCTACTATCACGATGTTGCCGAAATAACGACATATTTTCAATTTTAAAAAAGTAAAATAAAAACTGCTTCCATGCAAATCTCAACCTCCAGATTTTTATACTTTTAATACTCTCTCTTACTTTATCTAAATTATAAATAGGATAAAACGCCGATTATTGGAGACCTTTTAGTTACTGGATAAACCAAAGAAAGCTTCAAATATTAAGACTTCTATTTCAATTAATGGTCTTATTTCACGATAGATGATGTTAATGCATTGTAACGCGAAACAATCAATATAAATCAAATCCAACATTAGTTTTAATTTGTAGTAAATTTAATGCGCATTCTTCCGTTATTGGACCAGTGTCCAATAAAAGAAACTTATCATCCAATAACTAAAATTTATTTTCTCATTTGAATAGATGCCAAAGCTGGTACTTTATGATAAATTACAGCTGCAACAAGCAATTAGAGATATACGCAGTGGCGTGGAGTCTTATCGAACAGTCGGAAAAAAATTCCGTATTCCTAAATCTACACTTGAATTTAAAATTAAACATCCTGGTCATAAGGACACATTAGGACCTTCTCCTATTTTAACTGCCGAAGAGGAAGGGGCTTGTACTTGTACTGTATTGTACTGTACCGTACTTGTACTGTATTGACTACCTATAGTTTTTTCTTTATTTTAGTATTTATCATGTTTACTTGTGTTAACTTTAGATGGATTCAAGAAACAGCTTCAAAAGGATTTCCAAGAAAAGCAAATGATTTAAAAACAAGTGTGCCAAAAATGTTAATAGCCAATCCGCGACCTCATACATTTTTTAAAATAATAAACCCGGTAATAGCTTTTTGAAGCGGTATCCGCAGATTTCAAAGAGAACTTGAAGCTGCAATAGTGTTTGTTCGTTATTCTTAGTTGTTTAATTCATACCATAAAAATACAATTCACCAATAAAATTGAGGTGAACCACAAAATAAATTTTCTAGATTTAACTCTCATAAAAACCAAAAATAATATATTAACAAAATTATATCATAAATCTACATGGTCAGGTCGTTCATGAACTACAATTCTGCTGCACCGATGACATATAAGAAAGCACGATTATAGGATATGCAAATCGCGCCATAAATTTAATATCCTCCATGTTTCGTAAAGAAGTAATAGAAAATGCAAAAACCACCTTATACTTAAATGGATACCCCAAAAATTTAACAAATAGTATTTTTAAGCAATCCTATAATAAATGCAAACACAAGAATAAGAATAAAACCAACAATAAAAATTTTTAGCACTACCATATGTCCAATACTTATCGGAAAAAACTAAGGAAAGTGTTTAAACTATACGATATAATTGTAGCTCATAAAGCTTATAATAATTGTAAAAAACTATTCACAAATCTAAAATCAAAAACGCCCCTAAAAAAACAATCAAATCTCATCTACAAAATACCATGTAGCGGATGCGATGCTGTGTACATTGGGCAAACTAAACAATATTTACAAGACAGAATTAGGCAGCATAAAAATAAAAACAGTAGTATTACTGCATTAAAAAAAAACATGAAGATAATTTCGAACATAACTTCAAATTTGAAGACACCAAAATATTACATAGAGAGGGTAAGCAGAAAGCAAGGGATGTATTAGAAATGATATACATAAAAAACATAAAAATGCAGTTAATGACAGATCTGACATAGCGTGTCTATCTAAAATTTATCATTCTATTATTTAATCAAAGCCATGAATCACAACAAATTATAGCTATGTATTGTGTTAGTTAATAATTAAGTATCTAAAATAGAAAATATACATTTCACCAGAATTATCATCTGGTTTAAATTTACTGCGTAGTTTAAGATCAATTTTTATAATGTAGAAGTTATTTTATTTGAATTGCACGATCTTTGGATTTTTAAAATCATGTCATTTGCAATATATTTTTAACCATGTACAAATGTACTTTTAAATAACAATCTTTTAATATGTCGTAATTGTTGTAAGTGTCATTTCTGAAAAAGGTAGCTAGCACTACCGAAAGCTTAAATAAAATTGTGTTGTTATGTAGTATTGTTTTTATATATTTGTTTTAATATTCATCAACCAGCCGATTGACCAAGAAGTTTTGTTAAATATATTACCAGAAATACTACTAAAAACAATGATCAACATTTAAAAGAATTGTTTAATTTATGGAAATATTTTAAACGCCCAAAATCACAACCTGTTAATGTAAATTCACCTCAGCAACAGGATAAAAAGAGAAAAGAGAAAAAAGAACAAAAAATAAAATTCAAGTTGTACAGAATATTGTTATCCGATCTCCCAATGCAAATATCAGAGTCGGTTCAGCTGTTACTGCTGAAGAAACCAGACAAAGTTTATATTTTACACCAAATGATAATAAAATAATAATTAATGACAATTTGTTAGGCCCCTTTCTTGCCTCTCCCTCAGTTCCAATAAGGAAAAACAAACGAAATGTAGAGAGGTTTCCGTTTGCAATTACTTCGGTGCGGTACCAACAAATGTTCAGGTAAAAGCAAGCTTTGAAGGAAGAAGAGGAAAATGAAAAGGAAGCTAGAAAATATATGCAATAAAACGAAAGGAAAAACAATGAAAAAAACTTCTGAAAGAATGTTCTATTTGTAAACAAAACATTAAGACGGATGACATCAGGTGTGAAACTTGCAAAAATTATTTTCATAAAGGTTGCATCCCTAAAACTCACCAGGACCACATCCCAAGTGATGATGATAATAATAATTGCATAATTGCTATAAGGTGGCCAATAGCGACTTGTGAAAATTTTGATACGGATGGATACGATACTAATGAACTGTCTCAACTGTAGAATGAGGCACAAAAACATAATATTAACTAAACTTTAAACTAAATTAATCTCTGTGTTTATATTGAATAACAACAATACAAAAATATTTAATTCTACTGTCCAATAGTTAGTTGTGTTTGTCCAATCACTAAATATACTGTCTAATAACTACACTTTTCCGCAGGGGGTTGATAATTTATTTATAAAAAATATAATATAGTACTTTATGAAAAACTAATTCACACAACGTAATTATACACTACGTAGTCTCCTTTTACCGAATTAGCAACACTGTATACTTAAAAGAATTGTTCAAATACATTTACAAAGTAAAATTTTCCTTAACTGCCCAATAACTACCTCATTTACCCTGTTTTTTATGATTTTTTAAAAATGTACCATATACACTAGCGGCCATAAGTGTTTGTCCATCCAAAAATAATTGAGAAACGAGTACTTACTGCAAAATGACAAATTTATTATGTAGTTACATAAAATAAACTTAGTATTAAGTATTACTTTAAAACATTTTAACAAATATTCTCCTAAATTTGTTTAAATTATTTTGTCGTCAATATAACCACCTTTAGCTCTCATTACTGCCTGACACAATCTCGGCATTCTCTAATTTCTAGTTCTATGTGTGACCAAGCATCTTGTAGTTGGGCCCATAATGTTTTTGGATGTTGGATGGACTTGCCTGTCAAGTTCATCCTATAGCAACTCTATAGGATTCAAGTCAGGGCTCTGAGAAGGCCATTCCATATTAACGATTATTTCTTTCTGTTCTAAGTCATCTAAATAGCCCCGACACAATTTGAACCTGTGTTTAAGATCGTTGTCTTGCTGGAACACAAAATTTTCTCCAAAACTCTTCCAAAATTTTCCTGTACTGTTCTTTTCTTAAAATACCGTCTATTTTAACATCACCTACAAATGTTCCAGCAAAACATCCCACACCATTCCCGATCCTCCTCCATGCTTTGTGGTGGATGCAATACATGATTGTAGAACTCTTTCTCCTGGTCCTCTTCGAACAATGGTTCTTTTTTTGAACTGAATATTTCAAATTTTGATTCATCGTTCCAGAGCACCTTTTTCCAGTCATCACACGTCCATTCCTTGTATTGTCTTGTCCAAGATAGTCGCTTTACTATATATTTTTTACGTAATAGTGATTTTTGTACAGCAACTGCATCGCGTAAACGTCTTTTCACCGTAGTAACACTAATTGGTTTATTTCGATTAATGTTCATTTCTGCTGCAATTTACGGACCAGTTTTTCGCCTATTTCTTTTACTTAATAAGACTATTGCTCGATTCTCAGCTGGTGTTGTTATTTTAGCTCGGCCAGGTCGCTTTTTATTCAATAAACTACCAGTTTCGTTATATTTTTTAATATTATAGTCTACAGTTCTGCGGCTTAAGTTCAGTAATTTCGCGATTTGTCTATTACTTTTGCCAGTATCATGATGAGCCACTACCAAAGCACGTATTTCAACTGTTAGTTCTTTTCTGGGTGGCATTATTCAAAATATCGATTTTATTTTAAAATAATACACAAACGCTACGACAGCAACTCTTCACACCTGGACAGTTGAGTGAAAACTAACATTTTTATGCAAATACGGTGTTTCTCAGAATTTGATTTTATGATCAGTGGCATTTAAAATTTCTGAGACAAACGTCTGTATTTAATCGCTTTATATTAGTTGTAAAATGGTCTTACTGGATAAATTTGCTTGAAAATTCTTAAGTAAAAACCGAAGAATATATATACCTCTTATGTGTATCTTATAACTAACATTTAAAAACCTTTTACTTTTAGTTAGGTTATAATATTGTTTATTTGAATAATATGAAAATATAGACGTGGCATACACTTATAACGGCTAGTGTATATAGAGAATTTCCCGCCACTCCCTATTGGTTGCGACAGCCTTAATATAAGTATTAAAATTTGTAAGCGTCCGAAAATGAAGAAACGATGCAAGATATCGAAAAATCACGTTATTAACATTCAGCTTAATTATTTGCCTGCGAAATATACTTATAGAACTTCAGCTATAGATGGGCAAAGCAATCTCGAGTAAGTAAACCTTGATGCCGAGTAGATCAATGCTCACAGTCGAGTTCAAGCAGTTGGAGCGAGCGTTTATATTAACCTGTGTATTCCTAGGGTCAGCGCAAACCATTGAGAAGCAATACGTGCTGCTATAGAAATTGTTACAAGAATAAATGGGAGGATCGTGGTATCACCTATTTTAAATTTCCTACCAAAGACAAAGATCGAACTAGGGTGTGGCAAACAAATTGTGGAAACATTGAAGTCGCATTATTGAATGTAAACGAGTTAGGACAGTTGAAAATTTGCGAAAGACATTTTACGACGTCTGAACTTATTGCGAGTTCAAGGCGCAAATTATTAGTACAAACCGCCGTTCCGTACAGATTTGATCAGAAAGGTAAGTACTTACCTATTTAAATGCAGAATTGTTTCATATCGGATATTGTCTGTTATTACTTATTGTTGCTAAACCCACGAAAACATGAATATATTACATTTTCTATTGATTGAAATGGGTTGCCTACTATCCGTCTACCAGTGAGATGGCGTTACAAGCGAATACCGCCCAGAGTCGCCCGGCATATTTATCAAACCTGTTTCAGTTACGTTTACGCATTCGTAGCGAAAGAGTATGGTAGCGTCAGCATGCCCGATATCATTTTAAATGTTGTTATATCGGTTGTAAAAACATTTCAACTAAAAACTGTGGTATATCGTTTTTTAAATTTCCGATACGTGATGCTGTAATACTTTCAAAATGGTTAAAAAACTGTGGTAATATTAAACTTACTAATAAAGACGTTAATGAGTTAAAATATAAAAAAATATGTGAAAAACATTTCCGCGGACGTGATATCATACTTTCTAAACGAAAAAAGAATTTAAGAAAGCATGCAGTACCAATAATATGCAAGAGAACAGGTACGTATACAGGGTGATTCGCAACACTAGCAATATATTTTTCCTAAATATATATTATTAATACATTACATACATAATACATATACATTTTATTTAAACGTACTAAAACTAAACACTTTTGGATAAAACACTGCTGTTCAAAAAAGCTAGCACCTACCTATTGTATAATATTCAAATAAAATCGTTGAATATTTTGCTTTATATTCCCTTTCTCCTTGACTATTCATATCTTTACATTAAATACAAAAAGATACTCAACAACTACTGGAGTTAAAACTTTGTAGGGACCACACCATAGTTCTTAGTATTTTAGTTTCGTCCTGTTGGGTCAAAATTTTCTTATGAACTTCGAATCAGAATCATCTTGTTGTTATACAAAATTTTCACCTGTGATATTTTTTTGCACACTTCTTGTTGGTCTGGTATTTTTATAGTACCTGTTTCTAACACCAACAATACAACCTCAAACTAACGTCACGTTTTACAGTAGTTCCAGATTAGTTTCTCTTAGCGTTTGTCTAACATTTATTTGTACCATTCTCCTGTCTACAAGATTTGACACCATTTATTCTTTTCCCACGATCTATGCACTAAAGCATATTTAAATATTTGAGCTTTGCTGCCTTATCTTAATAAAAGTATTTTATCTGCCACATACCCTCGTTACCTGAATCTCTTCATAGATGTCCTTACATTCGAAGCATGCATGGATGCGCTTATTATCAATACCCACTGAACAGGTAGCCGTTTGGCGAACTGATGGTGATCCCTTTGGGCACTTAATGCATATTATTCCTTTGTATTCTGTTATTGTAATAGTATTGAGTGTTGCCAATAAATCTTTATTATTATTATTATTATATCCTTGAGATTTTGTTACTGCTTTCATATTTTTAATCATATGAGATCAATTAAAATTAATTTTGTGATGCAGTCGTAGACTTAAACGCAATTCATTTGTTCTCCATACACATATTTAACTACATTGCCATGCAAACCTTAATTATAGACATCTCTATTGCATTACAGATAATCAAGAAGAATCAGTCGTTCCAGTTAGCTCTCCAAAAGAAGTGAAAACATACAGACGAAAAACAAACTGTACAGAATCCGAGGTTGGTGGTGGTACTTCATTTCGTAGTGATTCAGACCCTTCACTCTTATATTATGTTAAGTCCGAACCACAAAGCCGCTCTGCCGCTTCCGAAATATTTTTACGGAAAAGTGAGTACCTACTTAAATGTAGAATTTGTTTCAAAATAAATGGTAAGCCTGTCGAGTCGAGAATTTATGGCCTATTGTCCTTGAATAATACATAATGTAATATTGACTTTTATTGTTACATGAATTTGAACATTTGCCGGATACTGTGCAGTTCCATGTTAATAATAAACATATGTGCTGGATTTCCAGACAATGAAAGAAAAATTAGCAGTTGCAAGTTATTACTTAGTAAATTGAGAACATACAGCCGGAAAAAAACGTCTGAAGAATTCGACGTTGGTGGTGGCGATTCAGAGAGTTCACTATTATCACGTAACAGGTCAACCACAAAGCCTAAAAGTGAATGTGACGAAGATATTGCCGCAAAACGAGAGATACATTAAATATACCAATAACAATATCCGAGACCAAAGTAAACATTTGTAAAGATGAAACACTCGAAAACAAATATGAACTTATTTGCCCGGAAACCTACAAGGCAAAGAAACGAAGAAAAAATATTCTCTAATACAACTGTCATTGATAATTTGCTAAAGTACAAAAGTGAAGTTGTAAAAACTTTTATAAAAAATGCAAGTGTTTCACACCAGAAATCAAAATGGAGGAAACCGGAAATGCAGCTAGCTCTTTCAATTTTTCGTAAGTCCCCCAACGCATATTCTTTCTATTGAAAGAGTGTAAGTTTTGTCTACCTTCTGTCCGAACCATTCGCTCTTGGCTTCAAGTTCATCGCCTGAAAACCAGTGCAAAAACAAACCTAGCAAAAAAACTGTCAAAGACAGTAAAGGTTGAGCATTAATAATTATTACGGGATAGTAACAAGTTGGTTTCATTAAAGATTACTTCATATCAATTAATATCCGAACTATAAGCAATCCAGACATATAAAATTTTCCATGCTGTTTTCGACAACATTTTTAATATTGCATATTTTTAGCAGCGTTTGTACATGTTTTAATACAATTTCAATTATATTCATTCCTTCGGCATCACCCTTAGTTGGTGGAATTTTAAATGAAGTTGATCTTACTTTAACAGCCCGTCAAAATCTTCCTTTCTATTTTTTTCTTTCCTAAATTAAAATGTTAAAATCGGTTATGTTAATGGACTCAATAAACGCAAACATAAAGAAAGAATGGTTAGAAAATGCAAAACAATTATTGTTTATAGTTTCTCAATACCTTGCATTGTTTTTATACAGATACCAAAGCTAATGCAGTAAAGTTAGTTGATTTATAACTTAACACGATAGAAATTATTGCTGATTATAATTATCGGTTAAAATTTGACGTTAACATTTAAGTGTATTTTTAATAAAATATTTACATTTACACGTTGTGTTTTATTTCCAAAATTATTATTATCCTTCTACCACTTACACATTCTACAATTGTAGTACAGATAATGAAACGCCAGAAGTCGTATTTTGAGATTATGTTACTTTGTTTATTTTATAGCCTATTTTTGAATCTAGAACCGATATTTTAAATAGTACAGATTGAGCCACTGCAGACCAACTAAAAATCACACAACAGGAAAAGTACTATTATTATTAAGAACAATAATAAATTTATGCGAACAACAAGAACATTAACTCTTCTGCAGATCAAAGAAAGTGCTATAAGTTAACTTTGTGTGCTCCTAAAATTTAGAATATGGCAAGGAATTCTAATGCGTACATAATGCATAAACATAATAGAGAGACCAAAATGCCACGACAAAAATTCTTGAAGCAACTGGGTTTAAAGTTAAGAAATCGATACAGAAATTTTACAAGGACTGATGGAAAATGTTACCATGAGAACACTCAAATCTGTGTGAAATTTTAGCACAAACAACACTATTGTACAGTATTCTTATTTTCTTAAATCAATATATACATTTAAGAATCGTTTACTTTTTTCTAATAAATGATATTTTAGTAAGTATTTAATATCCTCTGCGAAAATTTTAGCATTACTGATTTCAATTTATACAAGTCATCGTCTTCTATTTTAGAGCAATTTCATTCTAAAAAGGTGTTAAGCTAAAATTGGAGAATGTTTTATACTACTCGTTTATAAATTCGTCAAAAGCGGAGTACCTAAATTCCTTCCTTTCCCACCTAACTCCATTCGTGAGCAACTAACTGCCTTTATAAAGTATGGTATAATCTTTTATTGAACACCATAACAAATAAATATATGTTTTTCAATTAATATTTTTGCTTTTCTGTATCTCTTTTAAGTGCAGAGTAAGCTTTTACCGAAACAGTTGAAAAAATATCCCATTGTTTAATGAATAAAATTTTAAAACAAAAATACTGCTTTAAAATACTGAAAATAATATTATGTTTTGAAAATGTGATATAAGTTGTTTATTTATAATCGTGTTGTACGTTTTATATAAACATCCTAATTGCGGTTGCACAAACAATAGTTGCTCACCTTTTGCAAGTAAAATACGTTTGGAAATTCATCTGTCTCACACGTGGATAAAATAATTTCCAAACTCACTCACTAGTAAGCATGAATCTGTACAAACGTTTTAAATATATCAAAAGAAAATCTAGAATTTGAAAAATTCTGAGAAAATATTATAGAATCTTTTAAACAAAGAAAATCTCTAAAGATTTTAGAAATTGTAAACTAATAGTCTCTAGTTAAATCGAGTTTACATTTTCAATTTCTCCACGAACATATCTTAAATTATTTATTTTAAATACCTTCTGAAGCACAATTCATCAGACCATGAGGATTCCGATCGCACGAAATTAGAAATAAACGAACCTGTAACAAAGAAAATTTATTAGCATAAAAAAGAAGCAGATTTTAAAGAAGAAAGAACATTTCTTGGCGCTTCGGAATGACCAGTTCAGAAATCCTTAAGAGTTGGCAAACCACAGACGCGAGGGTGATGTTTTAACGACTTGAACCAAAAAGTTGGCGATTAAACGGGGTGGTCTACATTCGACCGAATGACTTCTTCGTTATCTCAGAAATTTTCTCAAGTTTCAAGAAGTGTTCTGTATGAAATTGTGGCTGAACGCTTTCATTATCGGAAACTATGCTCAAGATGGGTACCAAAAGTGTTGACGGAGGAGCATGAAACCAAGCGTTTAGCCAGCGCTTTGATATTCCTTAAGAGTTATGCTGCCGAGGGTGATGATTTTTGGGAAACCAAATTGTCACAGGCGATTAAACGTGGGTGGTCTACATTCGACCGGAATCAAAGCAGCAATCCATGGAATGGCTGCATTCAACATCACCTAAGAAAGTGAAATTCAAACAAACAATTTCAGCCAGGAAAATCATGTCTACCGTGTTTTGGGACAGTGTCTTGCTTGTTGACTTTTCGTCTCATTAGACAATCGAACTCAAGGTGTCATCGCATCGTTTAGCTGGGAACAACTTGATCATCCACCATGCAGCGCAGATCTAGCGCCCTGTTGCTGAATTTGAAGAAGTATCTCGGAAGTTGGATTCCTTATTTTAAAAATTGAAAAAATTGGTATTATAAACATTTTTTTCCAAAAATCTTCGCTATCCAGGCACGTCTTAATTTTATTTTTGCATATTTTAATCGAAGCAATCCCATGTTATAATTTGGTGCAATATTAATGGATCAGTGTGTATAGAGGTTCTTAATGAATTAAATCTTTATTGCCTTCTAGAAAATGTAATTTGTAACTGTACTGTGTTTAATACAGGAACATTTGACAAATGTTTCATTTGCATACTGAACTGCAGTTTCAGCGCATATACACGTAAGTTCAGCTCGCATTGCACCATAGGAAGCTACAATATACGTATGGAACGCAGTGCGATGTGGCAATGCGCTAGTCATGCATCGCAAGTTTGATCGTCGACTCGCACAGAACGAATATGCCAACGACTACATCCTCGCTCGGTTTAAATTCAATTGAATTGTGGATGCGTGTGTCTTGCTAGACACAAACTATAACGCGAAGAGAGGGATACGCTGTTGCAATTCATACTGCCTATGGTGCATTGTGAGCTGAACCTATCTGTATAACTAACAGTTATAGTTAATGCAAGTTAAAAATAAAAATGGCTCCACAACCGACCCTTGAGGTACACCAACTTGAAGTTTAACTGCTTCAAACATTGCTAAGCGTCTATTAATGTTGGCCATAGTTATTATTTGATTCCTTCCTGACGAATAGAAAACCCCAACTGAGAACTGGAAAACGTGGCTCCGAATCAACGGAAACCCAATAGACCCGAGACTATGACTTCCAAATACGAGCTCAGGTTTTGCCCACTTACAATTATTAGAAAAGCTACCATTGTTGAACACGAGATTAAGAATAGCTCAGCGTTATAATATTAGAGAGAATACCATCGAATCCTGAAGATGGTTTACAAGGAAGTTTGTCAATAATACGGCATATTTCAGGTGCATTAGCTAAAAAAAAACCGTTCATTAAATTGTATGTTCCTTGTCTTTCGTCAGGAATGGCGAAGCTAATATCTTAACACTCTAAATTACCATTTAAATGTGGTTCATTACCATTTAAATCTGGTTCAATATCATTCGTTCTTTATGTTTGCGGTTTCCGTTTTAATTTTGTTCCACACTGCAGTAGACATATTTGGCGCCATAGCAATTTTATCGTCATAATAAATGTTGCCAGAATTATTTTATAACGCATTAAACTCTTTTTTTTTCTTATGTAAATAATATTCATAAGGTTCCGGGATAGCCAGTAAAGTTCTCACATGCCCTTCAGAAGGTTATCAACGCAATAGTTTTTTCTTCTGTTAGTTCGCTTTACAAGAGGTAAGTATTATAGGTATAAGGGTGTTTTTGTGTGCAATATTAACTCAACTACAACTAGACGAATGAAAATGCCTCACGTAAATCAATAACAAATATATTAAATGAAACGAATGAATAAAAATATACAGTATTAAGACATAGTGAACGAAATCTTAATATTAAATGCACCTTCTTTAAAATGAAACAAATACGTGGTTAAATTAATGATAGAAACAACGGAGCTAAATATACAATATCTATCTGGAGTTAACTGTGACAACAACGGCAAAATTTATATAAAATAATAGTTAATGACTTTATACACTGGCGAGCTCATATTTATAAAATATAATAGTTTTGTGGCCAAATACCTCTGCGATACTTCTTTCTTCGTGTACGCTCGTTGATGCTGTTTCTTCCCGCCGAATGTCCGCTTCCTTCGGTTGCTCTGTCTCGGGGCTTCGGGCGTGTTCTTTCTTGTTGTTTATTCTTTACCAGTATTTATGTATTAGCTACGCGCTGGACCTTCCCAGTAATCACGGCCGTACATTATACTGATTATTTAAACAAATATAATAAACACAAGAACACTAACTGGCCCTAAATTAGCAAACTATTTTACATTCATTGCGAAGCAGCCTCGACTGTCTGACGTTCGAACGAGAAGTAGTCTATTACAAGCGGAGCCGAGCCAAATTCCTACACCGGCCGGTACAATTCTCATCATAAGTCACCTGTTTGCTCGTTGTCGGTTAAAACTGTTACATTTTTTAACTATTAAGGATTTTAACATGGGGAGAATTATATACAGTCACGGAAAATATACTGTTAGGTGCATTGCATTAATTAAAATAAAATAACATTTCTAATATACATATAATAAGTTGTTTTCCTTACTACGTCAATATGTTTCATAAAATAAGATAATTGAAATTATCGCGTCCTGTTACAAACACAAACAGTTTTTTCTTAGTGAAACAAGATCTCTAAGCAAAGTAACTTACTACACACACACTACACAAAATTCTCTTCCAATTTTGACAACAGACGGTTTTAGAAAAAAGAAACATTTTAAATAATCTCGTCATGCTGAAGCTAAAATTTCGAAATTTAGAAACTGATAACTTAAAAAATAACTCAAAAAAAATTTTAAAATGTATGTTCGATTCTTGTAGTACATACTACTAAATAAAAAAAAAACGAGAAAATATGAAATTGGATCTCAAAAATTAATTTTTTATTAGTTGATTTGATATGTAAGTAATGTAGTTAATGTGGACTTACTGAGTGATTCTGAAAACCAGTATTGTAAATTATAATTTGCTTTATCCATTTATCAGTAGAACTAGCAACACTTCGAATTGGTAGCACTTGAAAACTATAGCAGTTAGAATAGTGGTACCCGAAATTTTTTGTAGAAAATTTTATGTTCTACAAAAAGTTCTGATAATTTTTCATATCTTTCCCTGAAAGGAAAAATATTACGAAGACTGCGAATCTTCCTTTTTCGGCTACTGCGCTTTAACAGGGAAAGACATTCAAACATTTGTAAGATCTTTTTTCTTGAGTATAAATTTTCCACAAAAAAAATCTGGGACAACACTATTCTCTGCCTATCAGTCTTTTCATTAGAATCATTAATAAATATGGTACTAGAATATCTAAAATATTGAAAAATAAAATCTCTACAAAACTGTTTTCTTGCATGAACAAGATTTAAGAGACGAATAGCGGAAATAATACAATATTCTAAAACCATGGGTTGTATCAAAATGGTTAATAAAATTTCTCATTATCGCCTGCAAGTGGTGTCGTAGAGGGGTCACCTTTCAGGATATGTTCTTGTCGCTAGAGGTGTGGTACAGGGTTCTATTTTGGGGCCTTTGTCTTTTCAAGTATACTTCAATCATCTTGCACATAACATTTCTAAAGCAAGAATGATCATGTACGTAGATGACACAACTTTTCTGCTGAAAGATAAAGAACGCGACAGGCTGGTGTGGGAAATGGATGACGCCATTGCGGAGGCAGGAGGGTGGTTTATAAGCAATGGTCTATAATTAAACAGTGGTAAAACCCAACAACTATGTCTTACCACTAAAAGATATACGAATCTAGAACAAAAGACTCGCTTCCTGGGTCTTAGTATAACCTCCCACCTGAGATCGAACTGTCATATTGGCACACTGAGCAAACAATTGGCGAGTAATGCATATCGTAACGTATGATGCGGCCGGGGTAGCATATTTTGCAAATTTTCACTTCCGAGCCGTATAGGAAATTTTAGCGTGGGAACTTTATTTAAACACATAATATTCTAACGTTGCCGTGTGTTTTTGTTCTGACTTACGCGCTGCATGTTCATCAAAGTGACTGTATACAGAAAAACGCCGACATACATAACTACCGGACTCCACACCGTGGCTATTGCGTTGCTCCCTTCCATCGTTAAAAAAGGAGTCAGCTGGCTACCAACTATCAGGCTATCAAGGTCTATAATAATTTTTAAATTTTAATTTCGGAATGTTGCTTTTTCGTTCTTCTGATTTTGTTTATATACTCTCTGTTTTGTATGCTATTATTATTGTTTTTACACTTGCTTGTAGTTTATACATGAATATATTATGGCAGTTGTACTTTGTGACAAATAGAACATCTACATATCTATCTATTAACTTCCTCAAATGGTGAACGCTTACGTATGCACTAGGAAACAGAATAAAGGAAATACAATAAAAAAGTAATTAAGTAAACACTACAGAGGGTGACATACTAAATCCAGGTAAACACAAAAAAAACAGCAAATTACATTAACAGCTGATCTATTAAGACGTTGAACTTGTACCTAGTAGTGGTAGTAAAAGAAATCAGTAGAATTTCTATACAAAACATCGCAAACAATATTATCTCAGAAAATGTCAAATCAAAGATAGTAAGATAAGCATTGTTCGTTCTTAATGAGATGGTAATATGAGTCAAGAGATGTGTAATGTGTATGTAGAATTAGATCATTCGAAGTCTAATCGATGTAACTTCATATCTCGTACTATATGCTGCTATTTGGACCAAACAAAATGCCTATCTAAAAAGAAAACATAATCCCAAATTAGCTGAAACGAATATAACAAACAGAAAACGAGCTTAGCGAAATTAACTACACGGTTTTTTTTAATATGCCCAATTAATAATTATACCCGCTTGAAGGTTTAAATCGAAGGTCTCTTAAATTATCAACAGTAAAACCAAACCAATGAAATAGATGTCGACTAAAATTGAGACCCATATATCATACCCTACTGCGCGTAGAGAGTATTAAAACTTCTCATTACATTGACGCTATTAATTAAGCACGTGATCTAAATACGGACGTTAAAACAAAAGTCCCTAAAACCACGTTTCTTCCTACACCCAGTGAAACTTCATCCCATATATATATGTACATATGTGAAACCTTCCCTCAAACGATCAACTAAACTTAACACTAATTATGTAAAACCACAAAGAAAAAATTCAGGATACTAAAAAATAAAGAAACGGCCGAACTAAATAAAGTTTATTTTTTTTACTTTGACCCCGCTGTATAAATCTGCTTCGGCTAGCGGCAAACATTATTAATTTTCACATACCACTCTTTTCCAAACGCATTGTTTCTATCATTATAAAATATATTCTTTCCGACAATAGAAACACGGAACAAGTCTCTATAAACACATTTCATAGTTTGCTAAACAATCTGTACAGTTAACGTGTAAAGTGTAGGACATCTGGCATATAAAAAAGAGGGTTCATTGTTATAGGTGTTTGTTTGATTAAGTTATTTTATAAATATACTATCTAGATGTGTAGTGTTAATGTAAGTACATGTTGCGTCAGTTTGTTTGATGTTTTTCCGTATATCAGTTCTTATACAATATTAAGAATAAATAACTGACTATTTAGTAAGCTGATATGCCATTTAAGAATAAATATACACGTCAAACTGATAGAGTTAAATAAAAAAAATGAATAACAATTCTAGCAACGAGATACGAATAGAATCGGGTTCGCTTATATAAGAGTTGTTATTCAATTATTTATTTTAATACGCTAAGTACTTACTTTTCTTTACAATGAGATATTGATAGAAGACTTCTACGTACTACGAACAAAATACAAAATGAGTATGGACAGATTTACTTTTGGCTTATGCCAATGTATTTATCTCTCAAATATATGAGGACGACCTGAAATGTTTCTAGAATCGGAGAAAACCACGGCATTAGTGTGATTTCTTATTTTTATTTTGAGATATATATCGAAGATCAATACAATTTCTGAAACGATGCTCTAGTCTCTTCAAACCATCGGAAAAGTAGGATGTTTCGAGGTCTGCAAAATAATCATCTGCCCAAATCTCTTTTACAATAGGAAAAAGTCGCTGTGGGCGGTGAATATGGTAATGAGACTAATTCGTAGCGCAACTCATTCAATTTGGACACCACGATGCGGGATGAATGAGCCGGTGGATTGTCGTGATGCAAAAAGGCCGTTTCTCCTTCAATACTGCATCGAAGATCAATAAATCGCTCAAACGATGCTCTAGTCTCTTCAAACTATCGCAGATAAAGATGAGGATCACAACTTTCGAGGTCCCAAAATAATCATCTGACCTTTCCGGCCGATTGAATCTCTTTCCTTCAGCTGATTTTCGAAAAAGTTTGGGAATTTTAGGAAAAAGTACTCACGTAGGCTAGGTCAAGCTATGAACATCATTCAATTTGGACAAACTTGCGGGATGATATTAGCCCGGTCGGATTGGTCGATGGAAACCAACTTGACTCCTAAAATAACTGAAAATCGAATCGCAGACCCTCCTATAATCACCGGTGTGAAAAGAGCAGCCAAAGATAGCAGCCAATTTTTCCGAAGATACCCGAACATACACACTTCCGTACTGATACATATTATCTCGACCATTTTAATAGAAAATCACAAAAATTATATTCTTTTTCAAGCTAAACATACAGACGTCGGCATGACCTTTCCGGCCAGATAGAACGCAAATATAATCGATTTGCAAAAGGTCTCAGGGGGCCATTCCGTAAGACCACTAAACAAAAAATTTATGTTCTTTATAAAGCTAACATATACATATAAATCCTTGTTTTTAACGTAAATTTCTCTCCTATTGAGGAAGTATTTTGGATTAAAAGACACGTTCAATAAGCCAACCCATTTATAATTTGGGAAACCATAGAAAGCCATATTCAAAAAGGTAGTGCTAACATTTGAACCCGATACCGCTAAACTAGGTCAATGGCTCAACTGCGTAACTAATTCCGTTATAAAATTCCAAAAACAAAACAAAAGTAACGTATAAAATAAATCAAATAAACCGCCTTTTTGAAATATGAAGTTTGCTGTTTGAAGTATTTTCAATGACTTATCATTTGGTTTCAACATATTGGATTATTTTCAAACAAAACCGTCTCGTTATAAGACTAGAACATGCAATAAAGTATGGAAATGCATTCTTAATAAAAGACAAAACTACAACTTTAATAAATTAAATGTAGTTAGAATGCGAGCAGTTAACCTAAACGTAAGCTGTTTTACACATAGGTTTTAATTAAATCATTAACGTATCATTAACGATAATAACGAAAACAAGTTATTGTCAACACAAACTTGTTTTGCTTACCTGTTTCTCTGGCGCCGCTTTACCATTGGACTTAATGTGAAATATGTAGGAAATAGAAAGAAAGAATGTTTCAAATTAGGCATGTCTCTTATCTGGGTGTCCTATAATTTAATCAAATTGGTAAAATACTAAATACTGCATTGAGTATAGTACGAATAATTATAAAAATTGTTTAAAAGATAGAAAGCTTGTGCTTGCGTGCCTAGTGCTTAAGGGTTAAGATTTAAATCCTATTAACTATAGCGAGGAGTTAAAACGGATATTTTTCATAAATTGAAATTGCTTTATTGCTTATTGCTTTTTGTATTAAAGACAGAATCATTCAAATAATATTTCAAATTGTACCAACAACATTTACTTCAAAAATTGCATCTAACTGCAGTATTAAAATATATTCATTTTTTGTCTTCAAGGTGATGCCCTCCTCCCCTTGTCTCCACGCATTTTACCTGAATTGCGTGAGAACAAATCGATAGAACACGCCAGAGTTACTGAAATTCAATCTTAATGATGTTTGCAATCAATTAACATGCAGATTGAGTGGGCAACTAGCCTCGGTATCCAACATTTGGTAAAAATAAAATTATAAAAAAACAAAGAATGAAATATAATCAGCACAAAGACTACACGTTACAACGTTAATATCCACCTCGAGAAAAACAGAATTTGTATCCAAGCAACGAAATTAACTTTCTAAAACATGTTTCATATTTCAGAAATTGAGCTTAATGTATGGATTATATTGTATATATATTTCTTGGGTACCCACTCGTCCGCGATGTTAATTTAATAAATTGTTTGTCTGTTGTTTACGTTGTAAATGTATTGTTTCGACTGTAGAATAATTATCAGTAAAAAAAAACATACGCAGAAAGGTAAGTATCATCACATAGCATAATATACGAAGCATTCCAATGAAAACAACTTTAAGAAGAAACTTTAGAAGATATGTTCCAAAATTTTAAAGCCATTTTTTGTTACATCAACGGTTCAGTTGATCTCAAGATTAACTATAGTTGATACAACCGCCACTAAGTGTCATATGTATATACATACATAGATTATTTGATAGCTATATTCAAAAAAAAATAAACATGTTTCTCTTACCGTTTTTCTTTATACAACCTAGTTTTTGTGGATGAAATAGAAAATAGCCCTGTATAGGCTGTCCTACATAAAAGTTGTTGCAAATAGTATGCACAATCGAAAAATGTAATATGACGTAGTGCCATTTGAAATTCTAATGTCCGATGCTAGGAGGCCTAGGAGGAGTAAAACATGATTTTGCCTTATTGGTGAAAAGGTTTCCCCCTTCAAACAAAAATTGACCTGTCTCAACGTTTATTCGTATTTCTTGACGTTTTCGACTTATCGGTGGATCTTTTCATTCATTTTTTTTTTCGTTCATTCGAACGTTCTGTATAATAATATGTATAACATATATTTGACTTTGCTATAGAAATTTTCTATATTACAAAAATTGTAAATTATGGTTCATTATTAAAAGTTCATGTTTTGAAAAATGTCATCTCAAAAAAAATGTACAGAAAGTATTTGGTTTGATTATTAAAATAATTAATTAATAATTCATTCATTCAATTAATGAACTGCAAGATCTCTCCGTCCAGAAAAATAAATTCAGATTCCAGCTGTCGTGATACTGAAAGTGATGACGCCGCGGAAGATAGAAATGACTACAAGTAGACGCACAAATTAAGGTTCATTTATTGCTTGAAGTGGTAGTTTAGTATGGAACACTGAGCCACTCTGTTCAAGTAAACAAGAACGCTGTAACATTAGCCGACCAGCGTCTATTCTAAGTAGGTCGAATATGGCAGCGACATTACACCGTGACAAACGGCAGGTTTGAAAAGAAATCTTTACGGCTTAAAAATCGATTTTTATTATAGTAAATATATTATCAAATACGGTTATTGTGATTGCTATTTTTACCGACATTCGCGAAATATTAAGTAGACATATTAATTACAAAGTATTGTATTAATTGTCTGTCTTCAAAGGGAAAATGAAAACCGAATAATATTCATACATATTAAAAGTTACTTCCTTAATTACCTAGAAGACAAGTTATGCACAATTGCTCAAACAAGAATACGGTTAAGTAATACCTGTATATTATGAGAAGGTATATTTAGATAAGTAGTAGGAATTATAGTAATTTAAAATTATTATTTGATTTAGAATTCTTAATAGCACAAGTTTCAGGAATTTAAAATTACCATATTACTTTATACATTATATTTAAATACCATTAAAAACTTTTGAATATATTGTCTAAGCTATTATAGCTTAGACTTAATTCCGTATACACCTAATTAACTAAACGAGATTATGCACAAAGAAACTATAAAGGCAAATACATTTAAAGTAAATTACGATATAATCTGAAATAATTAGACATGTTAGGTAAAAGGAATACAGCTCAGGCAACCTTCTTTTTATATATTTTATTTTTATCAGTGGACTGTCATTGTTCAGTTTCTTATGTTGGCAATGAACATGGGCATTTAAATGTGGAATTGTAAATCCTCGAACTACTTTGAACTCCCCAGAACTGTAAGGTTCGAGTAAACCTATTGATAAATGTTTGGTGTGATATTAAAGTTCAAAAATACCAGTACGTTAAATATAGGAGGATAAGTATTGATTCTTACCAAAGTTCACATTTAGTACACGATCGACCTCTATCAAAATATACGTGAACTTAAATGGTTTGTATCAATACTATCTTGGGTCATAGAGTAAAAATTCTGGTCAGTTAATTTTTCAAAATGATAACCTCACATATATTATGCAGATAAATTGGTTAACTAGGAATTCTGATTGTATATAATCTTTGAAAATAACTTTTTCGATCATGCAATTACCTATCTACACTCTCGTCCGTAAGTGAGGAAGGAGAAACGAACTTTCCAAAAACTCACAGACACAGCAAAATTTTATTCTGATTATTAATGAATTTCTACAACATAAGTGATTATCGTCAAATAAAAGTTAATTTATTCAAACATAATAATATTCAACCATTTATTAGCTCGTAAGTTTATTTTCGTCTATGTGACAGCCTGTACCTTTGATAACCGTTGTACAAATTTTAGACATTTTTCGAAGCAATTTTTCGAGCTAGTTCACCTCAATGTGTTGCCATGCGTTCTATAAATATTTCCATAGCTGTTGGTTGTTCTGAAGTTGTCGATGTCTAGCCCTTCGATCAAGCTCATCCCACAAGAGCTCGAAGGGAGATTGAGGTGGCCAAACCATTAATGTTAGTTCATTTCTTGCTGTTTCCTCCTTCTCTAAAAAGTGTTTACAGATTCGGGCCGTATGTTTAAGGTCATTGTCTTACGGGAAAATATCAAAATTTTCTTCTTTCCGCATTGCACCATTAATTTTCAGTAAATCACCCGTAGTTGTTCCAGCAAAACAACCCGAAACGCTAACACTACCACCTCCGTGTTTGACGGACGGCACTAAGCCGACGAATAAAAACTCCGTTTCGCACGAAACAACTCAAATTTGGATTAATCTGTCCATAAGACTGCGTTTCAATCATCCAGTGACCAGTTTGCATGCTCTCTAGGCGATGTTAATCATTTCTGTTCATTCACGCGTTTCAAAAATGATTTTTTGCGGCCGATGTATCCCTTTAAATCTGCTGCCAATAATCGCCTCTTGATGGTGGTAACAGAAACATTTGTTCGTCGATGTATATTAACGCACGATGCAATATCCGGCGCCGTTAGACGTCGATCTAGTTTCGAGGTTGTTACTATAAACCTATCTTCACCTGCAGAAGTCACCCGTGGCCGCCCACTTCGTCTTCTATCAAGGTTTTGTCTTGTCTTTCTTCTCCGGGGCAATGTGTAATGCACACCTTTCGGTAAAATCTCAAACCTCTCATCTCAACCTAACGAAATTTTTCTCTGGTTATATCCTCCATCGCGAAGAGTACAACGTTGTTCTACTGTCAACTGTCTGCGTTTTGGCATTTTTTCGCTCAGTAGTACTAAAGTAATCCTAAACGTTTGGAAAGTAATTACAGGAGGTATCCTCTCTCATCCCCGTCAAACAATAGTCGTATTTTTGGACAAGAGCAGTAAAATGTATTTACGTAAATGTTTGGAACTTACGGATTATGTGTAACAGTTTTATATTTGCACAGAATAATTTATAATAGGGATTAACGATTTAATTATATTTTTAATGCAACTAATATAATAATAATTCAAAAAGTGCTAACTTAATTTATAACAGCTTTATTATCTACACTTAGTAATTTATGTCCTTGATTTGAAGAAATTCGTTTAATGTGAAGTGCTAAGACAGATAAACTGGCAAAACACAGTCAATATGCATTTCGTTGCACCGGAATATTTCTTTGGCGTTTCAAGAAACAAATTTAAAACAGAAGTCCAACAATGGGAGATAAAAGTATTCCTCTGCAGAGCAACATCCGAACAAACTCAAGGAAAGAAAGTTATGAAGTTTTTTGGCAGATAGGAACAAGGAGCTACTTAAATCTTATCAAACCAGAGATAAGGACATTTACGAGGCTTCTAACTGGTCATTGCCCTCTAAGATATCATTCCAAAAAGTTGAGTAAAGCGGATGGAGACCGCTGAAAGGTATTAATGGAATTTGATACTTCAGCTACTTGAATGCTGAACAACTGTTCTATAATATAATAAATTTTTAGGTAAAGACCATGTATGATTTTATATGAATCCAATCGTTAAATTGATAAAGGTGCTATGCAGATTCGACTGGCAGGTATTGATGATGTTATTTGGCGCGCCATCTATTCACAAACAGTCGATCTACTAGAGCCTCGTCTTAAATTGGAATATATTTCTAGTAAATATATTTGGACCAAAAAATTTTTTCCTCAATATAGCTATCTATATGAGCTTATAAAATACAGCAACCATCAAACATTTTTTTTCCATTCACCAATATTCACTCTGTTGAGGTTAATATATATCGTTTGACACAAGCAGGCATTTACTCAGTCAAAGAAATTATTATAAAGGAATATGTTTTTCTAATTTAACAGTTTTTTTTTTCTTTGTGTATATAGTAGTACATGTGTATGAGAGTTCTAATTTTAAATATTTCATCAAATATATATACACTTTAATTCAAGTTAACAGTATAGGCCAAAAATTGACAAAAGGACGCTACGTCAACGATAAGTTGTGGAGGAAACCAATCGGTTAAGCTGTACTACTGACTAGAAAATTGCAAACAAGTCTAAAGCTTTTGATGATCAATGTTTTATCACTGACGACGTTACGACGAAATAGATGATAGGAATACAGAAACTATTAGTCTGGAGGCAAACTGCACCAAAGCTAAGAAGCAAAACCCTTCTGAAGCTTTACCTAGACCAAAATTTACACTTGCAAACAAAATAATGGTGTCCACTAAAAAGAAAGACATAGTTTGTTACTGTTTATAAATTAGTGCAGTTAAAGCAAATACCAGTTTTAATACCAACGAGACTGGAATTTCAAATGTAAAAGTAGGAAAAAAAACTTGTTCGGAACAATTTCAAGAATCATTCTTTTAAATAAGTATAAACTATCAATTTTCCAAAATTAATGCAAACAAAACAATATGAATTGTTATTTTGTATACAAAGAAAAACAAATGATTACTTGATTCCATTAGGCGCCCAATCATAGAACAGCTGTAAAAGCATGTAAAAGTGGGAAACCTCGAGAGCCTCATACAGTTTGGTATTTCATTTATTTTATAGACAACTGCACTTGTCACATTCACTTGTCCTAGAAACAAGTTTCTACACCTCATAACGAGTATACAACAGACTCAACCCACACAAAACAGAGTCGAGTTCATTCTTAGTCCCATATACAAGGAGATTGAAAAGATGAAGAAGTTCAATGATCTAATTATTTAGATGGGATCGGTACCTATGGCGAGCTTAAGGGATTACTGGTCGAGGAGTAATTTGTATAAAATTTCAATATCTTTTTATTTGCCCGGAGCTACCATGATCAATGTTTGATGTATCTAGAGAGAGACAGATTAGCATTGATTATGAAGTATACATTTGCTTGTTTGTTAATGCTTTACAAGCAAAATTCAAAGTCATACACAAGCCTTAAGAAAAGATCTGTATTTTTTATGTGTGGTGCAAACGGCACTATTACAATATCAAAATACTTCAGTTATGTGCTAGAAAAGCATCCTATGAATTGTGGAAAAATTAATGATACAAATGGTGTATTAGAATGGCTGCGGCAACTACAATGACCCAACGAAATAAGCGTTTGGAACTCTTCATATGCATCCTAAAATTAATTCTGCCACAATCATGTAAGTCAAATTATGAAAAGAACAACTAATTATAGGTCAAAATTAAAACATGAAACTGTTTTGAAATGGAAGGACTAAACACGATGTGTCAAGGGAGCCCGACCTATTCGTTCGTTGACTAATAACTTTCACCATTTAAATTTTACTACATTTACGTTCCTTACTACTAAAATCTATCTCTTGTGTGTTTTTATTGTTATGAGTTCACCTACTATGTGTATAAATATAACTATCAGTTTATTATTTTAGGAAGCTAAATCCTGTTTAGAAACAAAACCAAACCAACAACACGATTTATAAATAGGATGTGTAGTTTGAAACATAGGTAAGGACCAATAATTTACTTTATTAAAGTACTTTCAATTTTTTGCCACGTTCTCCTCAACGTATTAACTTCTCCTGAACATATCCTCACGTCCCTAAGGTGCGTAAGCGTAATCTCTCTGACAAACAGAAAGGTTTGTACGACGACCAGTCCGAAATCGATCTGAAACATTCAATCCGGATTAATAACTTCGCGGCAACTTTCCAAACTTTCGAGAGGAGAGTGTGCCCGGAAAACTTTTTCGCGCATTATAGAAGAAACACCCGGTATTTTGAGAGAGCGAAACAGGGTGGGGCGGAACTTGGTGGGGAATAAATAGCGACACTAGCTCCACCTAGTAGGCGAGGCAGGACAGCTGTGGCAAAACAATCGCCGCAGAGCAAGATAAAAGATAGTCCGATCGCATTTCAGAGATTTCCTCCAACATAGCAGTGTTGGGTGTATTTCGTTGGGAATATGAATCAGAATTGTTCTAAATTGTGTAGAAATAAGTCGTATTGCTGTGTTCGTCGAATAAAGCTAGGTTGAGCGGTGTAGTGTACTATTTATTTTATAAAATAGTGGGATTATATTTGCACTACAACTGTTGTTGAAATAGTGTCAAGTAACGATTCACATTCTAGCCGTAGTTGTAGAATGAAAGGCGGGAACTAAGCTTGGTAAAGAAACAGATGCTGTTATTACTCTTGGAGGTCTCCGCAGACATTATGTGGGTACATAAATGCTACCAATTATAAATGCATTAGTCTGTAAATACGTATAATAATACTGCATCCTATCTTTTGTTAGGTTTTGAAATTTTTTAGACTCGCTTGAAGTAAAAATAAGGTTGAAGGGGTGTGATTAATGAATGGACGGAAATTCTTATATGTGGCGTTGTTAACGATTAAACATTTATTGTAAACACTTCCTTTCTATAATTTTTCTGCGCTTACAGATTACATGCACTTTAGTTTTCTGTTTAATTTAGGTAAGAAAGATTCATTATAAAAATCTGACGTTCGCTTAAAAATATTTATCGAATATTTCAAATTTTAAAATGGGAAACCGGTACGAGTTTCGGGCCATCTTAAACAAACTGGTTTGTCTACGAATTCTGTGAACTTTGTATAACTTCTAAGACATTGACTTTTAACAAGAGGAGGCTACATTAATTTGGAGTTAAAATATATTAAAAGGTTTAAAATAGCTATCCATACAGCTGCCATTAAACTATTTAATGCGTCATGGGAGTTATGCCAAAAATAAGTAAATTTATCTTTAAGATAGATGTATCATAACAAGAGGAAAGATTATGTTTAAAAAATGTGCTAGATTCTTTCACAATATGTTTATACGGTATATACTCCCTTATAGAAAGGATATTTATAATAATATAGAAAGAATTTTAAATGAAGGTTATTTATCTTTGATAAGGTTTATTGACTTTAAGATATTTTCAACCAAACAAGTTACAGATTGCATTATTTTAAATAAAACTACAATTAAAATACTGGGAATGATATGAAACTTTTTCGAATCAAGATGCCAAACTAGGACGGTCCTCAATCTATTCTGCTGGTAAATAGAGTGAAAAGCAGTTGAATTTTCTCTCTTTAAATTTGCGCCTATTAGCACCGTAATTCTCTTTTCAGGCATTTTTCTGTCAATACAAGCATCTCCTTTAAACAAGTATTTTATCAAATACTAGTTTGCAAAATAAACCAGTTTCACCTACTTCTTCACCTTTAACATTTTCTTAGAGACGGCCAACTATAACTAATCGTATATAGCTTCTTCTACAAAATTCAGACTCAATAGATTCGTCCAAGTTTTATAGAGACCCTTCCAGTAATAAATACTCCAATTATTCGAGAAAAGAATTTCAACGATTCTGAAATTTGAAATCAATCTAATTGAAGAACTTGTATAGTGAGACCATAACGATACTAGTCAGGATGAGCTTGCATCTAATCATGAACAAGACGACATTGCAGAAACAAGACGCAGTAAGTGCCAAACGGAAATGTCAAACGCAATCGTTGTATGGAAACCACGAAGAATGTAGACCAATCCAATACAAAAGATTCAGAGACATCTCTCGCCATTAAGGTAGCCAAGTTGGAAAAATTTCAACAATTTCAATTTCAGAATATACATAGGTGAACACAGTGTTGGATTGCGTGTTCCGGAGCAGATGGGAGCACTAACGACAATAATAGCACATTCAAAAAAATAGCATTATTCAAAGTAAGACCTTTTTTAAAGGTCGTGGTACAAAAATTTAATAAAATACCAATGACTGAAAAACCTTTCCAAGGACGGCATACATTAGAACAAAATCTAAAGTCCAAACCCAAGAAATGGGCGTTTAAAGCTTTTATTATAGATGACTCAAAAGGAATGGTATCTAATTGGGAAATGTACACCGATGCCATACAATCAAATCAAGTGCAAGTGGCAAGATTGTATCGAAGTTGGCATTAAAAAATTACAAAGTATTAGCACAATACGATCTAATCGGATTCAAAGATGTAACTTTCCAAATGATACAGAGTTGAACAAAAAAGGTCAAGACAGTTCTGAAGAACAAAGAACGGCAGTACGAGTCAATCTTACCTGTACAAAATGATATGAAAATACAGTGGTACACATACGTGGTCGACCAAGTCAAAGCAGTGTAGAGCAGGATTTGAAAGCTAAAACTAAGAAAAGAAAAACGATTCAGATCCCTACACAAGGCATTTGAAGAGACTAGATAGATTGCTGTCCAAATAATACAGAAACAATCAGTAAATACAAGAACCCAAGATATTCTGGTTTAATAGAAATCATCTGCATCAAGTGCAACATACACTTCTTGTTTTGTGTTTTCCTTGTACTAAAAATATTACAAAAGATACCAATAAATGCGTTACTACATTTTTTGCTTCAATGGAAGGTTCTTTGACTCTAGTAATAAAAAAATTGTTCAGCAAATCCAAATAATTGCCTGGTTTAATGATTCTTCCAAAAACCTCGATTCTATTATTCTGCCTGCTAACACAGCACACCAAAACTTTGTTTTTTTTAAATAAAATATACTTTTAATTTGAATCCTGCTATGAAGATTATCACTAGTTTAAAGGACAATTGTTTCCTTTGAATATTCTTTGTAAATAAGTTTTGCTACAACCTACCTCCATTGCTGTTTTCTATAAACTTAGCTTAAGATTCTTAAATACTAGATAGACAGCTAAGACAGTTGTAATAATCGTCATAGTTCAGTATTTTTCACCTTCTTTTTACCTTTCTTAATTTTTTATTCCATTAACCGTAATGTCTAAATCTGCATACCTGTACGAAGCATCTCTAATCCTATGGCACTTTTAAAAGTAAAATCTTTGTTGACGAGTTACCATCAACTCTCTAGAAACTATAACATTTTTCGATAAAACTAGAAATGTTTTCCCGTCTTATGAGCTCAATTCGTGAATACACTGTATACGAGTTTTTACAAATTATCATTATACCTACAGAGGTAACTTGATGAGGATTACAGAACCCGAGCTCGTCATTACATAGTGGTAAGGTGATGGTGGAATTGATTAAAACCAATTATCCTAGCAATAAATTATTTAGGAGAACTGAATAACTGAAATACTCAGGAACTATTTTCAGAATGATACTTCAATTTCGTGCTCTTTCGTACAACTCCTTTACAAAATATCTAACAGAATATCATTTTTAATATTTAATTATACATTTCAATAATTAAGAAAGAACTGTATTCGCGATAATGGAAACCTTTATTTTCATGCTGCAATGTATGAACATGGCAGCAAATACTTATTATCGATATGCGAATTTAGGAATTGATTTGCTGACGGTTAGCTAAAACCTGATTATAAAAGGTATATTACCTGTTTCAGCGATTAAACGTGTAAGAAACATTGTGGTTACACAATTTAAAACAATTATGCAAACGATGTCATATTACACAGTGATGTTCTCGACATTTCCAAGAATGTATGTTTCCGTTTACAATAAAAAAAAATCCCTTCAATATTATATAATGCGTCATTACCAAAACCTGTCACGATAACGTTGATTACGAAACCGCGTTTGAGGATATATCAATTTAATTTCTAGATTAAACCACATTTCAGATGTTTATATTTTTATGTTAACCCATTTAAATATAAGAAACAATTCGTAGCAACTTAGAACGAGATAATGATTTCTTTAGATTAATCGAGATGCAAATTTTACTAGCAAAACACATCATTCAAGAGTTTCTCACGTAAACTTTTGAATGCACTATACGATATTAGAACAGTCAGTATCACAGGTGTGATGCACCTTACACATTATGTTGTGTTGCCATTTTACTACATTAAAACGATTAAAAGAGGAAATTTATTGACGTTTTCCTTGCAATAAGGTGCATATTCGTGTTTAGCTTCTAAATGACTCATCATCGTAAAAATTTTATAACGGCTTTTATTATATATAGAGCAGTTTGGTGATATTGGGCCTAATGAATAAAAATGTAGCAATTGCTTTTCCTTATAAAATCGAAGTAATTACTTGAAAGCCAATGAATAAAAACTGGAGGAATTGCTTTTGCGTCCAGCAATTGCTTAAAAGTGCAGGAAATGCTTCGAGTTAAAGCTTTTTCTTAAAAAATTGAAGCAATTGCTATCGTTTGCTTAAAATGTGATGAATAAATTAAGGAATTGCTTTTTCTAGTGTAGCAATTGCTTTCAACTTTTCAAGGTAGATCGACCCCTGCATCATTTGCTTGGTAGCAGTCAACTTTTGTTTTCCGCGGCATACACGTGAGCTGCTCTTAATTATTAAATTTGTGTCTTCAACTAATGCTGAATATATGAACGTCCGTAAAAGAAAAATCTACAGTGTACGTAAAAATTGCAGATGTGATGATTTCAGAAAGTTATATCGATTTGACTGTGAAAATGTTGAGCGGTTGGGAAATTATTTTTTGATTGATACTGGTGAAAGGCGAGGGAATGCACTATCACCTAAGTAAAATGAAAGTCTTTCTGAAAATTGTCGGATCCGCGCTTTCAAAATTCTGTAGGTGAAGAACTTGGTGTACACCAAACTACTGTCTGTAAGACATACACATCTGTAATGGATGCAGTTTTGGAAAAGGCCAATATTTTTATTATATTTCCTAGAAGTGTTGAGGCTGTTGTGGAAGCTAAACGGTTGTGATCAGAGAGATACCGGTTTCCAGATGCCATCGGCGTGATGGACTGAACACACGTCAGGATTCCAAAGTTTAAAGAATTCGGCGATGAATATATAAACCGAAAAGGGTCCTCTAGCATCAACGTGCAGGCAACTTGAGACGCACAAGACATTTTTACAAGTGTAGATTGTGAATGGCCAGGTTCTGTGCACGAGAGCAGAATTTTCAAAAATTCTGATATGTACCACATTCTTAAAAACAGCACAGAAGAATGCGTATCATTAGGAGACGATGACTACTCTATATCGCCTTGGGTTATGACTCCATGGAAAACTCCTGCAACCCAAGAACAGCAAAACTATAATAACGTTTTCTGTCGGGAACGTGTCATAATTGAACGATGTTTTGGGCAGTTAAAAGCAAGATTTCCTGTCTTTCAGTATAAAATTAGTACCTAATAAATTAGAAAAAAATCCATCTACGATAATTGCCTGCGTTGTGATGCATAATACCACTTGAATAAGCAATTGCCACAGAAGTGCAAGAAAAGCAGCAATTGCTTAAAAATTTTATTCATATCCAGATCTGGCAATTGCTTTTACTTATAGCATTTGCTAGTCAAGCAATTGCTTTTGCTAAAAAGTAATTGCTTCAAGTAATTGCTTGGTTTTTATTCATTAGGCCCATTATTCATAACTGCCTGCAATTTGGTTGGCTATTCGTTTATATTTACTATACATTACATCACATAGTACATTAGTTAATATGTAGCAATATTTCTTTCCCAAATTTTGATAAGCTAAGTGAAACTGCAACTATTATAGTATGAACTTGAACATATACAGTGTGTTAATTTGTAGAAATACACATTTTTGCGCAATCGTCAATTTTCCATCATCATATGTTTTCAATATCGACATTATCTTTTGTTTTTTTAAACAACAATACCCAATTTTTTTCCTTGATTTTTTGGGGGATTTTTTTATTCCTATAAAAATGTATGTATAAAATGTTATAACCTTACATTAGACAATTTTATTATTAACAAAAATTAAAACAAAAATGCGTCAAGCACATGAAATTATTGAATGAAGTGTCTTGACCTCTTGACAATATACAAGCCTGTTGTGAAATTCTTCCTGTACATTTTGAATCTTTTCCGCAATTCATCTTCAACATACAGGGATGCCCAGCTTGTAGTGCGAGGAAGTCCAATTACTCCTGTATTATAAGAGAAATGATAAAATGTGAATATAAAAGTTGAAGCGCATGGGAAGCTATAACCTAAAAATGTTTTTAACTATACAGGGTGTCAAATAAAGACAGGGTAAACTAAACTTACTTTATTTTAAATGGAACATCCTGTATATTTTTAATATCGATAATCGATATTAAAAATTATCTATAAATATTTAAATACCGAAGTACACTTTTTCTCAGATTCTCAATGGAATTGGTGATAAAAAAAATTCTTTCAGAAAATTGTAGACAACTGTTGAAGGTGGCAGTAGATCATAAAAAACAAAATATAATACAATTTTAGCTACAGAATTGAGCCTACAATTTTAAAAGTGTTATGCTTAAAAACATAAGTTACATGTGGCAATATAGTATAAAAAAGTCAGTTGAAAAGTAATTAAAGAAGTATTAATTTAGTGACAGCTCTCCTTAAAATTTTCTAAAAATAATATCTGAGAAAAAAACACTGTTCTAGCAACAAGAAGTAGTTTGGGCATTTGTCACTTGCTTCTAATTGGTGCAATTAGAAAAGCTAGAATTATGACTTCTTTGGAGAAAATTTCAGTCTATGAAAAAGTCTGATTAGGTTTCGTATATACAAATGTGCAAGTTTTTCAAATAATTTAGTTTACTGGAATTTATTAGCGCCACCCTATTACTATAAACTTCATCAATTGTTGTTATTTTATTATTTCTTCACAACCAAAACATATCCTCTCATATGCCTCCGAAATTTGAAATATTTACAAGTGTTTTCGAGTTTTATTATTAATTATTATTATTTTCTTTAAACTTGAAACAACAAAATTAAATTGCTATTTTATAACATTCTCAGTGGTTTGTCTGTTAATGGAAAACATGAATGGAGTTGTAATAACTTTGGGCATATAAAACAGCATGGTATCAAACATAAGCTTCATCGTTTATTAATTCTATCTTAACCCGCTTGTAACATTTATTGTGTGATAGAATTAGAAACACAAAATTAATTTAATATACAACTTAATCGCAAGAAAATACTTGTTCAATTAAAATTTGAAATGTGTCTTCGCGTTTTAAATTCTTAAAAAAAATGAGATTACCATAATGAACATAGTTACATATATTTGAAATTATAATTGATTTGCGGTTAAAATAACTCAATAACAAGTATCCAAACGACTAAAGAAAGATACTGAGAACATTAAAATAAAAATGTATTTTAGCAATCTGCTTATTGTTCTGAATATCTACATAACGATTGAAAATTGTTACAGAAGAATTTAAATGTATTAAATGAATGACACTATGATGAGCATTTTCGTTATTGATTTATTATACAGGGTGCCCACCTAGTACGCGGAAGTCCAATATCTTGGTTGATAAGAGAGATAATTGAATCTTTTTTTATTTCATGTGCGTAGCTTTTTCAAGGCCTACAAACTTAAGATAATGCCGATTATACAGGATGTTCCATTTCCTCTGTGCAGAAAACAACTTTTTTTTGTTTTTAAAATACAGACATATATTTTTTATCATTGATTTTGAATCTACATGAAAAACAAAAGGGACTATATGCATGGTATTCATATAAAAAACTGACGGTCTTTGAGATATTTCGCTTACTATGTTTTTCTAATAAATTTTCGTCAATCATAATATCGCAAAGTTTGTGCTTACGCTTATTAACAGAAAACCTATTTTGTAATCAAATGTTAGGCAATAATGGTTCTTCAAAACACCATATCAGAAACTGACCTACTGTATAAGGGGTGTCCAGAAAATTTTGTCGAATTTGACGAAGAAAAACATGAAAAATCTCTGTTAATTAAAATGGAACACTCTGTATATTATTGATCAGTAAAATGCGGAATAAGATACTCTACAAATTGCTAAAGCATTCCCTATACCTAACTTCAACACTTTAAGCAAAAATGCACTATTAGGTACAGTAAAAAGTGAATAAATTTATGCATTAACTTCCGCGTACTAGGTGGACACCCTGTATATAGGGGCAGCCGAAGATCTAGGACCAGTTCATGTAATTAAATTATCAGCAGTGAACATTTCTGGGTCAATACAACACAAATAGGGAAGAAAAACTGTTGTTTTTTAAGAATGAAACCTTTGATCTCATAAAGGTTTTATCAGTTCTATGGAGAATCTGATACAAATCCGATCAAAAAACATTAAAAAAAATTGAAACAGGTCAGTCTTACAAGATATAACGTTGGTTCGTGCATATTTGTTATTATTATTAAATTATTCATGTATTGCTAAGAAATATGGTTTTCACAATTAAAATAATAGTACCAGCTCCTTATCATACTTATCTCATATGTGAAGCATTTTTTGCTCGAATTTATATTTTTTTTTAACGAACTTAGAATAGTATCTCAAAGTAATAATTTATACTGAACTATACTCTCATATATAAAAACCAAAAAAAAAAACAAACTGAGATTGAGAAACTGTCCTTTTTGCCGCCTTTTTTTAATCCAGCACAAGATCTACCAAAACATGGCATCTACAACTTATGATTTTTTGAGATGATTAAACAACCAATTTTATCTAGCCCATGTGTTCCACAGATATGTCTAATCCCAGAAGTTTAATGTTGAGGCAAAAATGCCGGTGTATTTTGTTTTCATTGGCACAAGTCATTGAACTTGACGAATATCATAGAAAAACATATGGGAAATTAATAAAACAAACGAAATCTGTAGTTGTACATATATAATTTTTGCAAGCAAAAAATTGTGAAATTCGTTTGTTGGCGTGAATAACACCCACATAGTTTGATAATTACAAAAATGACTGAGACATGACACAAAAAAGTAGAAACTCGTAGAGCAATTATTATGCCGAGATTATTGCGGTTCTAGTGCGTACACATTTTAAGTCTTTCACTGTCGATGTCGTTAAGTGTGTTAAAACGTCTTCTGGATTTCGGCTGGTGTTACGTTAGAGGACCTGAAAAATCCTAAATTTCAGATCCTGAAATAGCTAGTAACAATGAACACAACTTCATTGCCGTCCAAATTCATTCTCTTTAGAGTTAATATAATAGTCTTACAGTTTTTAACTAATTGTAGCATTTCATTTGACAATTCTTGTTTGTCTAAAAGAACTGTTACATTGAATTTTATGACGCTACATACACACGCTAGATATCCAGAGCATTTGTAATGTTCTAGAATTTAATATGTAATCATAAAAACCAATATTATCCGAATGTCTATATATACTGCATGGACAATTATAGAACAGAGACATTACTTTTGTTGAATAGTGCAAATGCATTCTCACACATACGTACAATGACTAAATTGAACACGGCAAATATAGTTGTTACCTTGGCATTAACCGATAAGTATAAAATTTGATATGTTTGTAGCCTCGTACAAACAACAGCTGCTTTGATTAAGTCTAATCGTAACAGCGTTTAAAGTTCACGTGCATAACAATAAAAGGTGATATTTCAAAAGTATCGCTTTTCATAAGTAATAGTTCATTAACGAATGTTAGATTTCACGAACAATTTTCTACTTTAACTGGTGGAAGTTACGTAAGCTGAAATACGAAAGGATAAATAAATATACGTACCATTAAAATGTTATTTTAATTACTTTAATGTTTATTATTGGGTAATATAGCGTGGTGTATAACTAGCAATTATTTAAAATACCTTAACAAAATTTACAACATTGTTCGACATGTTGTTTGTATTGAAGGACGTTTAATAAAATGACTAAACAATAAGAATATAACTAGCTGCTCAAAAAATATCGTTTTTTAATACCTTTTAGATGATCGTCATTATTTCTCTACAAACTAGGTCGAAATTGTATGAATGCTATACCACTTTTAAGGATATTAAAGTATGGTACTAATTAGTTACCCCTACTTTGTTTTTACAATACAATCCTGAATGGGCTTCATAGAAATACGTAGATGAGGTGACCGTGAGAGATTCATCTTACGACTTGCGACATGTTCTAATCTCCATACACTCGAAATCGCTTAGGTATAGATGATGTTTGCTTACTGTAAATCTGCATCACTTTCAAAGCACTTTCCGTCTGTACCAACATTTTTGCTGCAACGGTTTTGCCATTGCTAACCCTGTGACACTTTTTATAGTATACAGTAGAACCTTGTTAATTAGAAATAACTGGATAATTGCCGAATTAAGAGCGATTGTACGTATGTACAGTGAGGTGCAAAGATATCCGGACACGTCTAGATAGGGAAATACCCTGCGCTCAATACTTTATTCCAAAGAGCCGCAGGGCACCTTACCACCTGCTGAATGTAACCGTAGCGGCTCTTTGGAATAGAGTATTGAGCGCAGGGTATTTATCTATCTAGTCGTGTCCGAATACTTTTGCACCTCACTGTACATACGTTCCCAGGTTCTAATCTTATACATTATTTCGAACGAGATAATGCAGTAACAAAGTGATGAAAACACATTTACACACAGAATTAACACAGCGAGAGTTGCAGCACCTACACCTAAAACATTGTTTGAGAATGTAAATGTGAAAATAAAGGTTTCTGAAAAATAACAAAGAGCTACAACTTTGCTGCAATAAGGAGCCTAACTTCAGGGTTGGAAAAATGTATTTTGACATTTTCAAAACTCATTAATACAGTTCCTTCTTTTAGTTATAACAATCACTAGTATATCACCCAAAAGAAATATTAGGTTATGCGTATATCGCCAATAACATCATGAGTGTTCAATGTTATGGATTGCCGATTATTGCTTCATTTTCGCTTACCTCAAACGCGTCATCAATTAGCTATAAATATTCCTGGAATTGAGCGTATCTGAGACGGCCGTTGTGTCTTCCCTCTCCGATGATATAACATAAATAATAAATAACCAAAGGCAAAAAAGGACGTGAAGCAACCATAACCTCACTGCCGTGGCAGTGGCAGCTACTGTTACCTATCAAATAAGTAGATTTTTAGTTTCCAATAAACTTCTGGCTCGCTTCAAGAGGAAATGATGAAACCACTTTTGGAACGAAGCTAAAATCATCTACGCATTAGCTGATGACCTTATTTCGGCTGGAAGTGTTGTGTTTTTAAACGCTGTTGGATTTTTACCTTAGTTAAAATTGTAGTCGTTGCTTACAAAATTTACGCCCACATCCAGTTTTCTCTTTGCCATGGACAAATGTTTTCTCCGATAGGAGCTTCCAATATAATGTTGATTCAGCAGTGTTGTATATTTGTGAAGGTAAACGATTTAAGTTTCGAATTTTCTCTGGCAAAGCCGCTATGAAGGGAACAACATACTTTGAGTAAAATTGCCTCTAGAGTTGGTCATCCATCCCCTACTTGCCGATTTCATTTTTTCCATATATTTTAAAGTCTTTTGCATTGATAATACTTAGTTTTCAATTCTTGTTCTAGTCTTTCATAATCAGAAACTTAACGTTTTAAGTTTGCGTTTCATGTGTTCACATATGTAGATCACAATGGACCATGGGCTAAATGTAGAAACACGCATCAGATGGAACATAACGTCGTTTGTAGGGAACCCCTGATTTGTCGATGATTTGATAATAATTTCACTAAGAAATATTGACACCTAAGTAAGGTTCTGTTTTCACAATAAATTTTAATTTGATCTTCAAAGTGCATACTTAACATTTCAAATCTCTCCAAATTATTTGTCTTCAGGAAAAAGTTAGGGCTTTGCGAATTTTCCAATTACAAGTTTATCCGTTTCAACAATCGTATTTGCTGAAGGTAATGTAGTAAGGCGTTCTTTAAGCCTAAATGTTGCCATCAACATGCAGATCGGTGTTTTAACAAGCTTGTAATATTCATCATACCATTCAGCAATCCTGAATTGTGTTAGATTCTTGTAATAAATAATAATAATAATAATATTTTTAGTCTGAGCTTTAACAAACCATTGATAGATGTGTTTGTATATACATATATGCTCATATGTATTAGACACCCCTGAAAAATCGCATTATTTATATTTCTATGAAATTCTAAAGCAAATAAGTGAGGTACGTATTTGAATATAAAGTAGTTGAGGCTATTGTAATGTATAATAAGGCTGTATTTGTAAATAGCAGGTAAGAAAGGGATAATCCGTACTTTGCGGGTTCAGTTTGTATCGTGCGTTTCACGAATAAAGTATCACTGTGAGTTTTTATAAGCGAGTGCTGGTTTATAATATTTTTTTTATTTCATCCTAATAGTGTGTGTAATAAATAATGCCAAAAGTTCGCGAATTGACACAAGCCGAACGTGGCCAAATCGTATTACTAGATTCACAAAACATGACTTTAGCAGCAATAGCAAAAAGAATGAAATGTTCGCGATGTGCGGTCCGTACGACTATTACATGTTACCGGGAGACTGGTATGCTTACAAATTAACGGAGAAGCGGTCGCAAACGTACACGACGGCCCGACAAGATCGGCTGTTGCAGCGCATCTCCCTGCATGATAGGAGAAAATCATCTAAAGGTCTCGCCAGCGAGCTTCTAGTACAGCATGGAATATCCGTTTCGGCACAGACAGTGAGAAGAAGGCTCAGTAATGTCGGTTTACGCGGCTGTAAAGCTCACCAAAAACCCGATCTTACAGAAGAACACAAAAAGAAACGATTATTATGGGCCAAACAATACCAAAATTGGAGTGTTGATGACTGGGCAAAGGTTATGTGGTCGGACGAATCTAATATAGGGGTATGTTCGAACTGATGTCTGTTATTCTTATAAACGCAAGAAATTAATTCTGTCGACCACATTTGTTTGAAAAATTAATATTGAATTATTGAGTTATTTCTTGTTCTATTATACAGCTTTTCGGACAGCCTGGTGCTGCGTACGTTCGCAGAAGACCGCGGGAGGCGTATAATGCAGAATGTATTATACCCACAGTTAAGTTTGGCGGCGGTAGTATAATGGTTTGGGGCTACATGACTGCCACAGGCGTTGGGGAGTTACTCTTGTGCGAGGGCCGCATGAATAGCCACCGCTATATTGAAGTGTTGGAAGAAGTGTTGGAGCCGTCCGCATTACAACTCTTTGATGAAGACGTCCAGGATTACATTTTCCAACAAGACAACGCGCCCTGCCATAAGTCACGAGCGGTGACAAGTTGGTTCCGGGAAAACAACGTTCGAGTATTGGAGTGGCCTGCACAGAGTCCGGATCTGTCGCCAATCGAACATCTGTGGGGTATCCTTAAAGTAAAAGTATCAAAATTTAAGTGTACTTCCAAAGATATGTTAAAAACAAAAATTAGAGATGCTTGGAACTCAATAACTCCAGAAGAATGTTTCAGATTTATAGCTAGCATGCCTAGAAGGGTGCATGCTGTCATTAATGCTAAGGGTGGTACACCCAAATATTAAAATTTGCGAATAAAGTATCTTTAAAAACACTTTTGCTAACCGGTTTTTGTTTTATTCCTTCTATTATACCCGATACAGCGTAATAGGTTGGGTGTCTAATACATATGAGCATAGCTGTATTAAGTTCTTTCCTGTTCTGGACTATAGAAAGTTAGGTTGCTTAATAATTCTTCTTTGTACTCAAACACTTCCCGTGAATGAAATATTGCAACAGTTATGCGCTTATGATGATGCGCGTGAACAAGCTATGACTGAACGAATGACAGCCATAAATACTTTAAAATTAAAAAAGTATTGTAACAAGCTCGAGCATGTTCGCGGCTATTCCGTGAAGGGCGGCGACAACTATAAAGAATAGGTCGTCATCCACACCAAAATTAGCGAAGGAATAGTTATTGGTCCACAAATTAGGAAGCTACTTTTCGAAGATAAAAATTTTAAATATACTATCAATGATTGAAAATTTAAATCTTCAAGGATGAAAAGTTTTCTATAAAAACTCAGATGTCACAAATACAACAAGCTTCCGTCTATAATAAACGTTTACAGCACTTCTCGCAGAAATTGAGATATCCGAGAATATCATTCTAATGTTAGATCCTGCATATTTAATTAACTTTGTAATAAGTGAATGGGAATATACAAATATATCAAGCGCAGATATCGTTCAAAAAGTTTAATCAACATTTTTTCATATACAAATTATCCAATTTAAAAATACCTGGGTATACATATTAGACGCGATTCAAAACATTCATTGATACATCAGTCATTAATTTATAAACACGCCATATACGAAAGGAGGAAGTTTCACAAGCGGAAACTGATTGTATTAAAATTTATCGTAAAAGCTCCCTAACCACGACGCGATTCATATTATTGTATAATTATATCGAAATTCTATGCTAATGATTTACGTAGAACGGCTAGAAACGGGTATATTTCGTCCGTATTCATGACAGTCTGAACTACACAACACCGTGTGCTGTCCTCCACCGCAGCTGAATTATGACGAGAACATTCAATCCGCTACGCACGGCTAAACACGAAAAGTGCAATATACACTGCTGTTCAATAGTTTTTTTTTAAATTTTCTATTTAATAATTTTGCGCTAGGTGTATTTAACATAAAATAATAACAAAACTTCTTATACAACTTTTTTGTTTTTTTTTTCACTAATTAAGCACATCAGAACAAATTTAAAAACAAACAATGTCGTTATATTCGTACAATGACTTTTCAATTTATCAAAAAATCGCTAGCATTTCAATAGTAATAAAAAGTATTATCGCTATAAAATGCCTATAGTCTTTCGTTCGTGCTTTTCTGCATATAACCCGTCATATTCCATTATGAATGATTTTATGAAGCTATTATGCAGTTTCAATATCGATTTTACGATTTAAAAAAGAGCGCTGTTTACTTTGCGATAAGAGAGCCATTGACCTATGCATATGGTAAAGTGAAATTCTAGACGCTAACGACACTACTCATTGCCTGCGCTTCAGAATTTAATTTAATTTGATTTTGCGGTTTCTGTCAGTTTTTTTAGATTTCGAATTGATAACGCAAAAATCACAGTGATTTATGTATTTGATTAATTAAATTTATATACCTTTTATAACACAAAAATATTGTTTTAATAACATGTAATTATTATTGTCTTTACTGCAGTGATATGATTATAATAATAATAATGTTTATTTTGTTATAGGACACACAAGTGTTTCTAACAAGTCAAAAAAAAACAGAAACTAATGAAAAATTAATGAGGAATAATGAAAATAATACAACCAATTGAATAAAACTAAGTAAAAGTAATTACTAAATGAAAAGTTAGTTTAATTAAATGTTACATAAATAAGTGTGTAAGATACGAAAAAAGGTTCACGTCTTCTTAATTCTAACGCCAATAGCTGCAATCCCATTAATTCCCTTTACACCTAACGTTGTACAGCTAGTACTCCTTTTCACCTTCAATAAATAAGTGTGAAAACTAAGACTGACTAAATTAATTACCTAAATTTGGAGCTTACGTAACATAAAGTAATATAATTATTGCGCCTGATCAAAAAATTCTGGTAAACTATAAAAACTATGCTCCAAAAGAAATTGCTGCAAAGCTTTACGGAAGGTAGACAAAGTTTGCATCAATACAATTTCGCGAGGTAGATAATTATATACTCTAACTCCCACACCTCTCACCCCAAGGCTCGTAATATTAAGAGTGTAACCTGCAGTGTGAATATAATCCCTTCCTCTGGTCTGATAATCGTGATACTTCGCATTGAAGGTGAAAGTATCTTTATTCTTGTAAACATAGCAAGCTAATTCTAAACTATAAATACAAATTAGGTGTAGCAAATTTAATTTTTTAAATATTGGCCCACGATTGATCTTAAAACCCGCTTTCTGCGCCAAAAACACTTTCTTCGATGCTGCCGATGTACCCCAAAGTAAGATACCATACTGTATCCTCGACTGAACCTCAGCATGGTAGAGTGTCAGCATGCATTCTACAGTAACCTATGATCTCAGACAACGAAAAATGTAACACTTACTCGATAACTTATTAGCTAAAATTTGACAGTGTTCATTCCATAATAAGCCAGCCTCCAAAGTCAAGCCAAGGAATCTCACGGATTTTGCCTCCTGCAAATTTACACCATTTAAGGAGATAGTTGTGTTGCCTATGTCTTGTATGAAAAATAGTATATTTCGTTTTTTCTAAACTTAAAGACAACTTATTGGTTGTGAACCATTCGATTAGCGTCCGGAGTAGAGTATTTGAAATAAATTCCTACTCATCAGTCGTTGCCAGTATGGAGATGTCATTGGCATACATGGCTATGTAAACATCCGACAGAAAAAGCATAATATCATTGATATACAAAATAAACAGTACAGGGCCCAAGACGGAACCCTGTGGAATGCCCATCATAACTGGCAATGAGTGAGATTTGGTCTCAAATTCACGAGAAGGTTTTCCAACATACAATATTCGAGAATCTTTGCAATACAGAAAGTTAATGCCACAGGTCGATAGTTAGATGGTGTTTCATCATCTGTAGCTTTTTATAGAATGTTAGTTCGAAATCAAGAGCGGGCCATAGCAGTGTGAATTGCAACAGCGTTTTCCCTTCGCGTTGTAGCTTGCGTCTGGCGTCGAAAAATTTATCACACAATTCAGTTGAATTTAAATCGAGCAAAGTATGGTCGGTGATTCGTGATCGACGAGCGATCTTGCAGGAAATTATTAAGCGTTGCCAACATCGCATTGCATTCTATGCGTCTAGTGTAACTTCCCATGGCTCGCTCTGAGGTGAACAAATGTGTATAGGAGTAATTATAGCTGACTTCAAAATATTCGGAAACATTCTGTTAGAAAATGAACGGTTAACTAAGTACGTTAGGATATCAAGGAGGTACATTTTATTTTCCTTAATTACAGAAGCCGCAAGATCATCTAGTCCAGTAGAAAATTTATTTTTTAGTTTATCTATGATAGTATCCATTTCAGCAGAGGTAAAAGCAAAGATATACATCAAATGTGGATTTGACATAATTTTAGAGTCGTATTGTTTGTCGTCCACCGTGAGAGTGATGTTATGTAAAACATATGGGTGCAACTTTCCAGTTTACGAACGATCTGTAATTGTTTCACTAAAAACATTCCTAAGTCTCCAAGAACATTTATATAAACTTTGTTAAAAATATAATAACTAGTGTGTCTACTATTTTACTAACAAAACAGAATGATCAACTATGTCAAAAGTTTTTTTTTAAGATTTAAAAACTGATTTGCCCGAAAATAAAACTAAACAGACTCCCAGCGACTAGTTGACTGTTCATAAGGCACCTCACTCATACATTATTGACAAGTGTTTTGTTTTTGTGGTAACCGATGGTATAGACGATGCGCTCGTACTTGTGAATAAGTTGTTTGCCAACTTTTTAATGGACGGGTATAATTTTACTTAGATCAGGTCATTTGCAAATATACCACTAGAGCAACATGGAATGTCATCTATGCCAGCGGTATGTGACTAGAGAATGTTGACAACAATAAAAGTGCAAAAAATTAAACTATGCGGAAACGAAGCGCCAAGGTTTATGTTTCAGCATTCAGCAACCTAGCAGACAGCATGAAGAATCGTCTGTTTAAAGTTATTTTGAATAGGTACAGGATTATTTATCCATTTTGAGTAAATAGACCTACAGATTATTTTTAATATTTTCTATAAAAATGTAATAGTGTTATTTTCTCTTGAATTTGTCATTCTTTGTAAATCAGCTTAAGCTTCAATGCATAATTTATCAAAAATACAAACAAATGTTCTATTGAACAGTTCATGCGGATCTCTCTTCCTAAAAAATAATACCTTATCCCGAAGACAATTCACCTTACTCGTATAATCTTGCTTTGTTTCCCATAATCTTGTCAGTTTAATTGTTTCCAGCAATATGAATCACGACTAATGCTGGCATATTGATACCACATACATAGCCGGAGATATTTCGAGTGTTATCAGGCTTGCGATTGTGTCTGTGAAGTTGGCTACCACGCTTTCGAAATTTCAAAGTTTGACTATGCTAATGGTTTGTGCTGTTTTATGCTGCAAACAGAGAAAGTGTACTTTGTCTCAACTTCACAAACCCCCACTCTATTTAAATGAATATCTCGTAAATGCAAAGTGCACAAAGTTTTTTCTTTCAAGCACAAAGCAACACAAAACGAGCACAAAACGTAGGCATGGCCAAACTATGAAATTTGGAAAGTGTAGTTGCAGCGTGAAGTTGGAACGCCACTCCTGAAACGCAAATATTTCAAATACGTAAAGGGTACAAAAAGGTAACAGTTGCTACTATAATGTCATTTCATAACATATCTTATAACTACTAGACATCATGCACCGAAATTTCAAACACGTTTATCATTACCATATATGGAGAGAATTTCGCACCACTCTCCATTGGCTACGCAGCCTTAATCGTCCAGTAGTGAATACAGTGCGTTTTTTTTTTCTTATAATTGCACTTATAAGGTTATTACGTATTAATGTAAAATTGCGTGCGTACGCTGCTGGTATGTGTATCGCGCGGCCATATCTATTTATGACCATTTTACCAGCCGCCTCAACATCTATCTATTCCAGATTTTGTATTTTCAATTCTAATAAACCTCAACAAATCTGTTACTCTGTTGCGTGCTAGTTGCACAGAAAATAATATACATACCCTATTTACAGTTCTAGAAATAGTTTTTAGGGTGATATTAATGCAGTCTTATTTATGTCTACGTGCTTTATTATTTTTACGTCTTGCCTTCCAAAGATTTTTTTTCGATTTACTTCTTGGACTGTATAAATATCATGATAAAATTTGTCTTTGGTTATTGTCAAATTACGCTCAGCTTTAGGAGGTAGGATGACTATGGCACATGTCATACCATGGTGGACTGCAGATTCAATGATGGCTATTATTAGTTTTTATTGATTAACCATATTATATGATGTATATGTCAGGTTTCCAAAAACATATATAAAAAGAGCATTTTGAACATGTAATGGGGGCTTCCAATTTTAGATATATTTCTGCTGTGTATGAGAAATGTACGAGATGCTGAGGAACCATTTAGAAGCGGTACAAGAAGTTGGAGCATGAGACAACAAAAAATTCTACATTGGCAGGTCTGTCTACAAAGATAGTTCACATTAAATTTTGTTCCAGAGCTTGATTTGATGTGTGATACTCTATACTGTCAATGTCGAATAATCCAGTACTGGTTGTAATATCCATCTCAGAAAAACAAACATATTTTACCGGCACATTCGTCTAGGTTTTGGTAGTTCAAAAAAACAAGTTTGAAAACAACGGCTAGTTCTGTTTTAGACATCATACTATTTTTCGCGTTCGCAGGTAATCTGCTTTTCTTATTTAGTCTGCACTGGCCTATATACATATGTCTATTTACTTACCTAATATTAATCTTTTATGTACTCTTTAAAACAAAAGTTCAGTTGTGTCATTTTTAAAGCATTTTCAACTATAAAAACCACATTTTTTTAAAAGATATGAATAATATACATATTATATAATGTATAGTTGTTTATAAAAGATAAAAACTATTAATTATTAACAAGAAGTCAACATTAATTTAGATAAGTAAACATACATTATTTTAAAAGAAAATTATATAAGCAAATTAAAAATAAATATACATGCACACACAGTTTACACTGGGTTACATGGTTCAAGATTGAATAGTCCCACTCAAGCACCTGCGAGTCGGTACAACTGTGTACCTGTTAGCTTCCTTACACCCCAACTCCGAGTTCTTAATTGTACCAGATGTGTGTGAAATTTTAACAAAATGGAGTGTTAGATTCTTTATCTTTCTTACATGTTTTTCTAATTAAGCTTTCCTACAATATTATATAAGCAGTTTTTCTGTAAAAACAAAACTAATTAAAATTTATAGTAAAGAAATCGAGTATTGTTTTCTTTATGAATGATTTCTAACGTTACTTCAACTTGAGATTAAATATTTACAAAACTTTCATCATTTCCGTAGCGAGTTTTGTTTCAATTTTTTCAAAAAGCATTAAAGTCTACAACAAAGGACTTAAGAGAGACAACTGTGGATCATACAAACTTATTTATAATAAATTCCTCATATCTTTTGAAGAAATTTGGTTTCGATAGTTCATATGTTTTAAAAATAACAGTACAACCTCTCATACAGTATGTGACAATCAAGCATTTTTTACTCAAACACACACTTTTTTTACATTAATTTTGAGTTGAATCCTACAATGTGATATCAAGGATTGATGGATACACTAACTTGGGATACGTTTACGAGAGCCAATGAACAAATGAATTCGGTATTTGGTTGATGATGAGAGCCCATGACCTTTCGAAACACGTGTCCCGAGTTAACGAATTAAACGTTGTGATGTTGTTGGTGTTAGCAATGTTTTATTTGAATCTGATAGTTGAAATTTGTACTGAACTTTGATACAACAGAGACCTTTGTGTGACGTGAGCTTGAGTTTGTTTTTTTTTACAAACCGAGACATTGCAACCCAAAATTTGCAAAAATTCCATTTTTACAAGCCTGTAGTTTTTGAAGAATACGATACTTGCTATTGATAATTTCCATTATCTTATACTACTATATTTACTATACTTTTGTATATAAAAAATAGTCGAAGAACAAAATTGAATTTTCTTTGTGTAACAATGAATATATGATGATTCCTATTAGGTCAATAAATAGGATATTGAAGAAAATGCTTTGAATTTCCGAAACATAATGAAATGAACATATGTACAACATATTAAGTCTTTCTGAGATGGTTAAGCAAGCAATTTTTTTTCTGGACCACTTGGTGCGCAACAGTTAGAATTGAACTTAACCTTACAGCATCAAAATGATACCGGTAAAATCAGTAAACCTTTAAACCTTGAAAAAAAAACAGTCAATTGAAGCCGAACTTTCAGAGGAAGAAGGATCGAAATTTTTTGACTTGGTGAAAAACTAATATCAAATATCGTAGGAATACAATGGATATCTTATACAGGTGCAAAATAAAAGAAAGAGGCTTATCCAGAATACCAGGTGCGCAGCCTAATGATGATGATATCTATAGCGGTCGACGAACTATTATCAATGGTTTTGCTCAATATTTTAGGAACGCTTACGTGGATTATGTGACCATTTCTTTGATTGTAGCTACTTTAATATGGTTGTGATTCAGAGTGTTTCAGGAAGCACGGTCTTAGAGGCGTTAAAAAAATTACGTATTAAGATGTTTGTAGTTTTTTGATAAGAGATTATGTTCTTAGATATCGACTGTCTTGTTCAGTTTGACCTCATGAACATCAATTAAACATTTCCGGACAGCTTACTTGTTTTAAAGCATACTGTCAGCACATTATCCTTCTCCTCCAGTCATTATGAAAAGGATTTCTCCCAAATTAACTTGATGGTTACGTCTCTTAGAATATTTCTGAAGTTCTCTACGATATCTACGCTTTTACCACCTACCATAGTCGTGAATGCATGGCTTTCTTCAAGGCGCCATTTGGCAATTGTTACTCAGAACAAAGTAGAAATCGGATGTATATAAGAAGATGAAAATATAAGAAGAATATATGGACATAAAAAATGACACTTGTTTACAATGTTCTCTACAGTCTATGTATGGAATATGGTTTTCCAAATTTTACTAATATTTTAGTGTATTCATCCCATTATTATTTTAACATATCAGTAACTCATGAGCATCAAACAGTCGTATAACGTGTGTATGTGTAGATACGACTTGTAAATCTCACACCGTGACCTACAAGAAAAATAAAAGCAACATAAAACGTCAAGAACACTGCCAGAGGAAACGGAATGATAAAGCAGCTACATGTGTTTTCTTGCTAATTAACGTTAGAGTTCCTTCGTTCCAGAAATACCATCGCGTACATATTTTATTCCTTGAGACGTTGTATATTGCTGCTTTTATACCTAGAGCTTTTCCCGGACACTTTAAATAAATTATCCTGGAAAAAGAAGTACTTACATTCAAGGTAGAGAAAAAAAAATTTAAACGATGTGTATTTTCAGTTAAATTTAATGAGATGTAGAGATAAAGCAACGTTTCTATTTTTTAGGTGGTGGATGTGGTAATAGGATATAAACAATATATTTTTTTATTACATTAGTTATTTTATATAATATTTTATGCTTTGTTTACAGTTCAAATAACTAAAAAATAGTTATTTCAACAAAATACATTTAGCCACATTAGGTATCAAATCCTTATTGTGTATAAAATCTTCGATATCTAAAGAACTGAAGTTAGTTCCGCGTGAGTTGTGAACCACAGTGTATACATGCAGGTCACCATTCTGAATGAATCATTCTCTCTTTATCTCGATGTACAATCGACCAGTTCATTCGAACGCCTACCGGAATTCAATCCGAGAACTCCCTGAACATTCAACTGGTCGACTTTCGACTCTACCATCACACGTTTGTCGCTTTGTAGAGAGAGAGTTTGAGGGCTTTGTGTTTCGGCTAGAGAGCTGCAACAAACCGTTCGTTCGGGGTAGCGCGTACCGGCAGTAGGAGAGGAAACGGAGGGATAGTAGTCAACAAACGCGATGGGGGAAATTTAATACATTTCGTCACGTATCGCAGGGCAGACGCGGACGCAGTCGCAGGTTCAACTGTGGAACCGGCCATTAAGGGAACGTTTATGGGTCCGACAGACTTTTAAAATGCCTTTCAAGAAAGAAAGAAACGATAAAGAGAAAGGTTCTGGGGATCCCTTTCTCGGAAATGTTACAAAAGCGAAAGATCTCTTTGTTAATTCTGGTTGAGTTACTGCTGTAAAAGATAGCGACTGTGGTAATAATTGTCTACGAAAAAAAAACAGAGAAAAAAAGAAAAAGTTCATTTTCGCGCCTGGTGACGATGAATTTATTGTTTAACAAAAAAAAATCAAGATGAATGTAATGGTAAAATTAACAAAATCCGCAGTTTGTTGTAAACAGTTTTATTGTCTCAACATGAACGAGCTGTGAATGTAACGCGTAAATCTACTTATGTACGCGTATGTTTATTTACCTAAAAAATACTGAAACGAATTCGTGAAGGTTACGTTATTAAAAGACGTAATTTCGAATGCCGAGGAATGAATACTTCTCTTTTAACAAATGTTTATCTAAACATACGTTTAGTATGTGATTGAATAAAAATGGTAGTTGCTACGTTGATATTTAATATATGCATAGTCACTATAAAACGTGGAAAAAACCTTCATGGTATTTCAGATGTAAACGAAACTTTGATAATTACAATTTTAATTTCAAATAATTGGTACACAACGCTGCTGCTGCAGACACTTCTTAATTTTCGTTTGGTGTTAATCAACTGTAGTAGAATATCTAATATGTATATAGAGGTAGAGCTTTGAAACATGTTTGTACGGTTTTAAGTGATGCCAGAAATAGTAGATAAGAAAATATTCCATCCACATAGTCTGGAAATCTACGTTTTCGGTTTATATTTTACATTAGAATTACTTGCTCGAATACAAAGCAACAAGTTTTAAGGAACACATTAAAATGATGACAAGCCAGGTTTTGTAAAGCTTTCATTGCGAATATTATATATTATCCAGAACTGTGTGCTAGTTCTTTCACAATACATAAAAACTTGGCTACACCAGCACCCCAAGAACTAAAAACGATCTATTTAAGTACATTACTAGTATTTATATTTGATACAATTTTAATATAATATAATTTGCACACATTCAGCATACTACCGCTCAAAACAAAGATATTCTTATATATGTTAGAATTAGTAAATACAGCTGTGGTTCGTAGACAAAAAGTAGCCCATCATTACGGTAGTTCGACTAGGTGTGAATAGATGGCGCTGTGATATGTTATCGGCGATATCTATGATAGAATCTGGATATGGGAACGTAAGAGTTTCCAATAACAAAAACCGGTCGAGTGGCCATCTATGCGGATGACATCGCAATATTGGCGACTTCGAAGAGATCCGAAATTGCAATCCAACTTGCTCAAGCACAGTTGGATCGAATCGGGGGTTTCTTCAGCACATGCGGTTTGGTGATAAATACAAGGAAAACGCAACCCATTGCAAATTGTTTCTCTGATTTCAGATATCCATCAACGAAAGAGATCCACCAGAAAACTAGAAAAGTTAACTTGCCAACACCTGAGGACCACTAGAAGTGAAGCTGGAAAGCCCATTAGAAGAGGCCAAACAACTAACGTCTCAATATTAAAAACTCATATATTCGTAACATTAAACTAGAGTTAAAAATGGAGTCATTGTAACCATCATGATTTCGATGTCCTGTTTCATACTAACATTAATTTGCCATCTATATCAAAACCACAAATCTAATTTTAAGAAATTGTGCGAAATATATTTACGCTTAAATTTAGTTTTAAACTTAGAATATTATATTCCTATTCCATAAAAATATATTTAACCTCAATATATTGTCCTGCCATTACTTGTAAGTTTATCGCCACTTAAAGCACAAAATTTGGTGCTTTTTCATCGCTTTGTGATTCAAACAAATTAATGCAATGAATTTATTTATAAATCCAAATAAAATGTTCTATCTCACAACAAATCAAATTTATTTAATTGGAAAATCACTAATATAAAGTCCTTTTTTCTGTAAATTTATTCAAACTTTTATGTCTATAATAATTTAGATCCACTGATTCAATTTTATGTATCTATAAATGTACGTTATAAATGAGGATTCCATACAATAACTTATTGATTAGAAGGAAACAAAGCTGGAATTAATGATGCATTTATTGAAGAGGCCAGACAACCAACGATACAAAATTTTGAGTTAATTAACCATTTGATTAAAATAAACACAAAATATTGTAGTGTTTGAAAAATTTTTTCATTTAATACAAATAAATGCTATTTCCCTGATGTAGAACGTTCATTTTCATTAATTCGTTAGAACAATATTATTATTGGTAAATTAAACAACCCTAAATTAGTTCGACATTATTAATCAAGTTCTTCACGATTTTGATTGGTAATAAAGATATTTATCTTAAATTTAGTTTTGAATGATTCCGATAGTGCTATAAAATATACTTATCAGGAATATATGAAACACTTGCAATTATTATAAGTTTATTCGCCTAAAATATTTTCAAAATTTTGTGCTTTTTTTATCGCTAATTGTAAATGGAAACCAATTGTTACATTTTAATGCTAATGAATTTATTTATAAATGTCAAATAAAATGTTCTAATCTCACAATGAATCAAATTTATTTATAGTTTTTAAAATTCTTTCAATATAAAGTCCTTATTTCTGTAACTTTATTCAAACTAGGTTTACATGTCAAATAATATATTTATGATCTTGAACTGATTCAATTATGTATATCCATAAATGTACGTTATAAATAGGATTAAATGGAACCAATTTATTGATTAGGTGGAAACAAACAATAATTAATGATGCATTTATTGATCTAGGATTCTTTCGGAGAAGAAATTCACACAAATAATAAAAATAATAAATTTTTTGAGTTAATTAAGAATTTGATTGAAAATATTGGCAACAAAATATTGAGTGTTTGACCGAAGACCTTTTTTCCGTTTTAATACAAATAAATGTTATTTCAATGATGTAGAACGTAACATTCAAATTGACAACTCGGTTAGAACAGCTGCAATTTGCAAATTAACAACAACCCTAAATTAGTTCGAAATTATTAATTTATTCTTCCATTTACGATTCTGATTGAGTAATTGAATATTTATATGAATTTTTCACCAGAAAAATCAAAGACAACGATCGACTTCGAGAAAACTATAATCAGGAATAGTCTGAAATGTTGCCTATTTTCCCGAGAAAAAGGCACTAAAATCGGCCATTCGCCAAGTTAAAATATTTTCAAGATATTGTAGTGTATTCTATTGACCATTTGTTAGAAGTATTTTAAATAAAGTTTATGATTTTAACAGTTTCGCTTTATTAAATTCTAAAAATATTTTATGTGTAATGTCATATATCTAAGTCTAATCACTTTTGAATTAACTATAAACTTAATAGTTTTCTGACGTCCGTTTGAATTTCTAAATTTTGCCTTTGAGAAAAAATGACATATGACAGTCATATGTCGGTTCAAACCTAATGTTTAAACGGTATCAAATAAATTGTTATTTTGATCTTGAACTTATTAGAATGTGTAAACGCTAAAATTGTCGCGAATTTTGCTTGTCAAATAAATTCATGAGTAAATTGACGAATTAGAACCTGCCCTAATTTTTCGTCAATTTTCTAGGGAGTTATGGTTACATTTCAGATTAGAATTTATTACCAACTTTCATAAAATCGTATCATACATTCATAAAAATGATTTAAATTAACCAGGGTCGTCTTGAAAGTCCCTATTAACTAGATTTGCCTTTTTCTCTTCGTTGCAACCAAGACCTCACGTACCAACGTCGATTTCTTATATTGCAATAAATGTGCAGATATTGTCGTTGGCGTGTTTTGGCTTTCTTTGTAATTCCCATTTCTACTACAGTATAATAACTATAATAGATAACAATAAGTTAAACGTAACCTCCAAATTCATAAATGACCCAAACGTAAACAGATTTTAAGTTGCTAAAAACAAAATTCACTATTTGAGGATTGGCAGTCATGAATTCGTTTAAGATATTGGATTAACTTTTACTGTTTACATGATCCAATAAATTGAGAAATATATTCACGAATTTTTTTCATGGATAAATTCATCAATTTATTCATCAATTGCTTTGACCGTGTAAACCTAGCTTAATAGTAAGATAAGTGCGACTTTGCACCAGTAGCTTGTGATATGTAGAAGGGAGTGTACGTCGTCTGACACCTTAAAATAATTCCAATCAACGGCAAACACAAAGGAATCCGGAAAACGCTAAACTTATTATAATGCGAATGTACGGAAATAGATAACATAACTGATTTTATGTAACACAATTACACTAACCATCCTTACACCAAGAAGACGAAAGAAGTGCATTTAAAGGATTTTAAAGACAGAAAACATAGGTGGTAGTATGGACGTCGTTTTTTGACCATCCTTGTATTTTGACAGAATCGGTATAAATTAAAAGGACAGTTATTAAAAAAAAGAAAGTCTCTATCGAATTTTTGGGGAGTAACAAATAATTGAGAATCAAATAATGTATAAGCCGGGCGAATAGCAACAAACACCCACAGAAAATTATTACGTACTAGGCGCTTACATAAATCTACACCAGAACTCTGTAACTGACAGTTTCACCAGGGTATTTTCACTACATGTGGATAGATTAACTGTACGGACTGTAGAATAACAGGGCCGACACGTGATGTTATTTTGGATTGATTGATTAAATTGGCAGCTATTAAGAGGCAAATATTCAAATCTGTTATATCTGATTGAAGTGTATTTAGTCATTTAAAAAGTAGATAGTATTAAAATTATTGCTTTTGTATTACAATTCGCTCTTAGATACTATTAAAGTTTAACTTTGCGGTAAGGTTATATAAACTTTGCATTAAATTATTTATATCTTTCTATTATGTTACAGATTAGCAATAACGCAGATAACGGTTTTTAAAAAGAGAATTAAAACTGTCATCAAAATTATTGTTTAGCCGCGACTGTACATTTTATACGACTACAGAAGCATATTTTTTTACTATCACTTTTATTATTTATGGACTGGAATCAATTTCACTAGATGATCAACTCAATTCGTAGGACGCGGTTTTCTAGTACACACTGATGATCTTAATTATATTGCTTTTGAAAATAGTTCATTACTTGAAGTGGTTGTTAGTAATTTATGTATTTTGATTTATATTTACGTCGTACGTAGTCGCTATCGCTACTACATCTTTAATTGATTTCTTTTTTTGGCTTCCTTCTATTCAATGAGCGTATTTATGAATTCCCAAGTTAGGCGATACACAATTTTGTTACTAAATTTTCTTAATTTTAGAAGTAGATGGCTGATTTCTAGCTACGTAAGAATTATGAGTAGTTAAAACCGGTTTAGAAACGCGAATGAAACTGTATAAATAATAATATTCCTATAATACCTTCCTATAGATAACATTCTTGGCTTTGTTCTTGTCCACATTAATATAGGTAATTTTAATGCTGTTCAAACACATTTCAAGTCAATAAATAAATAGCTAATATGTTCAAAAAAAGGTTACCTACACTGACTTAAAATCCTTCATAAGATTAGTTTACAACTATTTTGCGCATAGTAGTGAGAGAATCGAGAAGTTCAAGAATTTATTAATTTGAAGCGGTATAAACTCCTTTACCCTTCTCAAACGAGGTGGCTGTCATTGCAGGTAAAAATAATAGGGACTATACACTGGAAAAATCAATAGGAACGCTATATTTTTTGCTCAATGTATATACATATACGATTCCACCTTACTTTTATCTATCTCATCGTTTTCGCATTACAATAACATGTGCTGAATGTTATTCAAAACAAGTAGTAGTAGAAAATAATTTGCGTTTAGTGTAGATAAGCAATTTTACCAATTTAGTTTAATTTCCATGGCGTTACTAGTTACTAGTTTTTGGAGTTGGTTTTACTACAAAACTGTTGTTTTATTTTTGTGAATCAAATAACAATGCATTTAATTTGATTTTATATTAAAACGATTCAAAATTGAGTTTTAACAAAAACCTTATCTCTAAGATTACTACTTTTTGATATTTCTTAAGCAGCAGGTGCTGCCATATTGCGACAACGTGATAATTCGGCTGTCCCACGACAAAACACAAAGAAGTCGAGGCAAAGAAGTAAATCAACAAAATAAAACAAAGTAATGAAAATCAAAAGAAAACATCCTTGTGGTAGAGAAAAATATAGAAAGAAATGAATGTATCATTTAACATGTCGAAATCGGATACATCGATTATTATTGTTTGGAATATGAACAATTATAATCGGCAGATGAAGTTAATGTGGAGGTGAAAAATTTATAAAAAAGCACATCCTACGAGTAACGAAGCATTGGGTAACAGAAGTGTATTATTGATTCTATTTTAAACACCATTCAGATAGAAAGCGATGCAACAGACTTTACCTTTTGGACAAATAACTGCACCGCCTAAAACAAAAATTTGTTCTTATTTACAGCTCTAGTTGTTACAGTTCTGTCTGAACAGAAGAATATAAAAAGGTCGATTTTTTTCTAAAGAAATATATTACAAACAAATCAGAATCTAGTCAAAAACAAAAAAAAAACAAATTACACGACTTTAACAAATTGGTGACGTTGATACCAGTTCACAGATAACAATTTTGGAAAACTACTAGAAAAGATATCGTCACCGACAATCACGATGGTGATGATTGCAACAGCGAAAACTGGTACTCACGAGTTTTATTATTTTTATTTGGCATACATTCTAGCTGTATTTAATGTTTATGGAGTCAGTTTTACTATGTTGATGTTTGTTTCTATACTTAAGATATTTTGGGTTTCATATTCATATACAGTGTTGACCAAAAGTATTAGGCACCTCTATCATACATAGGTCATTTACAAAAATGACAATCGTTTTAGACAAATGTGTGTTCGAACGTCAATTGCAATACTTTCTACGAAGAACCATAGAATTTTTGTTTGACAAAACTCAGAAAACGCGATTTTGATAAAATATTTTGCCAGTCATTTATTATTAATAGTGTAAAGAAGGTTTTGGCGTGTGATTTGATATTCTTTGCCTTCAGAAAAGCTTAAAACAAATGAACTCGACATCGAAAACCGAGTTAAAATTCAGATCCTATCGGGGTTTTAGTAATATTAATAATAATTCATTTACGCCAATTACAGACACATCGGCTGGCCAAGGAGTTATTATTACGTTGCATTTGCCGTGGAATGTAGAAAATTAGAAAAAAGCCAAATTCAGAAAGGAAGTACCGGAGTTCTAACCCAGTACCGCTGGATTACGAAAACAAGTGTGCTAGCCACTAGACGACTAGATCGTTAGTGCTCGAACGGCAAGAAAGTATTCAAGATTTTACAGAAGAAGCTTGGTCAAATGTTTTGTAATCCAATGAATACGACTTCGGAAAAGTTATAAAAGTTTTTGAAACCCACTAATTTCCTTTGTTGTGGGCATTCAGGACACCTAGTATAACCTTCGTCTCGATTGCTGTCGATTGTTAAGCACGGGGAAGATATCGTTCTGATCTAGTGTTGGATGCCGATGATGTCGGTGAAATGTTCGTTTGCAAAACCCTTCGAACAGCTGTGGGATATTATAAAGTGTAGAATCAGTAAGCTTAGTCATATCATCCAAAACAGCATTAAAAAAAGCTTTGGTTCATGAGTGAGATAGCTGAATGTACAACGTTTGTATCCAGCATGCGCCAGAGGATTAACCAGAGGTGGATTAACAAAGATATGTACCAATGCATTTTTTGTAATTTCATCCAAATATAGTAATTTAAAAGAAAAGACCCTTTATTTTTCACGTTAAAAATGAAAAATTCAATAAATTATAGGGCGATTAATACTTTTGGCCAAACCTGTACGTACAAATAAACAAAAATAATAATAAAAATGACTACCACGTTTAAATCATTGGTTAATTTTGAAGCTGCTGTGGTAAGAAATATTAAATTGTAAAGCGATTGTGTTTTGTATTCTAGTAATGTACCATATCCTCTCACAAAGTCTTAGTCAAACAAATTTTATCCTTTATAGCATAAATAAACTGCAGTTTTTGTTTATTAATTATTTTTATGATATTTTTAAAGAGTGATATTTTTAAAAATACAATTGTCACTTGTGACACTAATAAAAATATATAAATTGTTTGTATTGGAGCGAATCTTCATTATATAACAAAGTCAACTTGGTATTCCAAATGATTTGTACCTAACGAATAATAATATTTTCAGCATATATATACATACATTTTTTTCGTTAATATATTACAATATTAGATCGCCTATTATGAACTTGAAAAGTTTTCTGGCAACATTGATCTTGAGTAACAATAGCGTACAGGGTTATGACTCGAATATATGTATATAAAGCTGTGTTGATTAAAGTAAAAGTCCTTGAATAATATCGTGGTGGGTTCAAAGTTATTGGTATTAAAAATAGAAAAACTACTGACATTCGTTATGCTGCCGTTCAATGTTAAAATTAAATTATTATATTAGTATTAATTTTACAATATAGACTCGACAATTATTTTTTAACATGAAAGACACTTTTTAAATGTCCGTTAATAAATAAAAACATTTAGGGTAGCACTCTCAAGGAATTTAATTTCACTACATCCTTTTACAAATAGTCACGAGACGTGATAGATGGAACACAGAGCTGTCAAGATCCACATCTTTTGTTTGTCTTGAAAATATTTACATATTTCAAAACACAATTTCGTCAATGTCACGAACTCATGCTTTCGTCTAATATGCATACACGTTTTATACAATGGCGTCTCTTAAAAGATATTCACAAGTAATAGTATTGCATTGTAACTCCATATTATGCAGTACAAATTAAAGAATAATATATGTACTACATTTTTAAAACTAATCAATTCTGTAATTTATTTTGATTTCAATAGTTCAAATGGCAATGTAAATTAGGTCGTTTGGATAAATTTAAACCAACTCAGTTACAAAAAGGAATGCTATGAAGAACAGTATCAAACTCTAAATCTAACAAGAAGGCACGTAGGGCTGGGAATCGAATGGAATTGCGGATTTAAATGAAACTCGGTGTGAAGATAATCGTTTATACTTATTGTTAGTTAACTTATGTGCGGCTGCTGTACTTGCATAACCGAGTATCTAGTGACTGGAGCGCTTAGTATATTTTATTCAAATCCCGACTGCTGCGCTTTGTTTGTTTTCCTTTTTTGCGTAGTTCGTCTTGTTATTATATACAGTGTAACTAGTTCGTAACCTTTTATATTGAAAGACATAGTAGTAGAGCCCATTTGCAATAAATATAGCTGGATATGGCTTTTATAAATTACAATAGTTTTCAAGATATTCCTCTGAACAATATATGATATCCTTCATTGTCTGGCGCACCTAAAAATATCAAGGCATTAGATCAGGACTGGTAGGAGGCCATGATATTGGGCCCTCTTTTTCAGTCCATCGATTTGAACGGTAATTTTGTACATCTACATTATAGTGCACAAGATAGTGGTCATTCTCAAATGTTATATTATTCCCGGTAGTACTCCTCCGCACAGTTACACTAAATCTTGCTTCAGAACGAACTACTTTCCGTTCAGTTATGTAAATTGTGGAAATTAGTTGTGTCTTTTCTATCTAATTAAAACATAATCTACACGACGACATACAATTTTGTAGGCTAATTCCTTGACAGTTATCGGAGAGTGGGGCTGGATCTGCATCCTAGCTATTGGTATGTGAACGCCAAGAAACGATTTGCCACTGTTGAGCAAAAAGAAGCAGTAACAATTTCCACGATATACATTAGAAAATTCATTAAAATGTCTACATAAACAATGGGTAGAACAACCAATAGCGTTTAATTTTTTTTAAGCAAAAAATAACCTTATCTCTGTCACGTGTGGTAATCTTGGGAGTGAGGACTTTAAAATTAGTTATCAGTTGCTTCCTAGCGGTAAAAGAGAACTCACGCCAGCAAAACATTCTTATTACTTGAACACAACATACACACACAAACTACACCGCGAGAGTTGCAGTGATAGCCAGACAAGCGATACAGCTTAAGGAGTCACTGCAACTAAGCACCCACCACATTAAAAAAAATTACTAAATAGATATTAACCAATTAAGCACACCATAACAGCCAACATTTCCAAAAAAAGCCTGGTTAGTTCAGACCTTTTTATTTGAAGCAAGCAAATTTTTTGACAACGAAGATTTTGTGGATATATCTTCGGAAGGAAATTGTAATTTGGTGAATCTTGTTTTCATGATCAATAAAAAAATACTAATGTTTTGTTATAGGTTGACTGTGAAAAAGTAACTGAATAGAAAATCTTATTGCTGGCTTTAAAGTAACTGATACACACCTTGTCTTACGAGAACAAATTACAAAGTGTCCAAACGATACGAAACCTGCTACGTTAACTATGCAAAATGTTGTGGCAGGAGGTAAATAGTATTTAGAAAGCTTTCGTATCTCTAATCTCCTAACCTCCCAAAGAAATAATATAAATGTCAGATACCTGTTCTTACAAATAGAAGTTTGTCTGCAAAAGAAATGGAAGCATTTTATATAAAAAAGGACACGTTGCTTCAAGACGAAAGAAACTAAACAAAAGAAACAGGTACCTTCACACAAACAGAAATTGATACATACAGGGTGAGGCATTAGTGCGCCAAAGCTCAATATATCCATTAATATTGCAGATATCAAGAAATTTTATGTACAAAAATCATAGACAGTCTAAAGCTACACATTTTAAAATTATTTCCAGATATATAGGGTGTTTCATATTGCCAGGGTGAACCAAACATGCATTTTCTTAAATGAGACATACTATATATTATTTTAAATTTAGATTAAGCGTCATTCCTTTGATATAAGGTTTCATTAGGTTATACCGAATATTTCAGAAGTTATTGCCAATTTTGTCTGAAAATTATTGCGTGTTCACCGTTCTGTGTGTTCCACACGAAACAGCTTAAACTTATTTTTTCACTTGAATAACTTTTTTATATTGTTACAGTTTTATAGGAACCTGATATTTTGCCAGTATTGCAAAAACTGTGTACAGGGCGATTCAAAACACAAATGCATTATTTTCTCATTTTATTTAAATGGTTCACCCTGTATTTTATATTACGAAAGGAAAAAACATAATAACAAAATAATGCACGGCAAGAAAAAAACCGGTTTCGACGAACTGAATCAAGAAAATGAAGAGGAAGCCGAAAAAGACGATATTGATAAAGTGCCCATAATAATTCAATCTATTAATGAAGAATACGCTGTAGTAGGCCTTAAGCAACACAAGTTTTCGAAGTGCTAAGAGCAAAGAGAAAAAAATACATTAATAACTACACGTCTGCTGTGGTTCATTACGACAAGTAATATTTTCCGTGCGTTGTGAGGAGGAATGAAGATGTCATAAAAACTGGTATATACCATATGGTCGCGTGCGTCTGCACTATAGCGATAACTGTAGTGTAAGCGAAACACACAGAGGTGTCCGTGTATTAAAACGGTAAAGAAGACGATAGATGTGGATTTTTTGGACAAATGCGAGTGCATTATAAGGATATGCGAAATATTAGCTCTGTTGTAATCCAGTAAAACATTGCATCTACTTCTTAACCGTTCTAATACACGAGCACCTCTGTGTGTTTCGCTTGCACTACAGGTATCGCTATAGTGCAGACACACGTGGCTATATGGTATATCGGGTAAACGCTTTTGAGAGATTTGGAAAAATGAACGAATAAAGACGAATAGTATGTGTAATAGTATATCCACGGTGGCAATTCAGCAATGAAAAATACTGCATTAAATTCGATGTGTTTTTATCCCAAAACAGTTTTTTTCTATCCATTTTCTACAAAAAAAAACACGAACAGACGGACAAAAAAACCCTATTGTAGCTATTTAAATAAATGAAATTTCAAACTTTTTCATTCAATAATCTCTGCTAAATCGAATTCATATTACAATGTTTGTTATTTATTCTCAATACCTTTTAAAGTCCAATTTATCGTACGGTGATTCTCCAAATGATATGAAATTAAATGGAAACGAACCTGTAACAAAGAAAATACATTAAAATCTAAAAATTACCACAAGATATGTAGAATTTTTCAAATATTTATGGAGATCTACTTAACTAAATTGTTTAGACTGTGATTTTTTATGATCAAGTTCTTTCCTTATTAATAAAGCGGTATTTCGATCTCTGCTATAAAATTAATACCAATAGGAACACACTACTGGATATTAGGAATAATTTAAAAACGATCTATACATCAGCTTTAATAAAATGTTGTTAATTGTTGCCCGGGCTAAGATTTTTTTACGTTAAAAAAATAGTATGAGTATGTACAAGGAAATTTTCTACACCCTGTGTATGAAATAGAACCGATATATTATGCAGTGCGTGTTGTTTATCTCCGATAGAAACACAATGAGTGTATTAATGCACGTTTGCATTGCTTACTAGATGCCGCCTTTGAAAAATTCTTTTAAAAGTTAGCGTGACTTGCGATTAGAGATTAAAGATAGTAATGCACTTAATTCGAGTCGATGTGCCGGCAAGTTTATCCTTTTAATGCTTGGTTGTTTCTTGGTATAAATTTACCTGTATTAAACGTAAAAAAAAAACAAAATAGGAACACACCTTCAAGTAGCAATGCCGTAGATTATATTTCCAACTAGACTGAAGTATAACTAAACTAATCCGTCACGGTATCAACTTAATAATTAATAGCATATTTTTAGTAGGTACAATATTTTTTAAAATGACACTATGTTGATACTAAAACATGATATTAAAAGTACGGTTAATGTTGTTAAATAATTATAATTTTAATAATTTATAGTTGTGGTCAGTGAGCACAAAATTGTAACATATATAAATACATTCAACAATTTTCTATGACTGTTCTTGTTTCACCAGATTTTGTTTCAAACTGTATTTGATAATTCGTTTTTTTTTGTAATCAGTCCAACTATCATACAAACAATGTTTGGATTAGAGCCTGCATTGCTTGTCTTCGAATTGTCCGGATTATTTGTCACAAGAATATCATTTGATTCACTCAAACACCAGATTTTAACAATTTTCATAATATTGTAGCATAGTAATATCATTGCAGCATAGTATAGTATCCTTACAAAAAGTTCCCCTAAAATCTGTCTATTAAAATTATTTTTATTTTAAGATGCTATTTAACGGATCGTAGCGAAACTTGCAAAACAAAAGAAATCAAAAGATAAATAAGTAATCAACGACAATATGATTACTGATACAAAAAATCATTTTTAGGATTGTATTGTGCATGAAAAATTCCTGTTAAACTGAAAAAATTATAACTAGAAAAACACATCTTAATGTATATTACTTCATGTTATGGTAACTAAGTACAATTTGAAATAGTTAACCGATGAGACAACACGTAAGATAACACAAATCATCATGATCGCAACGTCTCCATTTTTGCATCTGAAGTATGACGTTCTGGAGAAATGATCGTACCAATAAAATTGTTCTTCTCTCCCCCAGGTGTTCCTTCGACCCTTTAGAAGCATCTAACAGGTCCAATATTCTTTTGGACTTTCTACGTTAAGCAGTGATAGACATATCCATAATTCTATACTAGATATTGACGACATTTCCCAGCGCGACCTATTCAGACGTAGTCAAACTACCGCAATCGTAGACAAGTATACCAGCTACTTTTTTATACAATAAATTCTTTTTATAATAAACAGATTTTTTACACCATGTGTACAACACATCTGTATTCATTAATCAACCATATTGGTTTCGATAATCGCTACATTCATGTCATCGGCGTTTATAATTACATTTTGGTAACGTTGGCCTCAATACTGATCCTTGAGGTACTCCAACGAGGATATATTAGGAATTGGGCAGGTTTCAGTTAATTTCAGCGCTAAGCCTCTTACTCTATATCGATCTATTTTATGTCTTTAAGAAAGTATGTGAAAGTTTACACAATCACAAGCCTTGCTTAAATCTATTGGCAACCCTCAGAAAGAAATCCTACTATCTCAACATGAATAAATCGTTTTAACTGTATTAAAAACAACAATATCAGTGCTCTTAGTACTTATAAAACCATGTTAACATTATTTTTGTTAAAAAAATTGTAAATCCACTTTAGAGAAGACTGCAAGCAGAGTGATAGGCCTTTAGCTCCTGACATAATAATTAGGATCTCATTTAAGAAGAAATACACATTTTTGAAAACTATAAATAAAAATAAGTGAAAACAGATTTGCAATAGCTCGGCTTCTTGCTTTATTTTTTAACTTGAACATAAAGACTACGTAGTTGTATCATCCACACTTCCTAGCATCATAAAATCAATGGTGAGTTCCCTAAAAAATTTAGGCAAATATTAGAAAAAGGAGCGTCTCCTGGGAGACCATTGTCCCCGTAAGGTGAGCCAGCGCATGTTATCGAACCGAGAAGATAGTTTCAGTATCAATAAGTTCAAAAAGCAAATCTCAGTGGTAATTTCCGTCAAAGGCACGGGCAAAGATACTACATCTGTGATCGATCTCCACTTTGCTGAGACTGGACCGCAGGTGCCTATGCCCATTTTTCTCTATGTGTTTAGCTCTTTAAGCTGACAATGTGTTGGGCATGCTGGGTCTTGTCTATTGGAAAATTATTTGTGGTAAGCTTATCTTCAGAGAGATGCTGGTGATTCCTAGTAATTTAGCGCCATTCCGTCGTTGATGGCGAGTGCGCTGCAAACAGTGACCCTAGGGGGAGGGAAAGAGGGGTCGAGATCGAGATCAGCTAGCTCGCTTACTAATACATTCCCAGATCTTCGAATTCTTTCAATAATCTTAGTTGAGAGCTGTATCAAAAAATTCTTAATTGATGCACCTTGAACTCCCCTGTTTGTTGACTGTTGCGCACAAACTAAGGGGCATCAGAAAGCAAACGAAGTGCGCGATTCTGCAGCATCTCCAGGCGGCTTTCTTGTGTGTTGGACACGGTGGACAGGGAGAGGGAACCATATATGATCATGGATTTCAAGAACGAATGGTAGGTAAGCAACTGGAGCTTCATCGACAACAGACTCCTATTACACAAAAGCGGAAACACCACGCATATTGCGAAGTTGCGAATGTTTCAGATTTCGTGAAGACCGTACTAGTCGTCTAATATGAAATTGTAGAGAAAATGTATGTCCTTCAACCAGTCTCCGCTATTACTACTAAGGAAGAAATGGGCATGAATTAATAATTATGTGGGAATGGGGAATTTTTATTGCATTCGAAATATTGCAATCACTTACACATGCTTTTCTAGCTATTTAGGAAGTACCTCAGATCAAAAAAAAATTGATTATATGAGCTAAGTTACAACCTGGCAATATCCATTGTATTAGTAATAATAAATAAATGATAGTCTACTAAACTAATTGAATAATCAATCTTTTGTTAAGTTCTGAAGTTATCAACAAACTTCATTACATTTTGCCATGTTCGGTTGTCTAAAACAACATACGGAGGGAAAGGGCAAGGTGCGAAAGGGACTTGTAAGTTATTGGAGATCAAGAAATTAACAATCATCCTTGACCTTAAATATATAATATATTGACCTTTTCAATTGTACTCTACTAATACTTTACAGAATTTAACATATATTTATACTACTAGGAGTGATAATATACCTGCATATAAATTTACAGATCCAATTACAATTCAAACATTTATATCCTCATGAAAAATGCCTACATAATTGCTAAAACAACATACGGAGGGAAAGGGCAAGGTGCGAAAGGGACTTGTAAGTTATTGGAGATCAAGAAATTAACAATCATCCTTGACCTTAAATATATAATATATTGACCTTTTCAATTGTACTCTACTAATACTTTACAGAATTTAACATATATTTATACTACTAGGAGTGATAATATACCTGCATATAAATTTACAGATCCAATTACAATTCAAACATTTATATCCTCATGAAAAATGCCTACATAATTGCTAAAACAACATACGGAGGGAAAGGGCAAGGTGCGAAAGGGACTTGTAAGTTATTGGAGATCAAGAAATTAACAATCATCCTTGACCTTAAATATATAATATATTGACCTTTTCAATTGTACTCTACTAATACTTTACAGAATTTAACATATATTTATACTACTAGGAGTGATAATATACCTGCATATAAATTTACAGATCCAATTACAATTCAAACATTTATATCCTCATGAAAAATGCCTACATAATTGCCCATGAATCCCAAATAGTAATTATTACAATTCTTATTTTATCTACACACAATAAGATACTTCTGCTAACAACTTGCATATTTTATATATAGGCACTGCATTGTTTCCGTAATAAATTTGTTAAATTACACGTCGTAAATAAAGTTAATTATGCTGTTTGCGTTAGCGCAGTGTTACGGAATGCTACAAAAAAATAACGAACACCGTACATACACGTTCACACATACTTGTACACACATAACTACAACGCACGCAGCTTGGAATAAAATTAATTAGAAGTGAATACTTTCATTATCTTCACTAACTGTACAAAGCGTGAAATATTCATACTAATAGCAAGTGTGGAGTAAATACATTGAGTTAGCGCAGTATGCTTCGTCACTACTTTCTAAATTATAAGAGGAAAATGCGGAAAGAGATTTATATACATATATCCTCCTCAAGTTCGCATCATTTTTCTTCATCACAATAGGTTTTTACAAATTATCTAGATGACTTGTAAAAGATAAGAGGAAAATACACTTCGTATGAGAAAATATTAAAATTAAGTTGGTTGCTGAACAATAATCACGATAACTATCTGTAAAATGTAATATACTCGTGCATGTCAAGAAAGGAGTGTATGTGATTAGCCGCATTACACATTAAAAAGATTACATTTTTCACTTGGTACAGTTTCCGTTTAATTTAAATTAAGAACAATTTTACACTTAATAAGTTACGTTTTTCTTTTAAACAATAAAAGAAATGCCACAATATTAAAAAAATGCCTGTAATAAGCGCTGATGGTATATACTCGTAGTTGAAAATTACTCTGCAAACGAGTGCAATGAAAATAGATCAAGCATTAGAACGATGAAATTAGGTCTTGCATTTAGAGGATCGCTGAGGAGATTGGATAGATCGAAACCACGTGGTCCAGTTCTAATGCTTGATCGATTTTTATTGCACTTGTTCGCAGGGTGATTTCCAACAATATATCATGAGCGTCTACTATAGGCAGTTTTTGGTTTTTAATAAAAGAAATATAACTAAAATATTCCTGTTGTACAACGATTGCTGCAGCAAGCACTCATGTTAAAATAACCTGAAGGTATGTCATTACTCTGCGTTTTGTGGCGAGACTAAAGATACCCAGAAAATATACTTCAACCCTCCAAAGTCAATACATGCAATACATATACAGCTCTGAATCTGATTGCTCTGACAGTGAATTGGATTTGCGATGTTTTGGCAATGTATGATTCAAGTGATTAAACAATATATTGTGGGCATATTTTCTCTAAAGATTCAGAGATGAGCAAAAATAATGTATGTGATATATGAAGCCAACAAAACAAAATTTATTCTCACACTACAGTTTGGCGAAGTATTGCGATTGAGTTGCTGTAAGTTGCAGAAATACAAAATATTTCCTCTTACTCCTGACTGAATCTTTTCTGTTAAACATACTTGTATATACTTTTATTAATAATATACAATCACGGATACAACCACCATAATTGATAAATGCGAACAATAAGAAAAGTTAAACTCAAAATTTTAACGTTGTTTACATAGCAAACAAATGGTAATGTCATTCAATGTCATGCGTTCCATTTTTGTCCCGGGTAAATACACCGTGTCCAAAGTTCAATGTTGCTAACTTATTATTGGAGTTACTACTAGAAAAACCTGTATGTGTTTAATTATTCCATAATATTCGGTAATTACCTGCTTGCCTATTATTTGGTATTACTAAGAAAGTTTAAATGCTTTTTATTTGTTTTACAGTAGTAATATAATACTAACAAAATAAAATTCTTAATCGAGTAGCATAATTTAAATTTCCAAAGAAACAATTACCAAAATCCACATTTTCTTTAGCTTTTGCTGATTTTTGGAATCATTCATGGATCATTTGTTTAGAAGGAGCTTTTTAACAAAAGTTCTAAAAATTTCGTAGATTTTTTGTTAAATATATTAAATTTCTTCCAAAACAGATGATGAGATTTTAATAAAAGCAAAGGAAACCAATGAGAATATAGATTTTGGTAATTGTTTCTTTGAATTTTTTTTATTAAGAAGATTTAAAATTATACAAAGCGTTCTATAAGAAAAAGTGTATCCCAGAAATAGAATATTTAGGTCCATCACAGGTTGGCACCACAAAGTGGTTAAAAGTCCATAAAAATGATGGAAAGGGTTGACAATTTATTAGTCGCCAGATTTCAATTAACCACCCTCCGTTTACGTATTAGGGTCCTCTGGCAGAAATATCAAAGTTAAAATATAGAAATTTTGTTTATCGGACACGATTGCCCATGTTTGACCACCAAATAATCGATTGAAAACAATTTCTTTATGAATTGGAATTACATTTAACAAGAATTTACGTAGACGTTGGGATGAAGTCAAACTCTGAATATGTAAGAACCACCTGCTTCAGCACTCTCTATCACAGGAAACCAAAAATTATCGTTTGACTACCAACCGGTTAATTTTTATCCGACTATTATATAACTATGGTGGCTTTAGTCTAAACAAAAGGTGGTCAATTGAAATCGCTGACAATCAATAGTGGTCACTCCTTTCCCTCATTTTTGTGGACTTTTTGTCACCTTGCGGACCTAGGATTTTCAATAGTTTTTCTGTTTTCACCAAAATAAAAAATATGTTAATTTAACCAACTTTATAACTCCAATACGACATGCAACATCCAGTATCGTTGCTGTAGACAGAAAAATGAAGCGATTGAATTGAATTCAGAGATGACAGCTCATGCTTCTAGTACTAGAATTAGCAGTCTTACGACACTAGAATACAGCATCATAATGTTAGCTAGTGTCAGCTAGTTTTGTAAACCTACTACTGCTACTTGCTCCGTTTGAAGAACAAATAGATTCGAAACAATATCATATGGCTGCTCTTCGGTTCTCGGGTTCTCTGCCGTGTAGAAAAGTTGTGGTACTTGACGTTTCGATCATCTTGTCGTGATTACTTTTAATGGGAAAAGGTACCTACTAGTAATGGCTGGATAAATGTTATGGCACATCTTCAAAATTGTAAACAAACTTTAAATTATAAAGTTAAAATTACTGTCAAAACCTTCTAGCTCACAAAACCTTAGAAGTTTCAAATAAAACTAATTAGAATTATTACGATATAATAAAGACATTTCACAAAAAGGTAAATAAGTACTTATTTAATTCTATTAAATTCAACCGTTATCGTGTTATAAGATTATAACCTTCCATATTAGTACAGTAGAAGTGGCCGACTGCTAATCATTTTACAAGTGGGCCACCTAGACAGCAAGTTTTGTATTATACTATTCACAAATTCTCTTCCGTTATCACTTTGCAAAATTGCGGGCGCCCCAAATTCTAGAAATATTTTAAGAAGTTCCCCACATACTTCTTCTGCACGTTTTGATTTTAAAGGACGCAAATGTACAAATTTAGTAAGATGGTCTTGGTAGTTCATTAGCCATTTAAATTCTCCATCGGGAGTTGATTGTAAATCTATCAGGTCCACCTGTCCTCTGTGATTCCATCCTTTTGTTAGTATAGGCCTAACTACAACTCCAGATTTTGAATGTTGCCTTTTCTTCGCACATGTGGTACATTGTTTGACAAAACATTCCATTGCCGGTCGGGGAATTACATATTTTAGTTTTAATTCCTTTATCATTTTGTCACGTCCTCCATGACCGGTATTGTAATATGCACTTCGTTCAGCTTTTCCAAACAATCTTCATAAGGAACTATAAATATTATTTCTTGAGATGTGATTTCTCTTCTTTTTATTACTTTTTTACACCTCCGATCTTAACAGTTTCATAAATTTTATGGTAGTAACGTTGCTTATTACAACGTTTCTCTTTTCAATGGCTTGTCTACTTGATGCAAGTAAATCATTTATTTTTTCAATATTACTTTTCAAGTACTAAAATTAAAATTTATCCAGTTCTGTATAGAACGCATTTTCGCATTCTTGGACATCGTACCGAGTATTTTCCATTAACCAAAAAACATTTTGTTTTTAACGCCATAATCACCACAATGCCGATGTTTTAGGTTATGTACGATTCTACGATTAAACAAAGCTCGCCAAAACTCGAAGTCAATCGTATTGTGAAAACAAAAGGTGAATGTAAAAAAGCCTGCTTCCATAGCCGGCTTATAATAATACGCTTGCAATAATTAGTCTTTTTCTCCAATTAAGTATTTTATTGAACTTTTTACAATATGCCTAGTCGTTTCGAATTTGACTAGGCATATTATAATACGCCCGCCTGATTTTTTAATATGCCTACGACATATACATCTTCCTGGAATCGACCGATTGTGACTTGGCTATTTATTTTACCGAAAAATGTTCAGAGTAAAAGATGTCTAGAATGAAGTTCTCTATAGCAAGAAAATATTTTCTTATATACAGGGTGTTCAGTTTTGTATGTACGATAGATTACTTTGTTTTTTTAATGGAACATCCTATATATTATTGCATTTTTGGATTCTTTGATGTAATATAAGGTAATTTTAATTAACATACTCTGACCTAAAACCCAACAGTTTTCGAGATATTCCGTTTCGAAAGGAAAAAATGCATTCATTTGAATTCATTTTTATTTAATTTGATAGTAGACGTATAAACGTTCTTGTCGGTTAATGTATGTTATATCACTAGTTTATTCATATATAAAATACTAACAAAAACAATTATCAGCAACAACCTCAATAAATAAGTATGAAAATGATATTACAGTGCTTTGATCCACGCTTCTTATGTCAAATTTTAGATTTTTGTACAAACTTACTTAGAACTCCAACTGTATAAACTTTAGGTATAGGGAATGTTATACGGAATCAATAGGGAGGAAAAATCTGCAATAGTTTGCATAAAAATATACAGGGTGTACCATTTGAAATAAACGAGTTTTAGTCATTTGAAAGTATTTAATTTCGAGTTCGATTATTAAACACCCAGTATAATATAATATGAATGTTTAGTATGGTAAATAAAGCTTGAGGTATCATTATAATAATACCCACGATTTGTTTCAGAACGATTATTAGGAAAGGCTAGATTCATTTTTTAAGTAGGTACTCTGAATAAACTCATTTTTTTCCTTTCGAAACGGAATATCTCGAAAACTGTTGGATTTTAGTACAGAGTATGTTAATAAAAAATACCTTATATTACATCAAGAAATTTAAAAATGCAATAATATATAGGGTGTCCCATTAAAAAAAAACAAAGTAACCTGTTATACAGACAAAACTGAACACCCTGTATGTAAAAACATATCTTCTTACTGTAGAGAACTTCATTTTAGACACCTTTTACTAAGAACATTTTTCGATAAAATAAATAGCAAAGCCACAATCAGCCGATCCCAGGAAGATGTCGCACCCTGTATAAGGTTCAAAACAATGCTACATGTAGCTTATTAGGAAAAAACTATTAACGGAAAAATAAACTTAGCACATGTAAAAATGTGTATTTTCCTTAATAGGCGCGAATTTTGCATTCCGTGTAGTATAATTGTAAATAATGAAAAAAAGTAAACGGTTGATAGTATAGAAATACATATATCAATCAAATAAAAACTAAATTAACAAAACTCGACAGAAATTTATAATATGTGAAGTTGATTTGAAAGAAGAATAGCATCAATATATAAAAAATTGCTTTGCTTAGACTCCTTTAGTATAAATCATTAGCTTTGAACATTTATATTATTTATGCGTACATTACATAATTTGCACTTGAATACATTTTACAAAAAATGACAACTTACGTTAAAGTCAACTTCAAATTAAAGAGACTTTTTTATAATAAAATCGTAGTTGTATAAAGAGTTTTTAATGAGATATAATTAAAAGAGTGCTCAAAAATGTTAATAATCCCTTTTTTAACTCAGTTCCTTATAAAATCATCTTCAATTCTTCACTTCTTTTTCTCGGATGATATCGTATATTACATTTTTAAATTTTTTACTAACGAATTTGAATTTTGCATAATTAATTATAGGTTATAACTTTTCTTACTTTTACATAATTTGCTTTTAAGGCATCGCATTTGTAGATATCTTATGAGAAAAGTTTATATCGAACTTGAAGTTTATTATTTCACTAAATTATATCTCGTACTGTAATTACAACGCTGCATTTAACCGCCAGAAAAAAAAAACTGGTATGAAGTTACATCATAGAAGCACAGGTCTGCTTTCATGGTTAGAGGCGATGTTCAAGACTCTTTAATTACGTAAAGCTATTCATCATAAAATCAAGCGAATCACTGTCATCTCTTACATTTTAATAGAAAACTTTGAATAACAAATAAACAACGTACACTTTATTAAAAATGTTTCATGGTTAGATAGTAATAAGTAATAAGACGACAGCACCAACTGCTATTAATGCACAAACAATAAAATCTATCTCAGTACTGTTCTCGGTCTTTTGTTTTTGATTGATATCCCCTACGTAACGCAAGAGAGCAACGTTCATCATTAAACCGCATAGTATAAATAACTAATTTCAAGCATTATTACTTCGAAATTGCAACGCCAAAACAATCCAAGGGGTCACATTGACGTTCCATTCTTCACTCGCGTCCCTCTCTCTATCCTTCTTCAACGTATATCCGTATGAAATCTACCGCTGCCTGCGATGTTGCCATATAGCCTGCACACCGCATGATGGTCGCCGTCGGCAACAGCGGCCCAATCTCAATTACACACTTTACTATGTGCTCGAATCAAATGAATCATCATTACAGCAGTATTATGAAGAATAAGGCATACAACAGATTTCGTTTATACACAAAGATTCAAAAGTTTACGTACATCATAATATTTTTAATCGCAGATATATTTCCCTTTTAGGTCAATAAAACTGGAATTAATTAAAAATCGATTTATTTTAGAATGCAATGTTATTATGTTTTGGATATAATACTTCTTCAGTATAAATAAATTAACAGTTAATATATGTATGTCAAATAATATTAAAAAAAAATAGATAGCCATGCCTGTCAAAAGAAATATATTAAAAACAAACAAACAAAAAACAACGGTCAAACTAAACGATATTTAAAAATAATTATAATCTACTACTTTGTCTAAGCAGTTTAAAGATAGATGACATAATTTTGATTTTGAAAACTAAGATTTTAAAAATGGAAAATAATTACAGAAGAAATTAACTTATAAAATGATGTACATCAAAAAAGCAAACAACTCAGTCAATTTTAGAACCGATATTGATAATTTTAGTGTCATCTGTAATAATTTAATTCACGCCCGAATTTTATTAAATTAAGCTCTTGACTAGGTTATTTGCTAGTCCTTGAGCAGAATTGTTAGAGCTTGACAAAAAATACATTGATATACAATCGTTGTTATTTTTGTAGTTACAATTTTCATTGGCAAGTATTTTAGTACATTATACTTGATACCAAATATTCATACTTGTGATGCATGTGAAACTAAAATAAGTAAATCCTTTTAACCAATTCTAAGAAGTTAAGAACGAAGGAAGTAGGTGGTAGTATAGCCAGCACAATTTTATGAAAACCAAAGGGGAGAGAGTCTTGATTTCCATGCAGGTAGCATTTGTCCTGCAAGTTAAAAACGTTCATCCAATTATTACTTCTAAATGGAAAGTTAAAAGTCCTGCTGCCTCCATTTTCAAGCTGCCTCCATTTTTAAATAATGCCTTAGAGAGCAATTTTATTATTTATCTCAGCTGAGAACTTTATGAATTTCTTCGGTTTGTTGTGGTGTTGTACTTCAAAATAGGTACTCTCACTTGCTTTCAGTTGTTGGATTTTCTTCGGTTTTGATAAATAGATAAGTTGGGATCCAATGATATTCATATTGGTTCCGGATCTAGCATGTTTAGCATTGGTATGCCAAATTGAGAGATACCCCGATTTTGCGACAAAGATAGCATAAGATTAGCTGACTCAATCATTTTTTATTGATCGGGCATGCATTTAATTATCTATTTTCATCAATCTTTAGCCACCATGTTAACGCAGCCCAGATGACTGTAGAGTTCATTGTCTCATCTATGCTATAACCTAACTGTTTGAGTTGACACTTAGCCATTCCTTCAAGCATTTTCTACTGACGGTAAAGAAAACATCAAAGTAGTAATAGTCTCTATATGACTGACATTTATTGTAAAAACTAGATCATCTATATAACCGCTGGAGGTTAGAGTCTTCTTCATACCTAACCCACCATAGTAAAAATTATAGGTCCTCCTCCAGTCTCCAACAAACATTGTTAAAATCATCCAGCAAAAAAAGAGTTTTATAACTCTAGCGCTATTTCTGATGTTAATAACAATTCTTTAATTTTAATAAAAAGATATTCCATTCGTTTGATGCAGGGGTATAATGTTTGATGTTATCTTTTCATTCTTTGTCCACCCGTCACAACATTTCTTAAAGTTTCCTTGATCTTATGATTAACTCATCAATTTTGCCAAGCTGTAAGAAAAGTGCTTCATTCATCTTGTTAATTTTATTGAATTCTCGTTCGAATCTACCTCATTTTTAGATACCAAATAATGATAGGTTTTTGTGTTAGCGGCTTTCTAAGATATATTAATTGTCAAGAATGCCGCTACAGTCGCTGCTGTATAATTTTTGAATATCTAATGTACTTGTTTTGTTATTGCATTATCTGGCTCTAAGTAATGTAACACTGTTAATTGTATCCCAACAGCAATGCTCGATATGAGAATAGATTGTATAATATGTTACCAGATACGAATTTATAAACATATTACTCAAGTTTCTACTCAATGGAATATGTTTATTATAATAACACTGCAAACGATTGATAAATTTAAACTCACGCTTCTTTTATCACGACCATTAAATCAATTGCTGCAATATTTGTTTACCTTTAGTGTTTATTATATGTAAAGTTATTTTGATGATTACCTTGTCTTGTGATTAGATTTGATTGTTAGGTATATAAAAATAATTAGAGAGCAATTTACTAGCACTGTTTTATAAATATTGCTTGTTACCAATATAGTCTTGTAGAAAACATCTGGTAAAATAGCTTACGTTATACGGAGATTACGTATTTAATACTGTAAAAGACAATAAGTCAGTAAAATCCATATTGAATTATTACACATTAATTATCGAAATGATACAAGATAACTTATGGACGGCAGTGTAGCTCTATCTTTAGTACTAAATCATTGTTGCGAGGCTATGAAAGTCCGCTGCGAACGCTTCGAATGCCAGCGTCCTTGATATTCAAAAAAATCGACGCTAATTCAATTACGAAGGATAATTTGTTTGCCTGCATCTATGGTCCTGGTTATATACAACATCCGATTGGATGTTTGGCTTTTGAGTTAAAGTCACGGTTAGTTTTTTCCGGACTGTTACCGTGCAGTCGGTACCAATAGTATAACCAGTGTTCGCAATAGCAAATTACAATCAGCAGCTTTTGTTAGAATGACACATAAATAGATTAGTAGGAAAAAAAACGTGTTTATTAATCGAAAATAGATGTGAGACAATCGAAGAACACATCTGACAATTTAGGCTGTTTTTTTTTTGAATAATTCTATGATAAACGTTAGCGCTTTGTGTTCTAAACAAACAAACAAATTAGTACAAGTTCTACGCGTATTTAGGTATTGATTTGTAATGAAACTGTTTAGACTTATAGAAGAAAAAAAAGCACTAGAACTGTTTAGTTTTATCTAAAAATTACTAAACCTGCTGTCTCTATGATTCCAAAAACATTACAATAGTTTCAAGTGCAAAGAAAATGGCTTTGGACGCAGTGACCACTAGTTTGATTTTTGTACTTGCCTAATTTAGAAGCAATTAACGTCCTTACTGCTTGCAACTAAATTTATAAGTATTGCAGACTTGTCAAAATCTATCGGAAAAAAGAGAATGCAAAAAATCCTATAAAAAAACCTACCAAGAAGTGAAATACATGCAATCGGTTCAGTTATCATAATTATATATCATTGCGGTAAAGACAGTTTGTTCCCTTTTCTAATGTAAAATATTTTATATACAGATTATTTTCGCGAAAGTTGTCCATTAGAATGCTTGAGATATCTAAAACCTATATTTACAATTTAATCTAAATACTATATTAATAATTTAACAATGAATAGTTTATTTATCACATTTTTACGGAAATATGACGAACATCACGTTATTTCTGAGAATACCGGAAATATGTAAGAGGTTGGTTGTTTCAAATAAGTTTGGTAGTAGAAATGTGAGAAAAAAAACGACCCCTTCTGATAAAGTGATTGCTTCGATTATTATTGGAGCTGCATGGGGGAAATCACTCGCAGTTTACTGTCGAGTTTTTATGTAGTTTTCAATAAGTTTAGCGCCATCTGCAAAGAGTATCTAGAAGTCCCATTCCCATCAGCGGTTACCTACAGAAATCCTTGAAGGGTCATATTTGTTAGCTGGTAATAGTAAAGCATTCGTCATTAGACTTCTTGTGTGTCGATAGGGAGGTGGGCTCCTTAACATTCCTGATTCCATACTCTTCTAAAATTCCCTAATTACGTTTTAATTGTAGTAGCAATGATTTATCAGTCTGTCGTTAACTTTGATTGAAAAGCAGAGCAAAATGTGTTAATAAAATTGAATGTATTGTAACATGACGCAGTCAAAATTCAGAAACCCTCATAACAATGTATTGTAATACATTCAAAAATCAAATTTTGAATGAATGCCAGAATATTATGTTAGATGAAAGGTCATTTCGTCTACAAACAGTATGCTTTAAGATATGAAAATATAGAAATTTTGCAAAGGTTTTCTAGAGATAGATAAATAGTAGAGTCGTTACCCTAAATTCCCTCTAAGAAGAGCCTAAACTACGTTCACTACCTGTGCAAAAAGATTCAACAAGGAAGTCGGGACGAAGCGTTTCTCATTCCTCGAAGAAACAATGCAAAAAACACATTAGTGACTTCAGTATGGTCTTAGAATGAAACAAAGTAACATGCAAACAGTTAGTAGTAAGATGTCTAAAATAATTGCTCACAAAGGATGGAAAAAATCTTTAACAAGAACAAATCTAGAACAAAGTATTACTGTCACACTTTGCATTGAAGCATATGATATGATATGATTTTTTTTTGTTCTAAAGCATTCTACATGCGACATAATGTCTACAAAACAAATCAAGATAGAAGAACTTTTTGAATATTTTTGGATGCACTAATAATTTCAAATAATCTGAGGTTTAGATGTTCATAACACTTTAGCTATCGTAGAATTTTGCGGGAGCAACGAAGTCATACTTTTGACTTTTCCAACTTCTGGAATATTTGGTTCCATTAAAACTAGGGTTATAATGAAGATTTGTACTTTTGGCTTGACTGTTATCTGGAAGCAATAGTTGGGCGTAACGAGATATCAGTACAAAGAACAATTTCTTTCTTCTATATTATAACATATACATTTAATAATAATAAATTTAAAAATACATACTAAAAATACAAGAATATTCGTCTGCATGTTTACAATTTCATTTTTCCATTTCTGCTTAACAGAAATTAAATTCAACGATAAAAAAACATTAGCTAATTATTCACAACAATTTACAAAATGCAGCAGTGCACATTTCGCTGAAATAAATAATTTTCTAATGTAAATTAAAATTAAAACCGTTTATGTTCTAGCTAAATAACAAGTAACTATTTTAATTATTTCGAGGAAAATTGAAAACATTTGCAGTGAAAATTGTAGTAACTGAACTAATGGCTCTTGTATTCAATAGCGTACAAATTGAAATGGGTTCTATTCAAAACTCATTTGATTTAGAATCTTTTTAGTTATAAATGGAAACAGAGAAGTATGTAAAATTAATTCCTCTTAAACGAAGAATATAATTTTCTCAGAGTGTAGGAGAACAAAACCAGGTAATATGTATTCGATAAATAGAAAACCACTCCATCACCTCGTTATTAAGAGTATTTTCCTTTAAACATGTGTATTTTATGCTTATGTTACTTTAGTAAATTACAAAATGTATTGCTTCGTATGTGTAATACGTAAGAGCGATTCTATTAATTATAATCTAATTATGAAGTAACGAGCCTAATATATATTGCTGGCATTTTAGGAATATGTAGGCAACGTTTAAGTTTCATATTATGGTAATCTCACGTAATAAATCTCCATTAAATAAAGTAATTAGGTAAGGGAAACCACGTAATATCAGAGTTTATGCATAATACCTGTATTAACCTTTTTGAATTTGAAGTATGACCAAATGTATCTAAAATAGAACGAATGTTTTACATAAGCTGCGTTTTACAAAATTATACGCACAATGCAAGTCCTAAATTTACAAATTCTGAACCTCTTTATACGTATGTATATGCTACAGTTGATATAATATATACATATTGAAATTGTAATAATTATTATAACAAATAGTGTCTACTAGAAGCGTAACGGAATGGTGTTGTCGCGGGCATTTTGGCGGAAATGTCATGCTCGGTAGGACAAAAAAGAAAAAATATCAAAATCTTTTTTTCGCCTACTGAGCTTTAATAGGGCAAAATATAATAAAAATGTAATACTCCCTTAGTAGAGCATGACATTTTCTACAAAAAAAAAATCTAGCAACACTATTCTAGTAAATAATGTGATATTGAAGGCTTTCAAGGTCAGGGTCTCTATTATGAGGGCTTCTAGGTTTTTAAACGCTAACTATAACTTGACATGTCAGCCACGCCTCTAGCATGTGGAAAGAATGCAAAATAAGCAGCACATTGCGTAAATATGCTCATTTTGGTTTGATACAATCAGCAGTTAATACAGCAGAAACAAAACTCTAGCACTGAAGTAAGTCATTGGGAATGTTACATAGATAGGATTCAATTTCATTTTTCAATATGGTAAATATTTTCGTGGCACAGTCTATCAAGTTTCTAGTAGTGGATGGATGACAGAAGAAGTGTATAAGTCATAGTTTGAAATAATATATCATCATCTTAAAACTGCCTCCATATCATTCCACATACGTTGTTGTTACAATGTTTGGGATGTTGTTTTAGCATACTGGTGCAGACATCATTATAAGTTTAGACTAAGACTGAATCTAAAGCTAAAAAAAATTGATTTTCTAAGTGTAGCATATCCCCTTACAAGAGGAATTCAATAACTCTAACAAATGTTACCCTGATCAGTGGGCTCACTTAGTGCACGAAGTTTCACAATAATAATCCTAAACCGGCAACAGCAATCAATTTAAATACATTAAGCAATAATTCTGTAGAAGTAGATTTGTCAAATGTAAATGGCACCCCGATAAAAACATTTGAAACAAAAATTAATGTCTACTGTCAAACAAACCGCTACCGAAATGAAAGTTAAGAAAAGAATTGATATTTCTTAACATTATCTACAATTTCGAAAGCAAGATATCTACCAAAAAAGTTTAACAAAACTAATGCAAAAAATTAAAAAAAGATTTGAAAAGGATACTGAAAAAGAAAGAACTGTCCATGACAAAGTCTTTAATGGAATCCAGTATTAGTAAAAATTCACTTCAAATGACTACTGGCGAAAGTTCCTCTGAGGTAAATGGAGGTGGAAGAGGATAATATTCCTGAAGTTACGCCATTGGTTGCCAATTTAATAAAAGAGTATTTTGTAATTGTTCATTTTAAAGGCAGTAAACAAAACAAACACACGTTTGTAGAACACTACAAACATGTTTTATATTTGTATAATTCAAAATATTGATAAAGATGAGACTACTATTATGATCATAAACTGTTTTAATACTACTAAGAAACAAATAACAATGATGTTAAGCCTGATATTTAAACAAATAGTGAATTATTCACCAATCTCTGATATACATATGTGCATTAGTAAATGTGGTGACAAACTTAGGTATGTAGGTATATATTTTCAGATCTTGTCACTATTTTTGTAAAGTTAAATCTGTTAAATAAGGCATTTTTCAAGATTATCGTGGTTGCGTATTTTTCAACCACTAAAAAGTGTTGGCAATACAAGATGTATTATAATTTAAGAATGTGTTTTTTATTTGTCCATACTTGCCCACTTCACTAAAAAATGCAATGCTTTTCAAATCTATATTGTATTCTTTTAACTAAACGTCTGAACTATAATTCTTCCAGCTTGTATCAATTTTTTATCTCCCGATATATATACTCGTATATATCTAGAAAGATTTCTAGAGATTTCTTGTCAGCATTTTTTGCACTTACATTATTGATTACATATATCTAGCCTGAAGAGGTTAGATCTATGAGGCAATAACTATTTACATATACATACTATCAAACAGATAAATCTTGTTAATTCAAATTTTCAACGATATTTCGAAATTAATTTTATACTAAGTGCTCACGAGTTCACATAAACAAATACCAAGCCTATTTCTGTTCTATTTTCGCTCCATTTCACAATTATTAAAAGAGTATCGGATGACGGAAATGTTAAATACGTTTCCAGTAGGCGCACTAAAATAAACACTTTTCAAGTCAATAACTTTATAATTGCGTAATACGTCGAAAATTTTGCGATTATCCTTGCTTGTATTGTAACGGGAAAAAAAAACTTGTAATAAAATTTATTAAAAGACACAGTCGTTCAACTTGTCACAGAATGTTATTAACACAGGAAAGTGTAGTTGTTATTGTTGCCAATGCCCTCATACAGTGTGGTAGTGTGCATAGAGCCTGTACGTGTTGGAAACCCACTCGTTTCGCTGCAGATGTTTACAGTGAAAGATGTACAATAGGTTTATACGAGTAGGTATAAAACTATTGTAAAGATAGACGATTTAAAAAACCGTGACAAGCGCACATCTGTCTATCCAGTACGTTCCAATAACAATCTATGTACATAATAGGATGATAGGTTCTGCTAGGAATTTTATTATCTGCTGTGAACTAGATTCTCGTTCTAGTTAATTCTTACGTTATCCAATCAAAGCTAGAACTGGAATAAAACTATTTGCACAAAACTTGGCATTAGAAGAAATAGATTAGAACTTGATTATTTGCGATTAAATTTATGAACAAGATGCAGTTTTTTTAAGAAAATTCTGTTTGTTTGTAAGATAATCATTTTCTCGAACTTTACCAGTGTCTCTTGTTGTTGATTTGTTTAATACTCTATAAACACTATCAGAAATATAAGTTGATATTACGAAATTGCAGAAAGCCGGTTTCGAATATTACATGTTGCAATGCAAATTAATGCATCTTTTCATCATAGGTAATTCACATGAAACATGATTCAACTGTTTTTCTTCAAATTGTACTAGATATGTTCTTTTGATTTTTATAAAAGAAAATTTTCTAACGATTCTAATAATGCAATAAAAACACATATTTTGATAAGCAAAATCATGAAATCATGATAAGTTCTCGCAATTAACGATTAATACTATCGGTAGTAGTTACGGCTGCCAAAGCGCTTCTACATGTATGTATGACACAAAATTGTTTCACCAATCATCAATGTTTTCAAACTTTGAGTTAGATACGTTTAATTAAAAATTAAAAGTTAACAATTTGTATGCAAACTGTTAAAGTATGCAAACATGGCGACCAGATAGCTTCAGTATTCTACCAAAACAATCTAAGGCAAATGTCAGTCAAAACCATTCAAATAGGAGTATCAAATGTAAGCGGAAATGACGTCAAACCTTTTCTTTGCTGCAATAAACTACTTACTATTAGTATCTAATAGATACAAGTATGAGCAGAAATGATATCAAGCGTTTTCTTTACCGCCCTAGGACTGCAACAAACTACTTTCTGCTCGATGTAATGAGCCATACGGTAGACGAAAAATTAAATTTCTCTTTACAACGAAATTCAGAGGAAGATCTATAGAATGGAATATAAAGGTATCAAAGACTTTTATACAGGCTACGTTTATGACTTGAATGCCTATGAGGGTAGGCAAAATGAGATTTCAAAAGCAACAAAAGGGTGGCTAATCAGTACTATTAGACATAATGAAGTAGTGCTTTGTTTCGATAAATTTCTTCGTAGCAGCTCCAGCAGTAGGTATAGTGGATGCGACAGAGAAAATAAAACACTCTTGTATTTGTAAACAAAAAAATCGAAAAATAGGGATACTACATATAACTTGCAGGACGCAGAACACAAAGGATTTTCTAGCAATAAGTAATTGTTTATTTTTGTGTGATGTAAAAATGTTTTCTTTGTGCTACTCAAGACATTTTAAATCACTTCATTAACTATGCAAAATACCACAGGAAAAAGATAATTTGCTGTATCGTTCAGTCTTTTACGACAAAAACAAATTTATCAAAGGAAGGAAATTACATAAAATGCATATTAATGTTTTTATTATAAAAAAATCAAACATTAAATGGTTAACAAATCTTTCATTGGTGTATGTAACTGCACATACTTATAAAAATCTTTTGGATTTATATAGAACTCAATTTGAACATTATATCCAATACATATTCAAATAATTATTTACAACCGAATACTTCCGTGAGGGAGAAGAAAGTTTTTAGTTATCATATCCTCAACACTCCCCGACAGTATCGTTTGCAAATGTTGTTAGAAGAAATTAAACCAGATGTAAATTCTGAGAACAAAAACAAGCTTTTATTTTTGATACAGTTGACCATTCGGAAAGTAATGATTACATTTTTCGAGTTGGCCAATGTATTCAGTTCCAAAGATTTTATTCGCCTCGCTTACTGCTGATGAGAGTTTAAATATTTAACGTCAAAAGAAACTGTAGACAAATTCCTAAATCATTTTAGAGGTATTTGTTAATGCATGGAAAAAAATCTAAATTATAAAAAATAATAGGGCGAAATTTTAAAATTCGCACAGTTTGTTATATCCTACATATGCCTGAATAGAGATAATTTTGTTCGCGAAAAATATTCTTTCTCTTCCAATTCTCTTCCCTTGGAGTCTATTCCGCTTTTGTGCTTTATCACGGAAGTTTAGCATATTTTACTAAATTACGCCAACCTAGCAAAAATATGTGTTGCTGCGAATCCTACTGGTGGTTTAGTACCACGTTTTAGTAATTTTTTTGGTCGTTCATAATTTAATTTGTACGAATAAGTTTCCTTCTGGTTTGCGTGCGGAAAACATGGTCGGAGGTTTTATTAGCCACCGAGTGAGACTCTTTTTTTTAATATCTAGAATCAAATTAAGTTATCAGATTGGTTTGTTAATTTTTTAATTCAAAGTAATTTGATTTTTAGGGATTTTCTTAGCATCTAATTCATATTAACTTATAATTTTTATTTCTACGCACTAGATTCTTTTTCCTTGCATTCCTTTTTTAATTTAATATGATACAGGATTTCCTTAAATTACTTTTTAATGTTTGTTCATTTCTGTTACATATGTAATCCCGCAAATTGTTTTTATGAGTATATTACAGTCTACCAGAATGGCCTCCGACTAGCGTCATTCAAAGAAAAACATCCCTCGTATCGGCCATTGGTTGTATCACACAAATCGAAGGCCATGCCAGCGTGAAAGTCTGCATCTCTTCATATACGAGGGCGACCTGAAATGTTTCTGTAATCGACAAGAGATGGCGTACGAAGGTTGAAGTGTCAATAGTTGTTCTTTAAGAATGAGTGAGTGTGTTTTGTATAGCAAGTTAGGCAATTTCCGGTACTAACGATGAAATGGTCGACAAGATTCATGATGTCGTGTTAGCCGATCGCCGATTGAAGGTCAAAGAGATAGCAGAGGCAACAGCCATCTCGAAGGAACCGGTTGGCCATATCCTTCACGAAATTTTGGCCATGAAGAAGGTTTCGGCGCGATGGGTACACCGGAGCAAAAGCGAAATTGGGTGACCGTTTCGGAGGAGTGTTTGGCCAGGATCCAACGCAATCCAAGGAATTTCTTCATGCGTTTCATAACCGCGGATGAGACTTGAATCCGTCACTACATACCGGAGACCAAGGAACAGTCGAAGCAGTGGACTTTTCCGAGCGAATCAGCTCCGAAGAAAGCAAAGATGGCGACCAATTTTTGGGATTCCCAACGTGTTATCTTCATCGACTATCTTCAGAAGGGAAGGACGATTGCTAGGAAATACTACAGCGATTTATTCACCCGATTCGATGCACTATTGAAGGAAAAACGCCCTCGTTACCCAGCCTGTAATATGCCTTCAAGGAGATATACAAAGATGAAAGATGATAAGGTGATTGGTATTTTTTATTTATTATAAGTGAAAAAAGGATAGTTGTACTATTTTAAACATTTAAATCTAAGCATTTTGTTGTTTCACTTAATAATGTAAAAATTGAAATATAGGTAGATTTTGTTCAACAAAAATATATTGTTCTTAGCATATCACTTTGGCTGGTTTTAGGGGCTTTCAAAGACTTACGATTAGAGTAGGATATATTTTAAGATACATATTCAGGTCTATTCTGTAAATTGGTTGCTAATAACAGTGGTTTACAAACCATTTACTTTTAGCAACTTAAAACCACACATATTTGGAAAACTGCAAAGTGATAAAATAAGCAACAATCCCTGAAGCATTTCCAAGTTATCCATTTCGCTAACCACTAGTCAACAATTTGCATTTTTTTAAAATTGCAAAAAATCTCCTAGCAAGTGATTGAGTTTCAATCGCTCAGATTAGTGGCTAAATAGCCACCACGAATTACAAATAGGCCTGGGGTAACTATACTGCATTCCTAACATATTGTTCGAGCATTGGAATTCTACCATCACCACCTCAGTTTCAGCACCTACCGCCTGAGTGTAATTTATGTTGAGAGAGATAATTTTTGAAACTGGATTGCAGAGGATAGTACATTAATAAAATGCTGACCATTACGTTTATTATGATACAAATACAGTAACTTAATTGGAAAAACATATAACGATTCATTTCGTATAATTCAGGTTATAAAAGTCTTACACTATATTTTTTGCATAAATAAGTGGAGGAGGTACTAAAACAGCTTTGATAGTAATCCAACATTAGTAAAAACTATTTCCTTTGCGAATAAACAAAAATTGTAGATACTCCTATTAATTCTCTTCACGTTTAATAGCAAACATATTCTGCGAAGGATTTCATATTTCTAATAAATTCTAATAAACATGTAAGTACATGTGCGCGAACATGACTTTGACTTTTTAGTGATGTCAGTGTAGTACGTACATTGCGTAATTCTATCTTTAAACCGCGTTGTTTAGCTTGGCTCATATGTACATGCGCCCACACACAATATATTATAAACAGTGTTTCTATTTAAAAATGACAGTAATGGGTTTGAAATAGAATCGCACGAAAATTGTAATCTGAAGTGAACATAACAAAGTTGGTAGTTGAAAATAATATTTACGATTACATTCGACTGATTCTAGGTTGTACCTAACGTTTTGTTGTTAATTTTGTTGTATAACATGGTGTAAGTAAAAATAAACTTCATAAAATGATGGTTTTATGTTTTTTTTTAATTAATCTATTAATCTATATAGAGATTTTTCTAATAATTAATGAAATAGTAGTGGAAAATCTAATATGTTCTCTAAAAACAACAAAATTGCAATAATGCTAAATTCGAGTAGTGTGAAAAATTAATAATATTCAAGTAATAAATGAAACTGCGGATATAAAATTCATTAAACACATTGTTCAGATAATGTAGCTTTGTTAAAACGACTATTTTATTAAAAATAGAATAAACCTTCAGCTCAAACTGTTAGAATTATTTGGATAGTTGTTGTTGCTGACAATCAGTCAATTCTGCACCAGCCTTTTTCTTTGCCAGACATATAATTTAATTAACAAAATATCTGAAAATAATCTACAATAACTTATAGTCACAGACTTATGTAAGTAGTTCAGATACTGTTAATTTAGTTCATTGATAATTGTTACATAGTAATTTATGTATATTTCATTAATAAATTACGTACAAGATTTTTAACGCAGTTCATAACTTGTTTATTTTAGTTCATTTGGCTTTAATTATAAAATTGACATAAATAATGTAATTCTAAAAATTTATGTGAAAAGCCATACATATTCACTTTTTTTCCAGATTTAACTGTCGTTCCCATTCAAATTGTATGTTAAAATAGAAAAAAAATTCGTAACGAATTGATAATGTTTAGATAAAATAATATAAATTATGAGAATTGTTAATAATCTGAAATAAAAGTTATGGAAGAAGAAAAAAATGAAGAAGAAATTGATGCTGTTGATTATGATTCTTACTTTCTAATTATAGATTACACCAAGAAAAGACAAAGAAAAAGATGCCGCAATGAGATTCATATGAAAATTAAAATTTCCAGCTAATGAGATTTCTATCCAAAGACGCAAACTTCCAAGCAGTTCCAATCAAACACCTGGGCTGGATATTGGACAAGAGACTCATCTGGCAAAAGCATATTGGGATGCTGAAGAAGAAATGTTTTATGTCGTTCCAGATTGCTGAATCTATTACACATATTACCATCTTTAACACTCAAGTGAAGTATCTGCAAATGCTGCAAAATAAATCTACACTAGAAAGAGTCGGAATATCGGAAAATCCATCAATTTAAGAAATCCTCATCCCTCAAGATCGCCCACAACCACAGATCAATATCCGCTACCGTACTGAACTTTTAGACAAACATTGATATATTCATGATTTTACAGTATAAAACATAATGTTAGGAGAAGATATTTTAGTCCTCAACCAGTTCTTTACTGTTTTGCTTGCAAATTTCCATTTAAAAGAGAATTTTCTATTTAACATTGGAGCTGACAGGTACCTTTTTTTAAAAAAAAACATCTTTAATTTGCAAAATTCCGAATATAGACCTAACCCGGAGAATTCGTTTTTCCAATTTTCTTATCCAAAAAGAGATTTTCGAAATATTTTTCAGTTAATTTGCAATAGTTCCGAATATATTACTATTTTACCCGGAGAATTCGTTTTTCCACTTCATTTTCTTATCCAAAAAGAGATTTTCGAAATATTTTTCAGTGTTTTAAAAGGAAAAACGATGTTGATTAGTTTTTTTTAATCACACGGCATTTCCACCAATCACAGCCTTGAATTTTCAGATTTTCTTATTAATTTCCATAGAAACAAACAGGAGATATTTTAACTTTTGAAAAAATACAGACGCACAATTTTTGAGCTCCGATAAAATTCCTAACCTTACTTTTGATCCAGTGATATTTAAAGGTTAAACTCCAGAATTCTAATCTAAAATCAGTTTTAACGTTATCCCAAGAGATATATAAATTAGAAAGGTGAATTTGAGATTCAAACTAACAAAAGAAAATATATCCCGAACTGTTTTACGAATCCTGAATTGAACTTGTTTCCTTCCGTTACTAAACACCCACTCCCCGAGAACTCCTCTGTCAAAGCTGTCAACCCACCATAGTACATCCCGGACCGAAAGGTTAATTCAGAAATAAAGATCATCCTCGTGTTATTGAATTCTTCCTGTAGTTTGAATTATTTGATTTTTGATTACTGATTTATTTATTAATTGTGTATACATTTGTAAAAGGGGCGAGTTCTGATTCCCGATACACTGATTAATGAGTTGCCTAAGTATAGCTAATTATTAATTTTATTGATTTGTTATCAGCGACATCCTGTAGTCACAGACCTTATTAATAGCTAAAGCAATTCTCCTCCTCTTTAAAAGTTTGACTAGTTGTATAATCTACAAATTTCATTATTTAACAAAATTACGTCAAGCTTATCTGGTGTTTTCTTAATTTTTTTTTTTTTTAATAAAATGAACAGATTTTATTAGTTATTTTTATTGTTGTTTATTTGTTGTAAAACTAATCATTTTAATTATAACAATTTTGGCTTATCCGCGAACCCAATGAACGACCCAATTCAATTCCATATCTGAAGATCATCGTAGTATAGTGTATTATATATTGAGTACAGTAAAATCTCTCTCAAACGGACACCGTTCCATAAGTTTTGTCCGGACAAGAAAAATGCCCGTTTAAGGAGATTATCTTGGAATAATTTAGTTCGAATAGTCTATACATTTGTTTGTGTTACGAAACAGATATTTTTTATTTGCATAGTCTTCTTCAGAATCGCCTTCTTCTTCGTTGAAACTTTCAATGTAAATTCCATTTAAGCTAATCTCCATTGAAAGCTGTGATCACATTGATAATGGTAAATAATCTTATGCTTCAAAATATTCGTCATTGTCGGCATTGGTATTGCATCTAAATCCAGGTTTTCGAAAACAGTTTTTTATTGTTGTATTGGCTACACTTAGCCACGCTTAATCAATGAAATACATATATGTATAGCATCCAATAAGTCAATATTGTAATTTTGGCATTATAGATATTTAGTGAAGATAAAATGTGTTTTATTATAAAAGATTTGCACCAAATTTTAAAGTTTTTTAATATACCCTGGTCTAATAGTAGACTAACAACAGTTAAACATGGTGACAGAAACGTGGCTTTTGCGTTTTCAACTCTAATTCCCATAGATGACAAGCAGCACTGGAGTAAAACCTTTCTACTTTGAATACCCATTTTTCTATCTAAGTGACAAATCCAATCACTAAATATAGCAGTGCAATTGTTAGTCGTTCTTTGAACATTTTTCCCCTATACACTTTTCTTTTTTTAAAGCAAATATTTTGTTTGGTAGTACACGATAAAACAGTTCCGTTTCATCTATGCAATTTCTTCAATGTTCATGTCGGTACCTTCAACAGGAATTGTTTCAAATTTAATATTATGACGTGTTTTGCAACTTCTCCACCAACCACTCGACGCATTGAATTTTTTGCAATTTACTTGTTCGGCAATTTATTTTGCTTTCAACTATTGTTCCTGAAAACGGAACACCTCTGCTACGAACTTTAATAAACCACTCATAACATTCTCTATGGATCCTACTTCGTTCTTCATGTAACAACTTTCTTTTCTGGTGGATATTAACAATCGAACATCAGAGTTTTTGTAGTTCATTCTTATTTTTGATTATATTTTCCGCTTGTATTTGCCAATTTTATAACATTGAGTTAAATTACATACACTCTTTTCCTTTTTCGTAAATATTAATTAAATCAATCTTTTCTTGTTATACCAAAGCGCGTTTTTGTTTCGAAATTGTTTTCATTCATTTTTCATTTGCAGTATCGGTTCACACTGAATACAAATCTCGAAATAGAGCAACTTGACATATTCATATCTAGTCAGATAGCTAGAAAAATATTCTGTTGTTCGTGTTCAATCAAGAGGATGTCCGCGTAATAGAAAACTTTTTATTTGGAGATAAAGCTTTGCACATCGGTGCTATAAATGGTGTCCCTTGAAGAGAGATGTCCGTCTAAGAGAGTGTCCGTTTTAGAGAGAATTCACCGTATATATATGTAGACTTGTAGAGAAAGTGTTTGGTAAATATAGCGGAAATTCAAGAATTGACTTGTTTAAAATTGGCAATCGTATGTTCATAAAATCTCTAGTTTATAAAATTTATATTTAAATTTTCGGCTAAACAGAAGAATAATCGTTAGAGTTTGACATTTTGCGGCTTGTTTGTATTACTACTTTGCGGCCAATTTATTCAATATCTGCAAGTTGAAACTATTCTCTATCTCTCATAGAGTGAACACTGTTCGCAGCAGTTACAGCGTAACTAACTGAACTTGCAGCGTTATAGTGAACAAATACGAGCAACAAATTGGTTAAAATATGCATTTTCCATGCTAAGTAGTGGTATAGTAACTCTAACGTAATCAGACTGCAACGTTGGCCCAATAAAATTTGAGCAAGTCCAACAGTTGATATTACAACCGCTTCTTTACCCCAAAAAAGAAACATATAGACTACATGTCATCATCGTTTAATAGTCCTTAATTTAAAAAAACCAATTTATCGTAACTTGTAACAGATACGCAAAACCTCCTTGAATTATCAGTATCTCATCTCGACGAAGATGAAGCAAGAACTGCGTCGTATCTACGAGAAGCAGCAGATCCAAGCATTATATAGACGTGATACCGTTGCTTCTACACAGTCGCATGTGAATACGTAAAATATCGTTCCTGCTGTGACTAGCAGGCCGTCGTCGTTCGATCACGTGTCCGTTCACGATTGCGCGACGTTGTCAGCTCATCACAAACACGTTCTTTCCTTTTTCAGCGGATCGTACGACCTCCGAGATGCGGCAACGTCGCCCATCATAAACACAAAACACGACAACGTCGCTCGTTTTTTCCTGACCGTTTTCTCGCCATCTCTTTTCATACGGCAGTTTCCTCTCTCTATATTCGCCGCTAGACGTAGCTAGACGTTAAGTTTCCTTCATACTATTCACATCGCAGGAGTGGAACGCATTACAGCATCACGAATTTGAGCTTTTGTATTTGGCTTCACAATCGTACACTGGCTGGGTTCTTGTTGGGAAGGTACAGTGGTCAACTTTTATACTTTGCTAGCTGTATTGAATCCACAAAAAAATATGTTTAGTTGACATTTAGTAAGTACTTCATTATAATTTTGGTAATACACATTATGAGAGTTGTTGTTGTTATTAAAACATTTATCTATATTTACTTAAACATCACTATCAAAACATCTGACGAGCTCTCAATATGTACGATCACATTAGTATTTACGCCTAGTGTGTGGGGCCAGTTTTTTGAAGTGGGGTTAACATTCTCTTCCGAGAACTTATCAACAAAGCAAAGATGGAATATTCTATTATGTTTGTATACAATACGAGTATTGTGAATGTACCTAACTAGAAATATGTTTCTCCATCTTCTCGTAAACCACGCAAGTTTACCAGCACAATTTAAGTAGCACTCATTGATTAGCGTTTTACAGGCATGACGCAAACAGTTACTAGTGTTAATACTATGCGTGATTCGATTGGTGTTAGTCAAGTTCAAGGCATCTATATTTTTATGTACCACTTAAGTATTGCAAAATGGCGTTAGTAAGAGATGGAACAAAATTGAAAATTTCGCGATGGGACTTGTAGAAGCCAAAAAGGGTGTAACCATGAATTTACTAAAGCAATGTTTTCATCATATTACACGTTCGATATTTGAACTCTTACTCATTACAGAATGCTCTAAACATAATCCAAAATTTACGCAAAATACCGAATTACACGAAGAATTTTTTGTAAAAATGATGCTCCTTCGGGGATGTAATTATGCGTTGAATTGGCTAATTAATTACGTGGCGAGAATTGAGAATTTCGTCATTGACTAGGACATTATGCCCAGTTAAATCTATGGTGTCCAGATGGCGTTGTTGGCCAATCAATTTATATTGGAATAATCACTCAACACATGACACACCATATAAGAAGTTTTAGGTTAATTAAAATTAATAGAAAAAAGGAAGTTGAGATATTAGAATAGAAAATATCGAATAAAACTTGGATACAAGTGCAGATAAATATTAGAGAACTAGAAACAGTATCTTTTTAGATAAACCCGAATCTGAGCGTATATGAAATCTGTTCAACGGATTTCTAGGCAGGGAACGTGTTGAAAATACCTATACTAACGGGATCGGCTCTTTCTACAGTCTCAACCTTAGCTTATGATGAAATAAAATGACGGATGTGAGATTAGATACAAATCAATTCAACCAGACACGTGGTCCAATTGCGGGAAAAAAATGATGTGAAATGGCAGGGTCTGGGTTTTAGTGATCACAGTGGAACCTGCTTAATGCGATTGTGAGATGGGAGGAGCTATTGACATATGTATCTCAATAAAAAAAGTCTTCAACGAATTTACAATTATCTGTACTCAAGTATCTTATCGGGTAGTACAGAATCGTCATAAAGCAATAACATATCCACACACTTGAAAGTTTTGCTTTCTCTCCTGCACTAAAAATGTAATTGAAAACGTCGAACATTGTCAAATAGAATAAACCAATAAATGGTTGTTAAGGTTAAGTTTCAGATTTAGATATAATTAAGGGTGATATTGCACTGCGACCTATTGATCTATTGTGACCCTTGCATGAGCTGTAAGTTGCTGGGGTTTGTCCGCTCTTAAAGCTCTCCGTCCAGTCTCAGAGCTTTAATGAACTGCAATAGCTGTGATGGTTTGAGAAACGATATTTCTTCTTCATCTATGACGTCTTTGACGAGATAATTGGCTCAGGTTTTCGTAATAGTGGTGCAGTTGGATGTCAGGTGTTCCCTAAGGTGGCAATGGCCCTATAAGGAAACGTGTGAGGATGCGCAGTCCGTTTCTACTTAGTTTTAGCAAGGTTGCTGCTCTATGATTGTCGTAGTTTCCAAGGAATATCTTGTAGTGTCTCAAACCAGGAAGATTCTCTGAGGGGATACTCTGAGCCCCTCCTCTCTACCGTTGAGTTCTTTTGTGTAAGTGCAAAACGGTTCCGGTCCCACAAACACAGTTGTGGCGGCTTTCCTTGCTAATGGATTAGCTTCTTCATTGCCTCTAATTCTAGCATGTCCTGGTACCCAGCATAATGCACCTCTGTTTTTCTTGCCTAGATTGTTTAGTGTGTTAAAGCACTCATGTTAGAATAAGGTTAAGTATTACAGACAGACTGTCCGGTTACCGGCTTGTTTTTATTCATTTTCTGGTTGGTACTACATAGTTTCGAGCTTTTCTGTCAATGGGAATGAGCCTAGAATTAGTTTGTCAGTTGAACTGTTATACAATACAAGTTAGCAAGACGAAAGCAATAAAGGTAAGTCTAGTATTACAAGTGAGGCTGATGACACCTGGTAGGCAGAAACTGTTGTCCGTCTCTAATACTTAACTTCCTTTATTGCTTTTACTAGTAAGGTGATTGCTGCAATTATACCATGAGCGCCTATTACAAACATTTTTTAGTTTACTAAAAATACAGTTTAAATAAGGTAATGAACAGAGCGCGGCAAAGTTATGAGTGTATGCAATCAATTAACGGATGCCGCTGAATAAAATACTAAATTAATAAATGTTTAGTTTACGCATTTAATTTATATCTAAAATTCAATGAAGATGTTGACGCATTTGCAATATAATCAATATTATAGAGACATTAGCATTACTGTATACGTCCGACATTTTTTCTATGGCAAAAAATAATTTAATTTAACGATTTGTTGATGTTTGCTGGTAATAGTAAGGCACAATAAATATATTATTTCCTGCTAGGTTTATTAGCAGCATATACCCTCAAGACAAACTTCCATTAACTTGTAGATTACAATATAATGAAAGCATCAAAACCAAGACTCTTTATCCTAAATTGATTCGCTACTGTTTGCAAATGGTTTTCAATTTGGGATTGTAAATATTATCACACAAGAACATATAGAGACTATCAATGTATTCTGAAATGTTTCTTGTATTAATTTTTTATACGTAAATTACCCGCGTAAATTACAGATAATAAACGTCCAAAACCAAGAGTTATATCCCCGATTTTATTACTTTTGGGATCGAAACGTCCGAAAATATCATTCAGGGTTATGATTATCATTTAACGATTCCTTAAAAATATACTGCAGTGCAATTGAGGTAAAACCCTCGAACCCTCGCATATCGCTGTAATTTGCGCAATAGCACACTGTTATTATCCGAATCGAAGGCTTTGAAGAAATCGATTAGAGTGGCCGTTCTCCTAAATTTCCGCTCCAATACATCATGAAAACTTCGTTGTTACATAAGACACCATTTATGGATTTCGATTTTAAACAGCTATACAGATATGTAGTGCGCATTGAAAATTAACCTAATCATATAGAATTTTTTAAAGATATCTGAATGTTTTAAATTGCACCAGGTCGTTAAGTTGAAATAAATTGATTTGCGTGCAACACTTTAAGGAAAAAGCATCATCACATAAGAAAGGAAAACACTAAAATTTTTCGATTTAAATTAAATAAAAGGAACCAGTACGTATGTATATATTTTCCATTTCCTCCCTGTGCAATTAATTTGTTCGCGAACACACGGCGGACATTTGATTTGGTAACATTTTTTAGTTAGTTTTTGCCGGGAATAAGCTTTCAAGTTACTTTCAACAAGAAATTAGAGAGTTGAAAAAGAGTTTGGCCTTACAACGATTTCTAGGGTGACTTAGCAAAAGTAGCATTTTCAATCGCTCACCATTTTCCCCTGCCAGTTGTTGAGTCAGCCAGGATTTAGTTAGTGAAATCATTGACATTTATTAAAATGATGCATTACATTGTGGCAAAACGTTTGTTGGTAGTGAGAACGTATTACAAAAATGGAGGGAATATTTCGATTCAGTAACCATTTTGGCGTACGTAGTCGACCATTACGATTTGCTATTGACAATTTGACCAAGAAATATGAGCACATAGACATGACAGAGACGGAAAGATGCTGTGAGTGCTGGTGTCGCAGAACAACCAAACACTTCTATCCGATTAGATCAGATTATACAGGTGTTCCATTTCCTCTGCACAGGCATTATTGTTTTTTTTTGAACCTATATTTTTTTAAATATTTATTTGATTTTTAATAATTATCCACTGAATGGAAGACCTGCAGCTAACGAATTATTTTAAAATTTCTATAGAAACAAGACTTTCATCAACAAATAGAACTAATGCAAAATGTTTCAGTTTCCGCAGATATTGACAAACTTTTATTGACAAAAAATGGAAGAATATATATAAATGATATGCGGTTTTATAAATATGGCGTAATCAGCCATTTGACTTGTTTAAATTATTTCGTCTAGAATTTTTTGAAAAGTAATGGAGTAAATTTGAAGTAATGCATAAATTTACTCACTGTTTACTATAATACTGCGTTTTTGACCTAAAATATTGAACTTAGGTATAGGGAATGGCTACTTGTTTGGCAAAGTTATAGAATATTTAATTCTGCGTTTTATTGATCAATAATATACAGGGTGTTCTATTTGAATTAACGGAGATTTTGCACATTTTGTTTCGTCAAATTTGATAACATTTTCTGGGCAACCCTTATACTGTAGGTCAGAATCTGACATGGTGTTTTGAAGAACCATTATTGCCTAACATTTGGTCTAAAAATAGCTTTTCTGTTAATTAGCGTAACCGCAAAATTTGCAATATTGTAATTGACAAAAATGTACTAGAAAAACATAGAAAGCCAAATACATATCTCAAAGACCGTCAGTTTTTTCATATGAATACCATACATAAAGTCCCTTTTATTTTTCATGTATATTCAAAATAAATTATTAAAAATATAGGTTCGTATTAAAAAAAAACAAAGTTGCTGCCTGTGCAGAGGAAATGAAACATCCTGTATAATCTGCATTATTTTAGGTTTGTAGATCTTGAGAAATGAAAAAAAGTTTCAATTATTTCTTATCAACCAAGATATTATCAACCAAGATATTTTTTTTTTTAATAATGTGGTGGACTTCCAGTGACTCCGTAAACTGTATCGCTTGTGGGCTGCAACCATGCGGTATAGTTTTTTGTTAGAATTAAAATAGGCCAAAACATTTCTATCTCTCCTTGGAAGATAAATACGAATAATATTTGCTACCACTACCACGGTTCGAGTCTCTGTTATGAGAGAAAAAACTTACTAAAACTCAACGTTTCGCTACTAGTATAAGTGGCTTCATCGGGAGCAAAAACTGGCCAAAAGGGGTGCCAGAAGGTCCATGGTAACTCAACGTTTAAACCACGCTAGAGGCGAAAACTTTCTCACAAGGAAAGTCAATGAATAAGCAAATAGAACTGATTTTGACAGATGACACTTCAATTGCTTACCAATTTTGATATGTGGTGTAAAATTGAATTCAAATAGGCATCTGAGAGAACTGATTTGTATCGATCTCATCTTCAAGGTCTACCATTTCGACCTGTGATGATAAAAAAATCGCGTATCGTATCAAAAGTATAATACACAACCAAGATAAATCTAAATACTATTTTGTTCATAATTTTATTTTGCATCAAATGGTCTAATGGTGGTGGCATTCCGTTTGAAAAAAGCCAATTTTTCAATAGCGGTTTTGAAACTTTCTAACTTTATTTTGAACAGCCTGTAAAATATTTTATTTCTATTCAAGCATACGCTTCAATCAATTACCATTGCATTAATCTAAGAGATTATTTCATAGCCTGCAAAATTTAAAAGTTATAAATATTTAAATATCTTAATAACTGTTATTTTACGTGTTGGTTACCTTAATTTTTTTCTCTTAAATGATGTATCCAAGTCAAATTTAAGAGGAAAAATACTAGCATTCCATTTAAAACACGATAGCTCATGAGTATTTCCGGTTACAAATATTTTTTCCTGAAAGGAGTATTGCCTGTTATACAAACGCTGAAAGTTTTGAAATTTTTGCAATAACCGCAAGTTTAAAAACTTCTAAAGCCTTAAATTATAAAATGTATATGGGTGGAGTATTTTTTGACCTTAGTAAGGCATTTGATGTTATTGACCATCAAACTCTGTTAAATAAAATCTGGTCTTTGGGCATAGGAGGTATTCCTAACAAGTTGGTGCTGGAGCCTTTTTCTGGCGAACTGCAAGAGTTATGTTTGTATAAATGGAGAGAATGACTCTACTAATAGGCGTTTTTTTCTTCCCATATCTATTTAAAATGCGGCGTGCCCCAAGGCTCAATTCTTGCACCTACGCTCTTCCTGATGTATACCAACTATCTGGGTATTCTGATTGGCCCCGGTAAGTTGCTATAATATACGGACGACACAAACATCATGGTGCCGGCATCACTTGCTGATGAGGTCTCATTGGCGTTGGTGGTCGTTGTTGACGGCATGGAGCGTTGGTGTGATGTGTGCTGTCTTACACTAAATTCACAGAAATCGCATCTTATGCAGCTCACATGCTCCACACATAATAAGGATGGTCTCGATGTTCAATAATAGAAGAATGCTCTTCAATTAATTTCCTTGGAGCATTGCAACAATTAGACTGGCTTCGGCGTTATATGGAATTAGGTAATTACGTAGTTGGGTTAATGTCGAATTCATTAGAAAGTTCTATTATATGCGTATGTGGAATCCAGATTGAGATACGGATACGGACTGATTTTTTGGGGTTCCTCATCGTTGGCCGCTGATATCTTTGTCCTTCAGGGCCATATTTCGCTATTTGGGGTATTAATCTATTACAAAAAGAATGAAAGTAGCTTTACATCAAACTATGATGTCTATAACACCATGAATACCCGTCACTCGCAGAATCCAAATGTACCGCGACATAGAACCACTTTATTTGAGAAAGGTCAATATTACAAAGCTGTAGGTACATTTCTTTTATAAATTTCCTGGTGAAATAAGGATCTGTAGTCCGCTAGCACAATTTAAAACTTTATCTGCTGCAACACAGATTCCATAATCGAGTAACTTTCTTTTTTGAAGATTTTCCTAGTATATTTTTTATATATTCTTGTTGTTTGTTTACCAATATTGTTGATGATGATTTGTATTATTTGTCTGTCTATTTACTCTGTTGTATTTGGTAAACACATGTAATACCGACAATGTCTATGTTCACCATGAACTCACGACAAATAAAGATTATTATTATGATTATATTATATTCATATTTGTAATATTTATACAAATATATAAGTGTACTCATTCGGAATTTTAGTAAGCAGAAAGTAATCTATTATCCATATCATTTGTGTTACTTCACAAATCACTGAATTTGAAACTATCCAACATTATTTCTAGGTAACAACGTGTAGGCAGGAAGATGGAAATTACAAATGAACGGAATCGAATAATTTTAGTAATTAATAATGATCGATATATTTTATAATCGAATGATTCATACGATTATTCATCGCGAAAAAAAATAGTATCGTTTACAATATTTTTTTAATTGCAGGTAGAGAATGTCAACTACCTACTATTTCAGAACAAATGAAATCATTCCTTTTAGTAGAGGAAACACAGATATAGAGCTTGTTTCCTATTCAAATTTTGTGCGACGTTATTTTCAGTATAAATCCATATAAACAAGTATAGTTCTTTCCACCATATAGCGACCCGACTAAAAAGCTCATTACGGGCAAGTACCTAATTATACAGAAGCACAGCTGCAGGTAGGCGTATTGGAAGTTCGAAATGAAAATGCGTAAATAAACAGGACTTTATCTACTTTCAGCACGGTATAAATTAATGTTGTTAAATCTACAATAAATTGTAATTTGTGTAAATGTGTAATTTCGCCTATGCAATTCCATTTGAAGAAAATATATAAATTAAAACTGGGATGAAACAACATCAAAAAAGTAAAACAATCTGCTAATAAATTCATACGTTCTATACATCCTATTTAATTTTTAGTTCGGTCCTGCTTGTGTATCGATCGTTCTAACATTTCTAATCGCTTGTTTGCAATTCCTGTTGTGTAACACAATAGACACGCATTAGTTTCCAATAAAATGTTCGGTCGCTATATAATGGAAAGAACTATACCTATACATTTGAATAAATTCACTGAATCCTTCGCGAATTACAATAAAAAAAGTACATGAAACACTCTTTACGAGAACCACCAGTGTATATGCATAGATACATGCAACACAGTATTTGCACAACGCAAAATATGCAAACAATGCCTAGCCGGGCCGGGCGAACAACGATCGTTCAACATAGCGATCGCTTGCGAAAGACCACGACCCTCACCGAGCGAACCCAAACGAACCATACGATCAGTTGCGTACGAGCGTTCCGCCATTTATAACTTTCCTCACGATATTCATTTGTGCGCTACGTATAATTCCGAGTGCAAAATAATGTCCTCCCCATTCGAATGGACATACGATATGATACTGCAACTGATAGATGAGTACAAGAACAGACCAATACTGTGGGATAGAGACCATAAACATTTTAGAAACGGCGACAGGAAGATGAGGGCATGGGCGGACATGGCGGCCGTGTTCAATCTCAGGGAGACGTGGGAGGTAAAAGAAGAAAATGAACTCGCTGCTCGCTTCGTACCGGAGAGAACGGCACAAAATACGGGCGAAGACGACCAAACCCGGAGAGAACATCGTATCGACCTGGTTCGGTTTTAAAGCGCTCGATTCATTCTTGCACGAGAAATATTTGGATGCTTCGCAACGTTATCCAACACAAGTAAGTTCCGTCTAAGAAATGTTACAACGTTTTAAATACGTTTGTAGTAGTAGCAGGTGTTCAATATAATTTAAAGGTGAAACAATTACGATCAGTGTTATTATCTTTATTGCCATCAGAGTAGGAGGTAAATGTATTTGAAATTTAGGGTATCGCAATAAAAAAAGAAAAAACATTAATGTGGGATATCCGAAGAAAGTGTAATAAGATTTGCATAATGATAGAATAACTGTTAGAAATCGTTTCAATAAAATTTGTTGAGAAACACTGGTAAACTCGCTTAAAGGAATCAAAATCATTTGCATTTATCTGTTGCCATTCAAATATTGGGTTAGAGATGTTAAATTGAAATTTATTAGGAAAAAATAACAATACCTCACACTCTCGAAGGGTAGACATTTATGCCCAAGCCAATAGGAATAAAAGCATATAATTGTAATCTTTTATAAAAACACCCTTAGAAAATGTGCTCCTTAAATCTTTGCGTTAAATTTTTTGAATCTCTCGTTTATTGTGTGTGATATCCTACCCTTGCAATAACGACAGCTTTAAATGTACAAGAAGTCCATACAAATAATCTATTTTTAGGTATACCTGTAGACAAACAGAAAGATAAATCAAATGTTTGTTCTAATGTCATGTAGCCAATTTAATTTCTGCGAGCTTTGATCCCATACAGCTCTAGGTCTAAAATGGTGCAAACACAAATTTCGCGACAAGAACAAGGAAATATTTATCTCAGCAACCAAGAGCTAAAGATAATTATGGGTCTTCTGATTGGCTGGCCGCCGAAGATACCATCTTAATGTTGCTGCTGAAACCTGCACTTTACAGTTCAGAAACAACAGCTTGAAAAGCTTTCAGTATCTAACGACTTTATCATTCGAGGAGATCAGAGGAGAACAGGTTAATTTAATCTCATCTTCATATTAAGTTAGTTGAAGTTCAGATTTAGGCCACTATATTTGTCAAGGATCACTGGATTTGGAACTTCATTTTCGCACTTGAATGCAGATACTCATATATTTGGTATTTATAAATGTCCGAAATAAAATTACATTTACGTTGGGCATTGACTTTATAAACTCGTACAGGCAGAGATTTACGGTACATGAATATGAAAGCAACATTAAAAAGAGAGATTGAAGCTAACCAATAGCCGCATCAAGCAGAAGCCAACAGTTGAGAGCGGCTACATAGCACTCCACTATGGTTGGCTAAAATTTAAATTTCGACCAATCATATTACAGTGCTATGTAGCCGCTCTCAATTTTTGGCTTCTGCTGCATGCGGCTAATGCGTTAAAGATAAAGATGGAAAATTTAAGGGTAAAAGCCTACTGCTACCATTTGACAGAATTTATTCTCGTTCGATCCCTATCCGCAGGTTTGTTTTGCCCTTACACTTTTTAGAACTTTCTACAAGATCTCTTGATGTTAACTCTCTCATGTACATGTCCTGTCCATAACCTTGTAAAGTTAATTGTTTTGGGGCATTAAAAAAAAATTGTTTTTCATCCGAACAAGATTATAGCGGATTTGCCACAATGACTGTTATAAGATACATAATTGTCAAGTAGTTATCATTGTCATACCCCTATCAACGTCATCAATCACGGGCACAGAATACCATCAAAAAAACTATGACAGTCATATTTCATCGTTGTTTCCTCGCTTGAATGACATTGAAAATGCCCGGAAATAATTAGTCAGAATTAGATACCGCTATCTAATAAATTATTGTCGTTACAATAATCTTTGCAATAAATTTACCAAAATATGTTTTTTTTAAAACAAAGGCTTAGGTACTAAAACATATGAAACCAAAATATATTTTCTTGAAAAACAAAACAACGACGCATTTTCCTTCTCTTAGATTGAGTCTAATAATGTAGCTAAGGATATTAATTATAAATCTAACTGTTCGATTCTAAACACATATTTTAAATAAAAAATTACACTTAAGGGTTATTTTGAGTTTTCTGCAAAGATATTGAGTCATCTTAGATAGGTTTTAGTTTAAAAATATTTATGGGATGATTTAGTTTGAGTTTATACATTTCCCTAAAAAAAATTGATTAACCACCTATTGCTACATAAACAATTTTCTGATTAACCGGTCAATAGCCGCAGTGGTAAAGCGTTTCAATTATCTGGAGGGACGGTGACATTTTTTCAGAGAGTTGAAATTCGTATCGACTTACCATTCACTGTTGGGAGCAAAGTGATTAACAGCGCGGCATTATTAAAGGCGATATGATGCTGTCACAAAGCCATTTGAACACAATTTACACACACAAAACTACACCGCTAGAGTTATTTTCATCGTGAGTATTGTAGCAAAGCCTAAAACAAGAAAGTTCTTTGATGATCAAGCTGTTGACATCCGGATTCAAATTGGAATTTTTTTATTTAATCATTCTTCTATTATGAATATAAAAGAGGAATTAGTAACTAATTTTATTTTCTCATTTTATGGTAAATTATATGCTTGTGACATCATCTCAAACCACGTTGAGCTTTTGTCGTTTTATAAATAACACGATTTGTTTCCAAAAAAACCTTTTTTTCTAAAGTAAACAATTTTTCGGCCAAAAATAGAATTTATGCTTGAGGTATCTTTTTTTTGTCAAATTCTTACACCAAAAGCTTCCTATATGTCAACGAGCTTTAAAAGATATTGATAAGACTTTAAGACTTCCAAGTTTCAGAAAACAAATCATTTCTTTGTTAGAATTATAAAACTTCTCAGTTACAAGCGATGTTTTAAAAATAAAATATTCGTGTATAAATTTTACATAGCCGCCTAAAATATTTCCACAGAAATAACTGGTTCTAATACCGATATTTCCATTTTATTCTATTGAACAGTTTTTGTAGATTCCTGCCAAGTTATTTTCAATTATTTCTAAGAATTCCTTAAAATAAAAATAAACCTGATCATTAATAATAATAATGTCATTATTAGTAGATGACAAGAATACATCACATTATTTTGTTGAACACAAGCCTAGTAGATAGTGCTTAACAATAAGAGACCTTGTGCTAGCAGTGAAGACAGAATAAAATAATATAGTGTTATATAAGTTTATAGGTTAAACTAAGTAAATACAAAATGTAAAAAATAAATTTCTGAAGTTGACAAATCTTATGTGTGAACTTTAACCTTCCAGTAATAAAAATTAAAAAAAAACTGGGTTATGGAAACGATAAAACAATGTATACTACATAAAAGTTATTCGATTATATTAAAAGAGTCATATAAATTTAGACTATGAAGTTAGTATAACGAAACTATACTTTCATAGACTAGAAACCAATGAAATTGCTGCGATCACTTAACAATTTGACAATTGGTCTATTTGCTTAATTAAATTTTAATTGAAAGATGTTAAAAATGATTTTTAAAAATTAACACTTTATAAAATTGCTCATAGAAATTTTAAAGAAAAATATTGAAATGAGATGTATTGTTTAGACGTTCAAATATGTCGATGCAGTCTTGATAATGATTTTCAAACAAACTGCATATATTGCATACATAGTCTTATTGTAACAGTTGTTTTCTTTGTACTATGTATAATCTCGAACAACTGAGTCTGGTTTTCGTTGTCCTTACCGGTTTACTTGATATTTGTTGATGAATACAGAATAACGATGAGATAAATAGAACTAAATATTTACACTTTGGTTTAAGTTTTAGTTCATTAAACTGGACCAAAAACGAATTATGATAGCATATTTACACAGTTGTGGTATGTTTGAAACTTTTCAAATGCAAATAGGCGAACAAACTTTTATATCTCCTAATTTTTCATTTAATCAATTAATAATACTACAATAATTATTTAGGTATATACTGTGACTATCTTTTAGTAACTAGTAACAAACAAAAGAACCATTTAACAATAATTGAATTCTCTGCTAAGTCTGTTAATTTATTCACACTATAACCGAAGTTGTTTATTTGCTAATTCAAATTTAATTCATTTTTTTCCACAAATTATGTAGTGGCGTAGATAGATAAGTACAAACGCAAATCTTAATTTGTAATTTTTAATCAAATAAACATGGAAAAATAAAAATCACCTAACTTACTAGAGTTTACTCTACAAGATACAGAAGTTCCTTTCAACTACTTTAATCAGAAAATCTTTATTCGCCTACTTTAGCAACAACCAACTTATCTAAATACGTTCGTTATCAACGATCTTAATTTGATTTCTACGAATCGTATTTCCGAAATATCAGCTCGCAAACTAATTCTCCGGCATCCATTTCAGGACGAAGATGGTACGGATTTCGACAGCCTGGAGCCCGAAGCGCAAATGGATTTCATTAAAATAGAAAGTCCGGGCCCGGTGATGTTTTTGAACGACGAGGATCTTACGATATCGAATGGCGTCGTGGAACAAGATGCGGAAGATAGCGGCCATCCTAAGAAGAGGCAGAGAGTGTCGGAGGATCCTTTACGTTTCAAACAGCATCAGTCCTCCACCTCCGTTAAATCCGCAACGGCAAATAGGGACGATTGCGATGTATTCGGTGAATACATAAGCGGCAAGATGAAGCATTTGGATCACAAATCTAAATGCGTGGTGGAATATCTCGTGAGCAACATACTATTCCAAGCGGATATGGGGAAATTTCGCGATGACAGTTTCGATTTCGAGAGTTTAATTGGACCTTTTTCGTTTAGTGGTAATAGTTCTTACTCTAATAGAACCGAATGTAATCAGAACCAAAATTAATAAATGAAACGTAGAAATATCGAATATTTTTTGTGTATTATTTACTTATTTTTTGGAACACAGATAAATACGAGGGCGTATTTTTATCTACTTAGTCATGAAAAAAAGCACATAAGAGATCAAAAAAAAAATTTTTCTACATAACTTCCTTCAATACTAATACACTTATTCCATCCTTTTTCCAATTGCCCCATATCCTTTTTCAACAGCTTCTTTGAGTTGTTCATCAGACGCAAAACGCTTTCCCCTGAGATGCTTTTTAAAATTTTTGAATAAGAAGAAGTCTGACGCAGCTAAATCGCGGCTATAAGGTGATTGATATCTGCTGAACTTTGTTTGTCTTATGAACCCGGCAATTGTCGTGCAGCAACAAGTTTTTTTGTGGATAAGAATGCGAGCGTTTTCCTCTGAAGCAGTTTTTAAATTTTCAATTATGTTTGCGCAGGCCTCTCCATTTATGGTAGACCCCATTGGCATATATTCAATGAGCAAGACTCTTTCAATATTCCAGAAAACAGTTGCCGTGATTTTTTTTCCAGAAAATTGTGTTTTTGCCTTTTTTGGTGGTGCAGACCCCTTATGAACCTACTGCATGGATTCTTGCTTAGTAGGAGGGTCCCAATGATGTACCCAAGTCTCATTTCCGGTGATAATTCGAGATAAAAATGTTTTGTCCCTTTCCAACTCGGCCAAATTTTCTTGAGAAACTTCTTTTCTGTACAGTTTTTGTTCAGATGTAAGCAATCTTGATTCTCGGCCCCATCTAAAGAGTTTAGACCAATATTTTGCTTGAAAATAAGATGGTGCAGCTTCCCCATACATAGCAACCATTCTTTCATGAATTTCTTTTGGACCATTGCCTTCTTCTGCCAGCAACTTTATTACGCTGCGATGATCAACCTTAGGTTTACTCAGTTTATCGAGAAGTAGACCGTCTCAAATCTCTGTAAACAGCACAAACTAAACACAACTTATCACATGTACTTCTAACAGTGATAGCAATTTCTCAATAATTTGTTTGACATCGTCACTCTTCTGTTTCATAGGTAGGTAGATAACATAAAAATACGCCCTCGTAAATTATTATAAAAATATCCTTCACAACGCGCCAATTTCCCAAAAAAAATTAACAAGTAAACCAAAACGTTCGCTTCGGTAATGGAGTTAAGCATTTAGACTCTACCTCCTATCTAACTTTGACTAGGTCTAAACCAGCTCTAGGTTAACTCATATATAGGTTATCCTGTCCAATCAACCAAAGCGCTATTTTTGTTAAATCTTATGGTAAATTGATGCAGAACCCTTTTTGCTTTCCCTCTTTGCCCGAATCAAGAGTGCTATCAAATAATATTGAGTTGAGGTAGTACTCCAATATAAGGTTGGTACATTTTCGTTTTATATGCTTAATTAGTTTAGTTTCGTAATCAAGGCAGTATTTTTCGTACTGGGTGCTGTTCAGTTCGGAAGTGTGTAGGTCCGATTTTGCATCACATCTAAAACGAAAGAAATAATTTAATTAATTATTTCTAGTTGGAGATAAGTTACTGCTGTTTTCCCTACGTTTTAAAGAAAAAAAAGCAACTCATTCCAAATTTCTGGGAGGACTGCATAAATATGATCAGTGTTAGATGGTGTCGAAACTCGTCTCTTAATTAGGATGTTAATTTTTTCTATTAAATGTGCAAGGGTGGACCCGCATATTGTCTTGAAAACGTATTACTCTTTCTCTCTGTATTGACAAGTTCTATGCAAAGAAATACCAGGATAGTCGCCGACAATCGTCCTTTACTGAGGAACATTCCTGGTAGTGGCCTTTGGACTTGCTACACAATGGAAAGTCGAGTTGTAGAGCCACACCTACGTCCAAGTTCAAATCATTTCAATTTTTTTGGGTTTGTTACTCTGTACGTGAAATTGTAATTATTACTGTATATTATATATATTTTTAAACCTGAAAATCGACATCTTTTAAACGTTCACAATTGTTCTGGTTTAAATTTTAGCCTTCCTCCATGGATGAACTAAATGAGACGCACAGGCATTCACTGCCTCCTTCAAGTTCGAGGTTGTTCTAGATGTCCTCTACATTGTTTCAAATCCTTGTAATGAGCAACGGAAATAACATTAAAAGCTTAAGTTTATCGAGAAGTGGAGGACGTAAGTGAAAGAAGAGAGGATTTCGTATTAGCGCCATATCTCTTGAATTATTCAGGTTTTGATGTTGAAACCTTAGAAACAACTGGAACAATCGGAGTGGGTAGCGTAACGCCAAACGATCAAGTAGTCAATGATTATACGTTTTTAAAGCTGATTTTCTAAATGGACCACACTATATGTTGTTATGTAAAATTTGAAAGTATTTTCACTGTACTTTCGGTTTGGTTAAACATTCCTTGTCCCTACAATAGTTAAAAAAACTGTAAAAGCGTGGTTTAAAATGTGTGATTTAAAGCGGACAAGGGCATTGAACTGATAATTTTCAGATAAAACTAACCGAATATCTAGTATCTTTTAGTATATCTATTCAACATTATATTTTTAGAATAGTAAGAAACAAATTTATTAATTTATGGAATAAACTATACAGTATATCATTTTTTTTTTAATCAAAAAATATAATCCTGATTCGATATTGCGTTATAGAACTTCCTACTTACTTATTTTATCTCCCACAAGAACAAAAGATGTATTGGACTTTATATCACAATAATGAATCATTCTGTGTGTTACAATAGGACGTATACATCTACGTATGCAAAAAATATATGCTAGCAAAAAATTTCAGCATAGTTAGAGGGTTAAATACTCTACGAATCTATTCAATTTAATAATTTTCTTTTAAATGATGGATCTTAAATTATTGTCCAGTACCTTTCAAAAATAAGACCAGCATATGGCACACCCTCTTTGGAATTAAATAGAGACGAACCTGCAACAAATAAATCTGTTAGATATTAAAATATGTAATGTTTGTTAGTAAAATAATTTTATGCATTTGATAACTCTGAAATTATCGATAAACCCTTCAGATGTATTTATTGAATGTTGTAATTTAGAATCAATTGAAATTGAAGTTTTTAACGATGAAGTTATATGGGGTTGTAAATCATATTGTGGAGTAATTAAACCGCATTTTATTGATAATAGATGCCCGAACACATTTAACAATACTGCTACAAAGGATTTAATAGAAATTAATTATGAAATTAATATATTAATGTTTGATTCCGATTAGTTATTGTGGATACAAATATTTATAACAGTTAATAACTTTCTCGTCTTGATGCTGTCCAGGTTTTATATGAGAAAAATGTACATTACATTTAAAAAATAATGTCCTCCGACATGTTTAAAACTCAAGTCTAAAGTTTACGTTTTTTTTTTAATAATTAATCATGCATATTATACTCGCACAATACCGTACATATCTGCATTTTTTTTCATCGCTTTAATAGTTATAAACTTTTCTTGTACACGGCTATTGAATGATTACTATTGTAATTTCCCAGTAACATAGACCAGACATTCTCGTAAAAACTAATCGTACATATCAATCTAATTAACCGTAGATAAAAATGAATTCTTAGCGTAGTAAGTTCTCATTAGTGTTTCTCAATAAATCGTCGAATTAAAATACTTGTAATAATTGCAAGAATTAATTGTGGCTAGGCGACAAGAAAACATAACTTTATTTATTTAACTTAAGACAATGCTAGAAACATTGCTTTTGATAAGAAGTAAGGTGGATGATTCACATATTTTCACGGAAATCTAGAATAGAAAGAATTCCACAAACGTATTTAATAATGTATGTACCAATTAAAAATACCGAGTAGCTCAATAAAATGCACACAATGCTATAATAACATTCTCGATGGTAATGAACTGCATCGTCATCTTAACACGCTCAATCAATCTCTGATAGGACAAACTATACTACATATTGTACCCAACATATTGATGCATTTTTCCACATTACAATACCAACTTCAATTTAAATTATGCCACAGTAGAACAAACAATCTTGTCTGCATACCCCCATCGTCACGTACCATGTTGCCAAATCGGTTAATACAGAATTTATGGATTTGGGTCGTCATTACTGATTGTATGCACTAATCTTAGATTTATATTCCACGTTATATTCTGCAAAATTTTATAAACGCACCTCTTTTATGCTTACTAAATATTGTTAAAAATTAAAGAGTGTTAGTGGCGAAGAAATCCGAAAAGAATCCGCTAAGACAAAACCACTAGTAATGTCAGAGTAAGAGGTGAAACACCTAGAAACTGCACAATTGGACACGTTGGCAATGGGCAAGTTTATAGTAATCCAAACGAGATCTACGTCTATCGGCGCCGGATATTGCATCGAGCATTGATACACAACGACGAACAAATGTTTCTGTTATCACCGTCAAGATTGAGGTAATTTTTGGCAGCAGGTTTAAAGGGATGCATCGGGTGCAAAAAACCGTTTTGAAGAGCATGCATAAACAGAAACGCTTAACATGGGCAAGAGAGCATGCAAACTGGTCACTGGATGATTGGAACGCAGTTTATGGACTAACGAATCTAAATTTGAATTGTTTTTGGTACGAAACAGAGTTTTTGTTTGTCGACGACCAGCGAAAAGAGCTAGTGAGGCCTGCTTAATGCCGTCTGTCGGAGGTAGTAGTGTTATCGTTTGGGGTCGTTTTGCTGGAACAACTACGGGTGATTTAGTTTGATATTTTGCAAAATCATACTATTTCGTGTGGAAGCCGTCTTGTTAGTGAGCCATTTGTGTTCCAGTAAGATAATGACCTCAAACATACGGCCCGAATCTGTAAACACTTTTTAGGGGAGAAAGCAGCAAGAAATAAACTAAAATTATTGGTTTGGTCTCCTCAAAGTCAGAATTTATCCCCCATCGAGCTCTTATGTGATGAGCTGGATCGAAGGACTACACAGCAACAACCTCAGAACACCCAAAAGCTATGGAAATATTTACAGAATGCGTGACGGCATATTGACGCGAACTATCTCGAAAAATTGCTTCGAAGAATGCCTGAAGCAGCGGTTATGAAAGCTAAAGGAGGTCGCAGACGAAAATAATCTTACGAGCTAAAGAATGCACGGATATTATATTTGAATAAATTTACTTTTATTTGACCATAGTCACTATTTTGTATAAATTCATTAATAATTACTTTCGTTGCTGGTTCCACACTTATGGACAAATATAAGTTTAGGGTCAAGCAATTCAAAAAATTAATTATTTTCTGTTAGGTAGGAACGATTACGATTGAACCAAACTATCATTTTTTTCTTTCAGTTACAGTCGCTTTCGGTATCGTTGAAGCTTGCACTCTATTAAAAATGTGTGAATGGTATTTGAGAAAGTCGTCTGGAATACTTGAAATGGTTTTCTCTTTGCAGATTTTCTATTAGAAAATTCTACAAGTTGCGTGGGTTTGAAAATGTATTTACAAAAGCGTCACAAAAAACGCAAGATAATTATATGTTTAATGTAATTGCTACAATATTTAACAAGCACAAACTCTTCTAATTAACACTAAAACCAGGAGCTATTCGCTATGTGAGTGGAAGGACCACATTATCTATTAGTGCTGTAACAAACATCTACTTCGTCGTCGTTAAGGCATTTTACTGCGACCAATGAAATCTATTGTGAATACGCTTAATCTTTCAGTCCCAATTGATCTCCCAACTTCTAAAGAAATTCACGATCTTCTTGGGGTCTATGACTCTGATGTCAGCCGGTTCTAAGTGCGCCTGTTCGAAGTGACAGTGCCTTTGCGGACTATCGCCACGCAGTCCCACATAATGTGTTCTGCCGTTTCACTATGTTCGGAGCAGAATCGGCATTTGTCGCTGTCTACCTTGCCCATCTTCTTGAGGTTATACCTGAGAGGGCCGTGGCCAGTGAATAAAGCTGTGGTGGTGCTCTCTCTCTTTTATTGAAATCCAGCAGAAATTTTACCTTAGTGGCTGAAAAAGTAATGAACTTTTTTGATTATCTTAGTTTTGGAATGTTAGTCCAATGGAAGATTTTTTGATTAGTCTCCCACTCTTAGGTGGCTTTTGGTAAGGCAACAAAACGGCTGTGGTAATCGAGATTCTGCGCCTTTCTTTGCAAAACCGTCGGCAGTGTCGTTCCCTTCGCACCCCCAGTGAGGGTCGGCAGACAGTCCCAGGTTAGCCTCGACTCAAAGGTACATGCCCCTAGAGCCTCAGGCGCTGCTTGACTGTCTAAGAAAATATAAATGCGTGCATCTTGGTAATGTCTTTTCAAACATTCCTGGGCACATTGCTCAATGGCATGCATTTCTGCCTGAAAAATTGTTGGGCTTGTACCTAAGGCCACCGAGACATTGCATTTAAAGTTTTATTCGTAAGATAATTACAATGATACGTTTATTGAGTGTCAAATAGAAGTTATCTGCAAAATAAAGCATTGAAGTTCCTAAATTTTATCTGCCAGTTAGCATTATCTGTCAGTTACTTACCTAACACTTTTATCCTCACATTGATAAACCCACCCTTAAAGTTATAAAACTATAGTTATAGGAAATCAAAAGTATTGTAGGAAAAATATTAAAATCGACACAAAAATATGAAAGAGACAAAGCAATAAAAATAGAAAGTCGACTAGACACAGTTAGGTTTGAGTAATAAGAATTGATTTCATTAAGAACGAGAATTGTCAATAAATGTGAAAAACACAAAGAAATCGATGGAAGCCTGAACACAGCTAAGAAGACAGAAGGTGCAATTAACTACCTATTAAGAAACTCAACAATTATCTTGGGATACGAAGAATATAATAAGACGTAATTAATGGATTTTCGATGCTTTGCTGAATGCCCTAAAAGGATTTATCTCGGTCGATAAGTTTAAAAAAATTGCATTAAATACGGACTACTGCAACCTGCTGATACACATAAAAGAAAAACAACCTGATATCATAAAAACGAGTAAAAAATTTTGAGAAACATAATAGGCTGCAATAATTACACTTAAGATTCAGAAATATAAATTTTGTGCATAAGAATGAATAAATTTTGAAGAGTGCATGTTGAATACCACAAATAATGTTCTCAAGAGATACTTTAGAACAAAAAAAATGCATCATGTTGTAGCATTTAAAGTGTATTCCTATTTTCACCAAAGAAAACGTCAATCGAAGTCATTGGTAAACAGAATATATCTCGACAAAATCCTAAGTAAAATTTTCGTGTTTGCTGAATCACTTATACCGGATTCCGAACCAACTGAGACCCGAAATAGTATTATGATAAGAAGACGATGACCATAGCAAGGACAAAACCGAATTCGTACGAACGATGAGGGTCGAAATCGGTCGAATGCTATCCCGGATCGCAATTCACTTGTTTCTTGTTCTTCCCTGGGTCGTAGCGTGTCACTCGGCATCCGCCACATATCGATTTTCTACGTTCGAAGTCTGGTTTTGTAGACCTGAAAACATATGTCTACGTGCTAGCTGGGGACGGAACAAAAAGAACCTGTGAAGCGGCGACGGCTGTACACAGCACATATGTTGAAGGGAAATATGCTGCAGTATTTCGGCATTACTCATTTATGAAGCAGATGTAAATTACTCTTGATGCTGACGGAAAATTTTCGGCATTGCATTCTTCGCAAAAAGATTTTATTTTGTCAAGTTTGATATTTTTTCAATATTGATTTATTTTGTTAATAGACACTATTCTATTTTCAAAGAATAATTGAAATTTTCTCATTTTAATCACTTGTATAAAAGAGCTCATTCCCATTGGCGAACAATGTTTATTTTCATAAATGTTAAGTATATAACCCCAAACATGTTTAAGAGAATAGTATAGCAGCCAATAAAAATTTATAAAAAAATCTTAGACCTGATCAGCTGTAGAAGACATTAATAGAGATAATGCAAAGCAATCCAATTTGACCTTCTAAATCACGTGTTGGCAATGAAAGCATAGTTCATACATTGGAATGTTCATATTAAATCAACAATGCTCTGAACGGCAGATGCAAAAAACCATGGAATCATTTAGAAAAGCATTCACTAGAATACATAACTTATTTGGTCCCGTTCTGACAGCTGTCAAAATGGTTAGCTTTTCTTAGTTTGACAGTTATAACCATCCCTCCAAAAATGGAAGAATCTAACTATGAATTTATTTTATTCATTTTCCTAACAGATGTCAGATTGTACGAAAAATTATGTGCCGCGTTTATCTCCATTTCATATTTGACATTATTTTGTTGATATTGGCGCTACTAAAATATATCTTACAGGTGCCAACTTGTAAAAGCAATCAAATTTCCTATGTACATAGTTAATTTGCATGGTTTTGATAGTTGCACGGGTTATATACATATATTTTTAAACTATCAAATTCCCGTTTTGATAGTTGCAACAGCAATGTGTTGTATAAATTTGACAGTTATAACTGTCACAATACTCTCAGAGTATGTATCCGAAATTTTGAACCAGCCGTATGAGGTCCCATTTTTAATCAAAAATTTTAAAGGAAGGGGATGCGCTTGGATAGATTTTCATGTTTACGTAGGGTGTTGTAGGCAATAGATACAAGCATATATGTACATTTTTCTACTTATATGGGAGGAGGCGGGGAGGAGGGGGTAAAGTTTGGGATACGATATGTACGGCATACTTGAAATTCTTTCATTTATATTAAAACTTTTTAGTGCATACTTTCGGTTTTACCGGGAAACGAAATCATATTTCTTATTTAAATGCAACACTCTGCATAGTTTGGTTTTCATGGTTGGACCAACATTTTGATTTTATATTTTAGAGTCCAGAATGTTGTAACCACACTAGAAATTATTCTAGCTAAATAAGCAACGCTGGAAAAATACGAATATTACGTTCTTTTGTTTTACCTGGTTATTAATAGCGTTAAAAAGTCCAGTTTGTCACTTTTTCCGGGCAAAGTAGCTGTTTTAAATGGAATGTTATAAGTACTAGCAGGTATTTTATGCTGGAGCCAACCACTCAACGTGAAAACGCTGTATAAGCTGAGCGCAATATACGGTCACGAGATGATACATCAGTCGCCAGCGGACATGCTGTATAAGGGCCTCCTCGTAAGCTGTTTTCTGAACCAGGTAATCTGGCTTCAGAACCTGAGCAGCTCTAAGGGGTGCTCCCTTAAATAGCGTATCCACTTGAAACTGATGAATCATCACGTGGCCGTATGTTGTACCCGGCTTATACAGGGTGTCCACGTTGAGTGCTTCTCCTAGTGTCAACATAGAATACCTACTAGTACTTATATTGGAATCAAAATTCCCGATAATTTTTACAACACGAAATACCTTATGAGTTTTTTCGAAAACCTATTACATCTTAGCTATAAAGTTAGATTTAATAGTTATAATAGGCACAAAATAAGGAAGAAAGTAACATTTGAAGTTCAGCAGAAAACAAAACTTTTAAATTGTAATGGAAATCCTACTAGGCATAATGTATGTTTCGTACTTAAAATAGTCCAAAATTACTAAAGTTTCATTTCAAAAATGAAGATGTGATGGCATTTTTGCCTTTTAATACACATACATGATAAAATTACAACCTACCTACCATATCTCCAATTTTGTTCAAATAATCGTATCAATAAAGAAAATATAAATCTGTACTTATGGCCTAAGAGACCCGGCAGACCCATCATTTTAACTCGATTGGAGTAATGAAGGTAGTTTTAATTTTCTACCTTTCCGAGCACACTAATTGGTTTTAATTATAATAAGATAAAATAGTATAGGAATTAGTAGGCTATTGTCGCCACACGTCTATACTTTGTGTTTTATTTCAGATGGTAACACCGGAATAATAATTTAATTGTTTGGTAAATTTTAAAGTCTTTTTTCTGTATATAAACATTATGAAACTTTATTAAGGTGCCAGACTACATTTTATCCTTAGCAAAAACTAACTAGCCTATTGTGAACAAAAATAAAAAATAGAAAAAACTGAAGGATATTAGAAAAGTTTTTTCTAAATAAAACTTTATTAAAAAAGTCCCAAGGTTGGTTTTTGATAATCCTAGTCTCAAAAGATATTGAATAAACGAACTAATCAAGGAACACAACAAAATTATCACAACATCTTAGGCAAAATAATGATTTCGTGAAGGCCTTCACAAGCTTGAGTTTTCTCTCACAAATTTTTTGGCCTGTTTTTCTACACATTTGCTTTTATAATTATCCATAAATAAAAGTCTGTATAGAGGTTACATCGAGAGATCTTGGCGGACATACATTAAAACACTATTTTGAGTTATTCATTTTCTAGGAAAGTTCTCAAAATCAGTCACCATTCAAATCATAATTGAAGGAGATTCATATATTAATTGTTTTGCAACTGATACACCAGCATGGAATAATAGACCACTTACTGTAAAGTTAGCTACGTCATTTTAAACAAAATCATCGTTTAAAATTGTGATACAAGCTACTGAATTCTACATTCTATTGAAATTATACAGAACAAAACATCAGTTATAGCATTCACAAAAAAAAATCTTTATGCATAATAAGGTAAATAATAAAAGCGGTAGTTTGGTATCCATATTCCGAAGTAATAATAATAAATTTTGATGTTTTTCTAACCTTGAATCATTAATATACGATTATTAATTCTAGCTACAATATTTTTCTATAGAACTACCTAACTGAAAATAAGATACATAAACTGCACGTGTAAAAACCTTACTAATGTATATCAAAATTAAGAAAATGAAAAAGTATCCAATTCCCGTCTAAATGACTTTTTAATAGACGGCATTGAAAATGAAAGAAAAATTGCCGGCTGCGGCTTTAACTTTCGAAGGAGATACGGTTCGTGAAGGAAAATAATGAAACAATCAACAGCTGTACCCACATATACATACATATATGAATGTACACATACAAACGACATAAGCACCTACATATACACGCATATAGATGTATTTTTATTATGGCTTGTAGTATTTATGTTATTAGGTTTGTTTTATGGTTTGCTTTTGTTGATATAATTATAAAAATTATAAATGCAGCAACAATGTCATACCAATGTTATACTATCACCGATCGTAGACTGCATTATAGCATAATTTCCGTTCGCGCTTAGTAATAATGTAACTGTAAAATACACATGTATACAACGTATCATTACAGATAAAGTACACCTATTTTCTATCAGGATTTAATTTTCATTCATTCAAACTAGAAAATAAGAGGACATTCAAAATATTTAATATTAACAATATGTTGTTATTTTTTTTTCAATTGTTATTCTTTTAAAATATTTTAAATTTAAATAGAATTTCATTAACTTTCTGTTTATTATTAGTAATTACCTTTGATTCCTACACAAAACTTAGATACGGGACCGCTCGAAGGACTAAAACATCCTTAAACCCACCTAAGATAAATAACCACAGCTGCCTAACAAGCAGATTGCACTGCAAAAGATCTCTGAGATAGTTGAAACAATAGTTCTTGTGAAATTTCGGATGGAAGTATCCAATTTTGAAACTCTGCTCTACAAATGATTCGGATTTAGACCTGAGCAACGAATTTCACTTATGGAATGGGGCTTACTAATACCACACTGTGTTGAAAAGAAAGAACATTCAAAACGCGTCTAGTGATAATATTGTATCAGAGCCTGCCGTGCGAGATGATAGTGATCAATGCAACCCACACAAGGATGATTGCATTGTACTTGTAAAATAGAATCTTCCGGCTGAGAGAAGTCCGGCTCCGATGTACATATGTAACCTCAGAGCTCAATATTGGAACCGAAGCTGTATATTTAATTTACAAGATCGATTTGCCCTCAATTTCTCAATGCAATCTTGCTGTATAGACATGTACCCTACACGGGGGTTTATACATACATCAAGTAAAAATAAAGGGATTCTTACCTTATGTCTTCAAAGGGGTGTTGACACGATCACAAAGTAGACTACTAAGTAACGGTTAATAATACATCATGCAAAATGTATTGCAATATAATTCACGCATAAGGCTAGACCTCTACCAGTGCGCATTTCTGTAGATGGTATGGAGCTTAACAACAAAATATCTAACCTAAAACCACTAAAATATGTTAGTACTAACTATAATTTGCTCTGCAAAGAGCGAGTAGTGCTTCTTTGTTGAGCAAATTGTACCTAAGAAATAAAACCCTCCCATATAACAACTCTTCAAAACAAGTTATTAGAAATGATATCTGGAGCACCCTAGTTTATGAGTAATACACGATTGCGAAGAAATATACTTGCAAGAGTTTATCCGATAGACGTTTTAAATGTGTATTCCGGTTAGAATGCTATATTTTTCCCAATGTTATAGCAACAAACACTTTGATGTTCAAATATTCAACTACCAAGAGAATGAGGGTTCCAATAACATTGAAGCTCGAAGGGTGCACGACCGAAAGAATTCGACCCAGCAAAAAGAAAAAACATCTGACACTAGCTGTGCAGAAGAGCATAGGATTCAGTGATATCTACTAGTTGCCCTGGTTCAACTACAGATTGATGGCAATGATCATAGAATAGAGGTAGCTGGTGCACCTAAAAGTTTTTGATAGTCATGATCATGAATTATATTCAATTACCTTCAAGAAAGTTATTTCTTTAATTACAATGTGGAGATTATAGTTAGGAGAGGAAAATGAGACAAAATAGAAAAAACGGTCATGTATCGTGACAGTGTGTTAAATCAAAGTGATATTCGAGATAAATGCTAGTTTGGCGCTAAATAGCTCAGAATTGGTGCTGTTTTCTTTGTGGAGATATTTGTTTGAGCAGCGGGTCCATCTAACAAGACAAAATAGCAGTTCTAAAAATTGGTAATTGTAAACTATGGTACAAGTCACTTGCATCTAAGGAAACTACACTTTATCATCATTTTCACATAAACACCAAGTCCCTCATGCGCATCAAATAAGATATTTAAATAAAACACCTTATATGTTACTGTTCTTCTGAAATTTGCAAAACAACCAAATTTTGGAAAATAATATATAAATGGCTTTAACGCTTTGTTTTAGCAAAATATCATTCCTGGCTAAAATTATTATTATTACTGACTGCAAAATACTCTAAGTAGACGCGAGTTAACATAATTACTTTGACACGGGTAACACGTTTCTAATCGAAACTCTCCATACTCTAGAAAAAGTCTAGAGAAAGTCTTACAAAGCAACAGATTTTTTAGGGTTTCCATATTTTGCCTTTTTTCGCTTTAACAGTAGCCTGAAATTTTCTACAAAAAAATACTATTAGAAACACTATTCTAACTGCTATCATTTTCGAATTCTATCAATTAGAAAAGTGCTACGATTAGCAAAATCTGCTGGCTCTAGTAATTACTCCATAATGAATTGATAGAGAAAAGGTCTGAGAGCGGATAACGACCCTTTAATAAAGTAATGCTTATTTTAAATATTAACAATAACACATGTATATCCTGACATATGTAGATAGATACATATTTTATTCCTTTACCAATAGTGTTGAAAGGCGGACAAAAACTCAATACAAAAAATAAAAATATAGTAAATAGTAACAAGAGAAAATAAATGTAATACCAAGTCAAAAAAGGGTGTATTATACACATTAAATTTCAACTTAATAAAGTTTTGTAATATGTTAGAAAAATGTCTCTTTAGGCAACTCTTAACATTTTCAGAGTACACCTAATTCTGTTTTTACACGATAGATACGTTCCCGAAGAATACGTGTAAAAAAAATTCGTGTAAAAAAATAACTGACATCTATGGGAAAATAGAGGATTGGGTCCAGTCCCAAAAAATAAGCAAAAACAATCCATGAGTTTTTTATGTTGTTGTCTTAAACATTTTATTTAGTAAAGATTGCACATGTATTATTCAATATAATGGTTTGAAAAGGAAAAACAAACATGTTATTAATTTCTGAACACAAAGATTTAGGCAAAATATATATTAAAAAAAAACTAATTGTCACTTTCTGACTATAAACGCATACATTTGCGTAACACTGCAATATTACTATCACTAGAAATGTCTTGGTTACTGTCTTCGTGCTCCACTGGTGCAATTCTGTCTATAATCTCCGGATAAAAATTAAAATTAGCCTCCTGTGATGTCGATATTTCAGTGGACTTAGAAACGAATTCAGTAAAAGAGAATTAATTTTTTTTGTAGTTCGTGTTAAATCAAAATCGTGTACAAAAAGACCGTGTAAAAAAGAATTAAGTGTATATGTTGTACTCAATTGGCGAAAACGGACATTGCCCGATATTTATACCCACAACGCGATGTGGATCTTACCAATTTTCCACATCGCGTTACGGGTATATTTTATATACCCAAATCGCGTTGTGTAAATTTGAAAAATCCACGACGCGAAATCGCGATTATCGTCGAAGACACTCGATGGTTTTCGTGTTATGGGTAATAATAAATACTCACAACACGAAAATACATAACTTTACTTAATTTAATCGGCAGCAGCAGTCAGCAGGTGTTTGTTTTGTTTATTTGTTTGTCGTTTCTCAAAGTTTTAAGTAAAATTTCGATAAAAATGGATAAATCAATCGAAATTCTTAAAAAAGAATTCGAAGCTGGTTTAAATAAAATTTATATTGATTCAAACATTAGCTCTGCACTCCTCTTAGAAGGTGATTATAAGAACATTATTAGTTAAGTTAAAGAAGCACAAGAATTACGCAGATTGGGAAAACCACTTTCATCAAAACTTTATCGAAGGTTGAATCGATATGAATTACTAAATATTGGAGAGGAGGAAAACTTGATAGTCAGAAGATTCACTAACGAAGAAGATATTAAAGTGTATGTTCATCGTGAACAGTTATTTGATATTGTGCATGCAGCCCATATTAATACAGGACATAAAGGAGAAAAAGGTAAGTTAATTCTTTTAATATTAAAAAAAAATAATATTTAAAAGTATGTAGGTATGTATTTATTTAAACAAAGTTACGTGCAAATGTCGAAAACGAAAATAACAGCGCCGACCAGATGAATCAAGACAATAATGAAATGGCGGACAACAATAATGGCAATAATGGCTACAGCCAGGATTCGTTCTCTGCAATTCTGGTCTGCCACTTTACCACTGTGACCATCGAGCCTGTAGAGCAACATCTGAAATAAGACATTCACAACCTAGTGGGCAAACATTCGTGAGAATAGATTTCGAAACAAAATGATCTAGATACATATCTTATACCACCAACAGTTCGCCTCGTTGTGTACTGCCGACTTTTGCTGTCGTAAAAACAGTATGTAGTAGTAGCAACTAAATAAAATAATTAGATAATAAAACTACCATATTAGTATCTATTGTTGTTTTTGTGTGAGAGACAAGAATTGTAAGGAACTGAAATTAACCTGAAAAGTAAACGTATATAAATACAGATTAACCAGCTCAATATCACAATAAGCTTATGGGTAGCGCAGATTTGGAAGATATACTAATAAACTAGACAAGACTTACAATAGCTCCAAAGTATAAAGTTATTGTTTTTCAATTCCAAGATTATAGATTTGACAAATATGTACAGATATTGGCCTATACAGACTGGTTAAGGGTCATTCTTGCTATTGTGGTTTATGTTAGCTTTGCACGGTGCAATGCGCAATCTGAACAACCAAGCAATAATATAAAATTTATTAACACAAACAGCTTTGTGCGGCAAAAATATCTGCTTGTACTAAGAAAATAAATAACGGCCAATGTAAATCCGGCCTGAAAGAACAGCATTCTTACTGAAAATTAAAACATAAACCACACGAGTGCGCCCCACCCCGTTTACTATCCCGCAAGAGAAGGAAGAAAAATCCAAACACGAAGCGAAAAAGAAAAACGCGTCGACGGCAATTCGTGTTTGTTTTATTAAAATAGCATGGCACGCTACGAGGACATCGTAGACGGATGAAAGAGTGGATAGCTAGCGAACGCACACCGAACGATGAACACACACACACATTTACACCGATCGCGTCGTCTATCTCCGTTCACTTGTTTCTGGTTATCTGCCGTTCGGAGTCAAGGCCAAAGTTGAATTGGATCTAATTTCTATTTTTAATTTGAAGGTATACAGTAACGATTTTGTAATGTAGAGGGTGCGGCGTGCGGGAATAACTCGCAGACTGCTGATGTCCGTGTGTACCGTTGTGTTGTGGTTGTCGATTGTGTCATTCGCTCGGGCTTCTTTTATTTTCTGGTGTTTCTTTCGTTTCCGATGTTATATTATCTATCAGATTGAAAATAGAATGTAATCGAAAGTATTTCTTTACATGAAAATTCTCATTATAATAAAAAAGAATATGTTATACGATTTTGGAGATGAATTTTATTATTGAACAGTGCTAGTGTCAAATTTAGTTTTATTCGGGTGTTTGATGAATATTTTGTTGTCCATACCGTCAATTTGTTCGGAATCTAAAACCTCAACTCAATTTTATAAACTAACGTAGTGGAACTCGCGCGAAATTTCAACGCCGTTGTAAAAGCCTATAAAATTTCAAATGTGTTGTCCTCCTAACATCTCTAAATTGTATAAAGATAGGATGAACTTTAAATCAAATTATGTGGATTATTGTCTCTTTTTCTCAAGTAATGGATCAACTCTTTCGGTTATCGAGCAGTTTTAAAATTGACAAAACTGCTTTAAAATTTTCTGCAAAAAAGGACCAATGTGTCCTAAAAGTTGATGATAAAATGAACTTCTTTGAAACAGACAAAATCTGTTCTTATCAAGTTCTTGAAGAACAGAAAACAGTTCAAGACAGAGAAGGCGCCTAGAATCGAATTATACTAGAATCATTTCTAAACAAATCGCTCATCTTGGTTGACAGATTGTATAAAATGGGCTGGGTAGGGCATAGATAATAATTGTTACACCTACATTGAATTGAATCCACATAATTTAATAAAACAAATATTGCAATTGACAAAAAATAATAGAATTGAGATGACATTTTTCTATGGCGCAATTTAACGGATAGGCTTATGAAAACCTCTCGTGAATAATTTCAAAATTACAGAATTTCTATATCGTATTGGCAGAATCAAAATTATGAACAGCATAATTAAGAGAAAATTGTAAGATATTTTTAAATTCCTAATCATAAAAAAATTTTTTAGAAGACGCATATTTTAATGTTAAAATAATATTTCGCATGAAACATGGAGATAAAGACTTTGAAGATATTACTACGGAAACAGATGGAATCGCTTGCTCAAAGAAAAATTAAAGAGGAAGAAAAACAAAAAAAAAACGAAAACGAAAAAAGTAGCCTACGAAGAATGTTTTATTATTTTTTTTAATGTGTAGTGGGTGCTTAGTTGAAATGACTCCGTAAGCTGAATTGCTTGTCTGGCTATCAGTCCAACTCTCGCGATGTAGTTTTGTGTGTGTAAATTGTGTTCAAATGGCTTTGTGACAGCATCATATCGCCTTTTATAATACCGCGCTGTTAATCATTTTGCTCTCAATAGCGAACGGTAGGTCGATCCGGATTTCAACTCTCTAAAAATAATGTCACCGTCCTTCCAGAGAATTGAAACCAGGCTCCTATCGTCCTGTCATAAAGATAGTCAGCTGCCTAACCACTGCGGCTATCGACCCGTTTATTATTAAATGTTCTTAAGTTCATGAAGATAGAAACGTGGCTTTCATTCGTAGTAGTTATCATAATAGCGGCCTAATACATACACATGTACCGGGTGGTCAACTACGAATGTCACTCGGGCATAAATGTAAAATTTTGCATATTTTACATCGGACAACTTTTTCGTATTTTGCCAAATAAGGGGTGAGGAGGAGGGGAAACTTTGTATTGAAGCAACGCTTATAACTCCGGTTCTGTTGAACCGAATTTTGCAAACTTAGTCTCGTTGAAAACAACAGTACTCCTCCAATCTAATGCTTGGAAATTTTAACCGATATAATAAGTGACGCGCATGCTAGAGGGCGGTGTTTATTTTTTTCGAAAATTTTGTTTTTCCTCGAAAATATTAAATGGAAACATACATTTTTGACGACAAATTAAAAAAGTAGGCTAAATTACCAACAAATGAGCGAAAACCGGGTGTCGCTATCTTTTACCACTCCGAAGATATCTTCAGAAACGTATTGACGGTAAAAATTTCTTTTATAAATTTTAATTATTCTGCTTCCCGTGAAAGGAATTTAGCTAATTTGGTCTTATTAGAAAGGATTTTCATTGTCCTATGTTTAGTGATCGAAGCTGTTTAATTTTATCTTGCCTGTCACCGCTAGAGGGCGATAAGGAAATTTAAATACATAAATTTTAAGATTTTTTAAAAGAACAGTGCGTGGAAGATTACATTTATGCTCATATTATAAAATAATATGAGCTCTACCCTTATTTGGTAAAATACGAAAAAATTGTCCGATGTAAAATATGCAAAATTTTGAGTAAATTACGATTTTCATATTTATGATAGACCGTAAGTTGGTAAATTTTGCGTAAAATAAGAATTAAAATTTCTGGTGATCAGTTACGCTCTCTAGCGGTCATCCTACGCTTTTCTAAATAATTACCAGATGTTTGTCGGGGTCACTTTAGTCAGTGACATTTTTTTCCCAAAGCTGTACTGTAAACCGTTCTTGAGATATGGCTGAGCGACATTCTTAGTTTGCCACCCGTACATGTTTAATTTTTAAAAATTATGTACACGAACCGGAATCTATGTGTTGTTGGTTAACAATGGTAACCACAAAATAAAATTTATCAAAATGTAGTTACTACAAGATAGTAAGGTAACATACCTATAGGAAGACAAACTAAAGTTAACGACATACATATGTAGTATGTTCTGCGAGCAAGTAACGAACGTAAGTTGTGTTTTCTTTAATGGCACATCCCGTATATGGTTGACTTTTCAAATGGTTTTCGTTCTAATTTTTGAGATATATACAATTCATTTAGGATAATGATACTTGTTTAAACGTGTTTCCTTACGATTAGTTTCGAAACAAATGCCAACTAATTAAACATCACAAAAAATGTTTCGATTAAGAAAATTTTGATGTTGTGCCACTGCATCGTTTCATCTCAACCAAATTATTATACGGGGTGATACATTTTCATGGAACATTTCGCACAGAAAGTTTCTGTGTACAGAAATTTAGAAAGAACTCTTTTGTTAAAACGCTTAAAAATGCGAAGCAAAACAGCATGTCATACACATTCATAGAAGGAGACATTAGTTTTTCGGATGCCTGTTTATTTACTTAATTATAAACTCAATCTATATTTACCATTTGAATCAAAACAAACATATCAAAGCAATGTAGTAAGTTTAACATTACCGCAACCGTTTTAATTCGATTCAGCGACCGGTGTTTTAAGACGCTTTTCCATTTATCAACGCATTTATCTTGAAATTCTACATATAACCACAACCGCATTCGCCGGATAGAACAAATTACATGGCATATATCATTATTTCCCACAAAAATTATGTATTACGTTGGGGAAATAACAGCAAGGTACCACCATGCAGTTTAATCGCATCGGACAACGACCATGAGCCTGCGCACGTTAAGGTTAATATACCTATTGTGCTACTTAGATGTATAAAATATGGAATTATATAATAAATATTACGCTGAAATAATTCATTTCGATGGCCTATAAAGACACCCTTTTTATTAACAGAAGCTAATAAATTTATATGTAGACAGATAAAAATGGTATGCGCATATCAAAGGTCTATACGCCTTGTGGATTAGGTACAGTCACCCAAAAAATTAATGTCTCGTCAATGACGTTTAAAAAAGACAAAATGTAATTAATTCGAACTGTCCGTCAAAATTCAAGATAAATCGTGTGTTCCTCATGTAATATGTACTATATTCGCCAGAAATTTGAAGGATTAGTTAACGACATTCTCTACTGTTTGTAATTCCTACGACGGAGGAAACAATCATGCTGAAGATTATTTTTTTGCGTTAACAAGACAGAGTGCAGTTAGGAAACCGTTATTATATAGATACAGTATCGGCTCAAACAAATCGACATAGGCGAACATGATTTAGTTCGATATCTGTCAATTGACAAAGAAAGCAAGGAATTTTACTGGTGGCCACAAACAACACAGAAGACTGTACAACAACAGCTTCACCAAATCCAAAGACTCACTTGTCTAAATGTCACGGGAGTGATGCGCTGCACATTTACATCCACAAAAAGGCTATATCAAGTGGTCTATCTTTGAACAGACTTAAGGGATTAAAACTTGGGGGAATTTAACGACATCTTAAAATCCTTGAAGATCCCAATATCAACTACCTAATTCACAATGCAAAGGACAAGATCCCTATGCAATACAACTTCGATCAACCCTACAAACTGGTAATCGAAAACCGTACTAAGTGGGCTTCCGGTGAGCCTCAACTCAAAAGAGGAACTCTCGCATGGTACACGGATGGGTCCAGAATAGAAGGAGTGGGGACGGGACTTGGGGATAGTGGGCCTAACCACTATCTCAAAGTGCCTATGGGACTCCGCTCCAACATATTTGAAGCGGAGATTTCTGCTATTAACTTATGCGCCGTAAAGAACCTCGAGTTAGGGATACGTGGCGTAACAATTAGTATATCAACGGACAGCCAAGCGGCGTTGAAGGCCCTGAGTGCCTACACATACATACAATCTAAGGCAATTGGGAAGTAATAACCACGTAACTTTTCAGTGGGTCCCAAAGCATCAAGGAATCGAAGGGAACGAAAAGGCAGATAAGCTTGCCAAAGAAGCAGCAACAATGCCTTTTATTGGATCTTGTGGACTGCAAAAGAGTCACCTAAAACAAGCAGTTTACAAATGGGAGGTCAACAGAAAGGCCTCCCATCGCCTAAGACAGCACAGTCGTTGCTGTCTTTCAACAAAGGGGACATTGGAATGCTCAGGGTTACTGACAGGTCATGTGAGTCTGAAGTACCACCTACATAAACTCGGAAAAGCTGAAGACCAAATCTGCCGTCTAGAAAGCCAATGTTACAATAGATCCAGGCAGGTTGCGCTGACTAAAGGCAGCAGTACCAGTGCCCTCATATCTAATATCTAACTAATGATGTTTGCAAAGTTTTTGAAGCTTTTTGGATACATGATGATTCTAGCTCTTGGTTATTATTCAGAGATCCATCGAAGACCAACGTAAACGCAATGTTGTTACATCATGGAAACCTTTACCCTTCCTTTTCAATAGGTCATGGTATTTCTATTAAGAAAACATGAAAAGCTGTAAAATATGAAGGGTATTTCGAGAATATACCATATGTGTAAATTATTTTGAATACGAAATTAGGTTCTGCCAAATACTGCTGCTGCTTTTTATGTCTATGACAGATAAAACCATAAAATTTTAAGCCATGAAATGATAATACGACATCAGTCCTTAGTCCAAACCGAAAAAACTATAATAATATCTCCACACAATCATACAGTATTGAATCAAGGTGATGATATTCGAGAAGATAACAAAAATAACAGGGGAAAAAATAAAACAAGACATTTTTGAAAATTTGAAACCAAATTAATAGTGCGAGATAAAAAAAACTTATATGGTAATTGTATTGTGTTTGTATCAACAATTGTCATACATTTATACTTGAACTTACATGAAGCTTCTTTCACAAAAAGTTTTTTTTTAATTTAGTAAAGAAAAATATACTTAATCTAATAACATAATTAATTATAATATAATTTTCATAAATAATAGCAATTACACTAAATACACGAGATATGCGATCACCTTTATTATTTGGTTTGGCTCTTTTACATCTTTTAGATCCTTTTCTTGATCATGTCAAATTATTAATAAATTTGTAGTTTCTATTCTGGAAAAGAAGGCTCTCTCTTGAATATTAACTATTTAGATCTTAGCGTAAGGAGAGTCATTCAATGTTCCATATAAAACTTACAACAACATTTTTTTGAAATATAATGGTTCAGTCAACATTATTAAGAAAAATGGAATATATTATATATGATTGGTTCATTAACTGTCAAACCAAGTACAAAGATAGGACTTACAACAGTTTAAAAGAACATGGCAAATGTCTCCAACCTAAATCCTTTGGATTTCGACAATTTCATAAACATTTAATTGACTCTAATTATAGATTTAACTCAGATAGCAATTTCAATGTGTTATATTTCTGTAATGAAGGTTTCCGTCTTAAAAATTTTGGAAAATTTACGTCAACAATCCTTAGATAGTAAATATATCAATTCACAGATCACGTTTGAAGCATTCTTTTTGCTTAACATTCCGTTTGTTGAATGCTACTATGTCCGATTGTTTTCGTGACATACAAATTAAATTTTCTTTCAAATTATTGAATTACAAAATGAGTTGCTTCGTTTTTTTTTCAACTAGCTTTTAATATTATTTTGCAAAATTCTGTAGTAATTTAGAACAAACCTAATACAAAAAATGAGTTCCCTATAAATTCTGCTCAACGAACTATTAATAGCATACAATCTTCACATTTTAAATAAAGTATAAATATTACAAATGGCCTATAGAAGGTCTTTTAATTTCTTTCTTACTATACTCAATTCAGTTTAGTAAATTATGAGACAAAAAAACCATTCACCAAACTCCTTGAGCAAAGTATAATTAAAATACAATTCATAATTGAAATATCACAATTTTCTTAGCGTGGTAACATGTAATAATTTACACGACTGTATACAGTGATTATAAATTGAGGGCCAATGAAATTGCAGGGTAATTATTCCACGTTTAATTATTAATTTTCAACAGTACACCAGAAAGATTATGGGGAACGATACGTTTAGATATTATAGAAATTATTTTATCGTTCGATTTATAAAACTTGACAAATCTGTATATAAAAGCATTCTATATGGACTTCTTGACAAACTTTCTTTGAAATAAGCATATATTGAAGAAAAAGACACACCAAATTTCTATCCATGGAATAAAAAAAGAAAGTTCGAAGACAAAAGAACATAACAAAATCCCAACGTCGAGATGTGGACACATTTAAATATAAAACTTTAGATCTATTTTAACGACATGCGACGTTACCATTTTAAAAATAGCCCGTCCGAATAGTAGCAGGAGCTTCGAAAAGGCGAACGGTTGACACTGAATTTTTAAACTCGGCACTGTGACATGCAACGTGAATGTATGCGTTCATGTATGTTCAACATTACTATCTAGCTACTCTACTGTTATGTATCCTAGCTCCGGCAGTATTTTTACATACATGCATATGGATGGATACATGCAGCACTCGGCTATAAAACTCTGTACGAAACGGGTTCGGGATAGATTGCCGACGTAGATATAATAATATACGTTTTGAGTATATTAGTTCTGGACGGTTTATTTTAGGGGTCGGGTCGTTTTAATATTGCAGGCAAACTGGAGTATTAAACCTTGTCGACGATATAGACAATGTGTATTAAAATGGTTGTGTGAGACACGTATATACACGAACAGATGGGTCTATATTTAGTACAGGTCTATTTCCACATGAATATGATTGTCCCGAATATTTTATTTAAATTTAAATTGAAGTTTCGTCCGGACCAATATACATCCATTAAATACACGATCCGGGCTGTGATTATTCACGTATGGTATCTATCAGAAGTAAATAAACTATAGGTATATACAGAGTATCTCAAGACTAGATACCATGTTCATAACACATGCTAATACAGCTTTAACATTAAAATTTATACTGGTATTACGGTTAAATAAATCACATTTTACATATTTGACACGCAGGAAAATGCTCCTTAAACGGATGTTCGCGAGGGAGACAAACTTTTATCTGTACGATTTAAACAGAAGTTTTCTAAATATGTAACTAACTTCAAGATCATAATGTACGTAAAAAATGGTACAAACTTAATCGAACAAAACTGAGAACAAATTTAGTGTAAAAAAAGATGATGGAATGTAGTATTCTAATTTCGGCCGATCTTCAAAACCAAACGGAGTAAATGTTTAGGTTACAACAATTTATTGAGAGAGAAATATTCTATCCTCAAAAATAAGTTGCGTCAGCTGTTTCCTTGAACTTCGCCTTACGAAAAAATACTATGAACTGCTTCGTGAATGTGTATTCAACGCGATCGCAAACCTTGACTATAATCGTCGTATACCTAACGAATGTAATCACATTTTTAATGTAGTGTACATAAATCTAGGAATACTTTATCTCTGAGTATATTTTTTAAGAGTGTCAAGCATATACGGTAGCAACCAAATAATTATGAAATTTATAACACATAAACATATTATTGCACAAGCGATTATAGTTATAGTTACCTTTAATTATTCTTAATGATCCTTATTGTTGATCCTGATTATTTTCTCAGATTAGCAATATTTTCGCGTAATCTCTTCATTTTTCCCAAACACATCAATTTCCATTATTATATGCAATTTTTGAAACAGTTCTGATGTACTTTCGCGAAGAAATGCTCTTGTAAGATTGGCTACTCCAGCAACGCAATGTTAATGCCCACACTTCGCCACGAACAAATGATTGGTCTCACCAAAATAATATCCTGGTTTTTACAATGGGAATGGTCAGCTCGCCGATCTGACCTAAACGAATCTCATCGAAATCTTTGGGGAGACGCGTTACTTCCGAAGAAAAGAACAAATACATTAATGTCTTTTGCATTAATATCTAAGAAATTCAGAAAAGAAATTAAGTTCAAAAACGATGAATGTCAAAGCACACAAGAAAACCGAGAAGCTATGCAAGACCAGCGTGAATGGACAGAAAAAAATTTTCGAAGCCGAAAGGAAAACCAACATTTTTATATACGACAAGCTGCAACATCGTTTGCTCGTTGAGGATTTCATTATCATACAATACGAAAAAAGTGTATTTCCAAGAGAAATTACTTATTAATTTCATGGTGTCTATTGATACCACCAATGGCTTACAAAGGAACAAGTTTTTGAAGTTATCTGAAACATTTAAAAATGTTTTATTCCTTTAAATAAAATTACTTTACTTGAGAGGTTAAAAGGTTCTTCCAAATATCGATAATACACTGAAACATGCTGTTAGTTAAAATATTATTATGTGATTTTAAATAATAATAAATAGTAAAGCCAAGTGGGCAGTACATTTTTTGAAATTTCGACATAAGATTTTTTTAATTGCAAAAATAATATTAGATATATTTGATAAAACAAAGTTAGATCTCTAACTATAATACTATTACCAAAAAAGTTAGAAACACAGCACTTCAGCAACAGAGTATAATAGGTACTGTAATGTTAGGTCCTTACGGCATTGTACAGACTGACCAGGGCGGGGACTGGAAGGGGCGAGACATCTCAAATGGGGCTCTCCCCGCCGAGTCTAAGTCTACCGAACGATGAAATGGTTAGGAAATAGATCTTTGAAAACAATGTTCTTACGAAGCTAAGTAATAAGAGACGATGGGTGTGAGAATCCTCCACCTACTCCCTCCCTCAAAGAAAACACCATCAACTGGTATATGAATGGTTCTAACACCGACAGAGAGACAAATGCAGGTGTATTCGTGCCAAGAACTAAATACTTCGATTCAGTGGAAATATACACCTACCGTCTTCCAAGCGGAGATCGTTGGAAGATGTGCTTTCTCCCGATAGTCAAACAGCCATAATGGCGCTGAGTTCAAACATCATAGCTCGAAATTAGTCTGCAAGAAAAGCAGAGTTGCATTATGCTGAGTACCGGAACACACTAGAATCACCGGCAACGAAGAAGCTAATCTATTAGCAAAGAAGGCCACCACAACTTTGTTTGTGGAAGCGGAACCGTTTTGAGGTATAAGCACAGGTATAGAGCAAAAACGTTACTAGAACTAAGTAGAAACAGACACGAATCCTTACAGGTTTTCTTACAGGGCATTGTCACCTTGGGGAACACGACAGGTACAGGCCTGAAAGAAAGTAGCGATTGTAGATTCTGCGGGGCGTAGGAGCAGGCAAAGAAGGAATACCTTCTCTGAAACCATCATAGTTATTGCAGTTTATTAAAACTCTTAGACTGTGTAACGTAATATTAACGTAATAAGGAAGGCAAGCATTTATTATATGTCTATTATAGAAATGTTATTTTATTTTAATTAATGTAATGCACCTATTTGTACATATTTCGTAAGTGTATATAATTTCCCTATGTTAAAATTTCATGTATTCTTAATAGTTTAAAAATGTAACAGCTTGTAACCGACAACGAGCAAACAGGCGACTTATGATTAGAACTGTACCGCGTAGGAATAGATCGGGTCGACTCCGCATGTAATAGAACACTTCTCGTTCGAACGACAGAGAGTCTAATCCGCTCCGCTACTTAGTGTAAAATATCTTTGTCAAGTTAGGGCCAGTTAGTGTTCTTGTAATTATTATATTTGTTTAAATAATCAGTATAAAGTAAGGCCGTGGTTATTGGAAAGGTCCAGCACGTAGCCAATAAATATAAAATACTGGTAAAAGAACAAACAACAAGAAAGGACACGCTCGTAGCCCCAAAACAAAGCACCCGAAAGAAGCGGACATTCGGCGGGAAGAACCAGCGTCAGCGAGCGTACGCGAAGAAAAAAGTAACGTAAAGGTATTTGGCCATAAAACTATTATCTTTTATAATACGAGCTCGTAAACATATAAAATTATTAACTATTGTTTTTATGTAAATTTTGCCGTTGTTGTTTGCTTACATCCATATATATATTTAGCTCTGTTAGGTTTTTAGTCATTTAATCGCGTGGTTGTTTAAATTGACTAAAGGTGCAGTTACTATTAATGTTTTGGTTCCGTATGTTCTAATTTTGTATCCACATATTTATTTGTTTTATTTAATATATTTGTTATTCGTTTATTTGTTGCATTTTCATTCACTCAGTGACAAATAAGTTTACATATTTTGTATTATTATTTATGGTTAAAATACTATAAATCCTCCATTTACCGCACGTTTTGGGAACGTATAATGAAAGAAAGTTTGTAAAGTATATGTTTTCTTTATTACGTTAGAGCGATTGCAACCGACATTTTTGCTAGTCAGGGGAAATAATTTCTTTATTTCGGTATCAGTAACATCCGTCATCGTGGGTTCATGTTGCTCATATACCGTGGCGCCCAAGAGATTTTAAACACGTATTAGCACAATTTAAGACCGTTCTTTCACAACTGGATGGGGAGCTTTGAGAGTGGACAATCCCCAGCAGGTTACAGCTCACGTAAGGGAGCACAGTAAATCTAATAGGTTGCAGTGGAACCTAAACCTAACGATCTAAATTGTAATTGTAATTTTGTCATTTTTTTAATCATGCACTGAAATTTAAAAAAAAACTATTGCTGTATAAGAATGCATGCACGGTATGGATTCTGAACACTTACATCAGTTAAGTAGCAATATCTCTATCTGTGGTATTGGAGATTGCACGATCTATCAATACTTCACTCAGTCTTAGTAGTAGGACAACAAGTATTTCAGCACTCTTGGAATAAATATATTCTTCCAAACAATAACAATAACTTTGCAGTGAAAGCGGTATAAACCTATTATGTAGCGAAATGTTTGGCGATAACATACGCGTCGAATACAGAGCATAAAGGAATTGTTAAAGGTTCAGTCGTAACGCACAGGCACGTGTTTCCGAATTCTTGATCACCATCAGTGTATGGTATAAAAATTTTAACTGACAAACATTTCCTCGAGATGCGCACCTGTCGCTGTTGTGCAGTATCGGCGCCGGCGGTCAAACTTTCTTGTTGCTTTCTGGTTGCCCGACAGATTCAGATGTCATGTAGTTCCATCTTTTGATATCTGTTGAGCAAATTTCTAGACAAAACGAGTCATCAAGGGAAATGTTAGTCAGTTCAAGCTCTTGTATCTATCACACACTGATGAGAACAAAGCAGTTCGAAACATGTGTATGTGTGTCAGCATTGATGTGCGTTATCGTCAAACTTTTGTTATGTAATAGATTTATACCTTCTGCATTGCAAAGTTGTTTGACAATATTTTCCTCATTGGTTATGTAAGTTGCTAACGCGGAGAACGTTGCACAGTTAATTAATTTAAAATTAAAGCTGATATGCGCTTCTTGCTACCAAAAGTGGTCATCGAGTGTTTAAACAAAGATTCAAATTTTATTACGTTAGAAAGACAAATTTGTGATTGTAGATGTACAGATGTGTACGTTACATAATTTCAACGCTTAGTTTAATTATGTTAATATTACATCACTAGATACACCGTTGTTTGCATATAAGAAAATTTTTTTGCCCGTTTTATTTATATAAGGTAGTACTGCTTTTAGGTAATGCTTCGACACGTTCAAAGTATGTACAATATACCATACTACAACGTTCTAGAAGAAATTACAATATTTAGGATAAATAAAGAATATTAGCTACGTCTCTTGGACTGAAATAATACTATCAATAACAAAAGGAATAACTTATGTAAGAAATTCGTAAACATTTTCAAAATTTCAGGGAGACTTTTGAAAATATGCAGCTTGTAAAAAATGTATCAGGAGGTTAGTAACGAACTTTGGTTGGTTTAAGTTTTGCTTGTATGGAAAGGAACAATTTCTCTTTCTACATTTGTTTTTATTTAGCTCTTTTTGCTGTAAATTGTATCTATTCTAGAACTGTTGCTTTATCATTTAAAACATCTCTCATTAGTAGAAAACAGTAGAAGCTCGCTAAAACGGCCCCAATGGGACTTTAAATGTGCCGGATTACTTTAAATGCTGAACTACCCAGAATCGTCTAAATAAACGATGAACAATGAACGAGGTGTGCGACGCCCACAGAAAAAGAAAATGAAATGTATTCTGCATTGCCTGCAACACTCAATTCTAAGAACTTAAGTGTAAGATATAGCATTAACAATATTGCAAATATGCACTTAAACATTTTATTCACTGGAAATAATACCCAATATCCTTTTTGTTGATTTTTTATTCAGCTCAATATTTTCTTCGTAGAATGCACAAGTTAACAGGAACTGTCACGTTGTAGACTTCACTAAATTCAGCAAATCTTACAAAACTATTGATAGTGGCCCTACTGAATTCTTGATATGTGGCGTTGTTAAGTTTGATGTATTAGTTCCTTCTTTATCATCGGATTCGTCATCATCATTGTGAGTGTCTACTCTGTTTGAAAAATCATCTTGTGGTAATTTGTTTATTTATCTTGACCACGTTTCAACAATTTAACAAGATTCCCAATTGATAGAATCTCTTTTCTTTCACGTAGGCTTTGGACCAAAGTTTTCGCTAAGAGTTCTGAAGAACAATAGTCACTTTGTGTCACCCTGACGCGATGTCAAAAATAGTTTCTTCAGTAAAACTTTTTTTGAAAGTCCAGCACTAAATATTTCAACTGTATACTTAAACCATTAAAGAAAGAAGCTATGTAAAAACATTTGAAATTTTGAACGACTCCCTGGCCCATATCTTGACTGAAGGATGTAGGATTTAGTGGAAGACAAGTGATGGAAATTTTGTCCGAGATCAAGTCGGATGTTGCAGGATGGGATCTACAATTATCTAGCAACAGCACAACTCTTTTGTGTTCAGATAAACCAGAACGGTATAAAACACAAGAAAAAAATGATTACTTAAATAATTGTGTACCTAGTCATGCAGGAGGACTGAGTAAGTGACCCAAAGTTTTTAACAAACAAAAAATGATGTCCAAATTCCAGGTTTTACACACAATATTCTCATGATGAAAACGCAGTGAACACTGAGTTCAAATTACATAATAGTATGTATATTGCCGGCATAGCTCTAAAACATATCACAGAGCTGATGTTTACTTCCTCTGACATTGATGTCTTTGCATTACTCAAGAGTAAATTGAAGAGACGATGGTTTGTTCGAAAAAGAAATGGGCAGTTGATCTCCGGTCATTGATTGATAAATATACAAAGATATACCTTTCGAAAAATCTAAAATATGTTTGATGAAAATCGGATTCTTAGAATCTTCTGAGATCACCAATGTTTGACAGAATATTTTAAGTTTGTGTTAAAAGAAACTGTGCCCCAAGTAGCTGTTTGCGTCTTGCTTGAATTTTAATAACATAAAATGCACGGCCACAAGAATGATTTTTTACTCAAATTAAGCAATTTCTACTATACAAGCGTAATTACTAATTACATGAGATAGCGTCTCATAAAAAAGTGCACTTGTATTAGGTGTTAACTCAAGTAAAGATTACCTTTGTCCCATTGTCAGTCTCATCGGTAATTGAACCTAATGGGCGCTCGAAAAAGAAAAGCCATAAATTAAATATGCTTACTCAACCTATACACGTCTGCATACAGATATAAATGGAAGTGTTAGATTTTCTATTTTAAACCGAATACACCTGTGTTTACCAAGGAAACGCCAATCACAGACGGCCAGATATAGCCAAGATATATATGTACTTACTGGAGACCTACTGTTGTTTTATGCTTGTGTTAGATGGTGTATTTTTGACGTTAATTGACTTTGTTATCGATCTCACAGTGGATATACCAAGCGATATTAAAAAGAACGTAATTTATGTTTGTACTGTGAATCACTTCAATCGTTCACATTCCACAATTTAACGAAGCACTAACTTTTCAAAAACATCTATAAAAATGTTGACTCACAGTTTCTATAGATATTTCTTGTGAAAAAAATTTAACATGTTCACCGGCTTTTATTGGTCTTCAAATATTGTTAATTGCATTTTAGTAAGTAGTTTCGAAACGAACTAGATAAGTGTACTTGACAATCAGAAAAGTCCAAACAGAAATAATTACTCTAGCGTGATGTGAATGTTTGCTTCCGAACAATTTAAAACCTTGAAACTGGATGGTGTTTAACACGCTTCTAGTTTTCCCAAATACGATGATAGTTTACGAAATGATTCCTGTTTAAAATTAAAATTATATCTGAATGTTTTCCGAATACACTGATGGCTTAAAATATTCCTCATCTGCTATCTTTTGTGTAGAAAGTGCTATAGATACCTACTACAGGTTTTTTTTGCAAATTATATGTTGGTGTTAACAAAAAAAATTAAATTTATCATTGTTTGGAACCTTACCTTCAAAATATTCTCCTACAAAAAAATTTAACCCAATTCAGAAGTTTTGAGTTCCAAGCTAATGTAGCAGATTTTCTTAGATTTTGTATCGTTTTTGAACTAAGTACTTTGAAATACGGGAAAATTTTTTTGGTCGAAAACCGTCGAATCGAACTAACTGTCTATTTTCAAACCACCAAATGTATCTCTTGTGTTTAATAATGATGAAATGAAGACATGTTATGGTTACTATTCAACTGGTTTAGCTGCCTCTAAACAACCCTCCACAAAGAAAGAAAATCAGGAAACACTTCCCACTGGGAACCAATACATATGCATATAATTGTTCTTACGAAATTAAATGCAATACCATATATCCTTAACATCTTGAACTAATGTTTTCATTATAGAATCAACTTCATTGTGATTGATAGGTGTGAAAACAGCGAATTACTATTTGTAACTATTTCACTATACTGTACATTATGAGTGAACAGATGCAGATGCAGATTGCACCAGCCAACACGTTTACTACAAATGACAACAATCTAAAAGTTGGTATTTTGTATTGTTTTTAACATAAAAACAGTATTCTAACATAGGGTATAGGGCACGCCAATTCTCAAAACAATATTTTTATCTGTTTTCACTAACAAGTTGTAAATTAACGTAAAATTTAAATCTAAAAAAGTATTGTAACAAGTTTGTGGCCATTCAGCGAAGGTAAATATTTTAAATACTTAAAGGATAAGTTTCCAAAGCTGTCTGATGCAAAACTTTGCGAAGGAATATTTGCTGATCCACAAATTAGAACATTTTGAACGCACCGATGATTTAGAGCTAACAGCATGGACTTATTTAAAAAATCTTTGCAAACATTTTCTGGGAAATCAAAAGAGTGAAAACTACCAAGATATCGAGGCTAATTTGCTAGAAAACTATAAAAACGTAGAGTGCCGAGTGTCAATCAAGATATTGCAGACATGGAAAAACGATATCCGGTAGATGGCATTCCGTTATGATGGCAGATTATTGCTGGTCTGTCATTATAGAAGGCAACAGTCAACATAAAAGGAAGAAATAATTTTTTTTGTCAGTAATTTTCCTACAAAGCTACAATGGTTAGTACCACACGATACAGAATCACAAAATCATAAAAAAGGTCTTATATACTAATGTCGAATTGCCTTTTCTTTTCAAGATATAAAAACAACTTAAAATAAGAAAGACACACAATGATTAAATACTTTTTAATCTAAATTACATACTTGGCACTGAAGAAAGTGTTCTAATTGATGCCCTTGATCTTGAAATGCTTGTCCAATCTTTCTGTTAATGATTGACGGCATCTTTGATGTATGCCTGTATCGTTAATCCACTCTATTAGGAGACTCCATAATTCTGTTCAATAATTGCTCATCAATATTTATTTCTACTGTATATACTTCCTGCTTTATAGTCTCAAACTGAAAAGTTAAGGGGACTAAAGTCAGCACTATGTGTTAGTCATGGTATAGGTCCTCCACAACTAATTCATTTATTTCCAAATCTTCTGTGCAAAAATTTTCCTTGCTGTTCCACAAAAGTGTGCTGGTATTCGGTTGAATGAGTGAAGTATTCGGTTCCTTTCCAAAAAAAAAAAAATCCATAGCTTTCAATCAACTGGTCAATCATCACACATTAATAAAAAGCCTATACTGGTGATCTATTGCGGTTTGATGAGAATTTTTATCAGTCCAATAATGCATAGTATGTATAGATTCAAACCACCACCACCGACTCCTACTTCATTGGTAAACAAAATTAGTGATAGAAAAATATGCCCTTGATGTTGCAACCGCTTCCAAGACACAAAATAGATAACCATGTTCTAATAGGTGAGGAATTGTTTGGAAACGAAACGGGCGTAAAAGCTGTTCATTGAGAACTTGACTAACTCATTCGCGATTAACATTCCATACAGCCAAACTATTACCAGTTGCTCTTTTGAATCATATATCTTCTCCCAAACGCCTATATTTACAGTTTGTTCCAAAATTAATGTCACCCCCTGTGCCGAAAAACACCTTATAACTGCTAATGTAAATTAGATGCATGAAGTTTAATCGATATTTGGTTTGCACTGCATTTACAAGATTAGTATTCACTAACCAAAAATCGTATTGGATTATGGGAAACATCATTTTTATGGGTTTGTTTAGCCTTGGGAGCGACATTAATTTTGGAACAGACTGTACATCTCAATAAATGTTGCAATATTAGAAACACGTCTTAATGGATATTTATAGCTATAAATATATATGTACATTGCACTACAAAATAATTTGACCAAATTTCGCCATCTCATATAATCCTGTCATATTCTTCAAATGTATAGAGACTCATCAATCAGCAACACGACAAACTTGAATAAATTATTCCAAAATTAAATCGACAGGTGCTAGCATTTTAAAGCCAACTGCAGGTAAGAATTTTTCAACAGTCGTAGTATGCCTTCATAATCGTTTAAGATCCTAAATCTTAAAAACAACAGGCGATCGGACATTAGTGTATCACAACCTCTTAACAATTTATGATCATCTATTGCGAAGTACTACGCATTATAGTTTTTCCAAACGGTACGTTGTAAGTATATATGGATATTTTTAACATAGAAAATATACGAGCACACAATTGTTTTGACTAGTCTGTTTATGTAATATTTTGTTTGCTGCTTTTTAGGCAAAAGGTGAAACAATTTCTTGTGCATGTTTCCACTGAATGGATGCCGATGGATTTTACATATCAACAATCAGCGTATGGAAATACTACCTATCCTTTAGATAACAATTTACTAATTCGGAAAACATCGTTAAGATGAGTTCTGATAAAACTGATGCTCAATGTAGCATTTTCTCTGTCGAGTCGTTTCCAACATGAAACAAACAAAACACTAAAATACAACGGCTAAAAGCTAAAAAGCAACTAGGAAAGGAGCTTTTACTTAAATATAAATAAAATGTAACTGCCGACAAACTGACGAAATTTCTCCAGTTCTCAATAAAATTGGAATTGGTTGTAATAAAATTCCTCTGAAAGAGTACCTAGTTGATCCAACGTTTTTGATCTGTCCTCCTGCACTACATCATCTTTATTGTTTATTTTAATAGCGGCACTTGATTGATGGTTGTGGTATTTCATATCATAAAAACATCCAATAGTGATTAATTTCTACGTAAACATTTGATGTAGCTGAATCTATATGATAACAATATATAATTTTTATTAAGTCTATTTTTTTAATATAATGCTGATAACATGTGAATATCGTTACCTCGAATATACCTCTTATGGAAAATAATTTTCAAAATAAGAATATACTTATGAGTGGTAGTGTACCTTCATGTACAAATTTATTTTTGTTACATAAAATTTACCGTGAAGTAGTGTCAAGGGCAAAATATGGTTTTGTATAGACGAAAATGTTAAATGTCTCAATTGTCATGTTACATTGTTATTGTTATGGTTGAAGTTTTACGATGAAATTTCGTTTCAAAACACAATGCGTTAATAATTCATTCTAGGTTTATAGCTGCTGACACCATATTCGACCATAACGCATTTAAATACAAAAGATTTGTCTATTATACATATGTCTTTGTATTTCTATTAAAGCAATAAGCTGAAATCCTCACTTTAAAATTATTTTAATCCGATAAATAATTGTGCGCGCAATATACAGACCATGATGTTACCTTGAAAAAGTGCCTAAAACCGTTTCGTTTATTTTTATCAACGATAAAATTTCGATGTTTTTATTTTTGTGTATACTGCGGTGCTACTTCAGTGGAAGAGTAAAGTGGTCAAAGCTTGTTAATTCTATTCTTGAAAAACTTGCTTTCGAAGAGTATATTTTTAACATTAAACTCGTTACTCGTACTTTTATCGTTTTTAACGACTTCTAACAATTTAATAATTTATATCGTCATAGCTATTTAAAACCGTATACATTATTCAGAAATAGATACAGCGACTCACTACTGTTAATGTGTGGTAGTTGACGCATATAGTTTAGCACAAACTACAGGTAAAAGTCGTGTATTGCACATGTTTATTATTTTCTGAAGGTTTTTCATTGAAACAATGCGGGGATTTATAACTTATCGTATTGCAGTACACTTTCTATGCCCAAATATTGTTTGTTTTGCATTAAGAGCTTGAGGCGTCATAATACATATTTATTACTATACTAATTGAATATAAAATCTAATTAATATCATAAAAGATAAGTATGTGAACAATTGAAAAGGCTATAGATTATCATCGGAAAATTTTAGGATACACAATGGCTGGTGATATTCTATTCAAAGAAAATATTTTCAAAATGGCTGGACTTCAAATTAAATCGGAAGTGGCCGTTGGAACAATGTGCTTTTATCGCATATTTCGTATACCGGAATCCCGATATGAGGGTTCTCGGTACTCTTTATAATCGGAAGCCCCAAAATCTCGGTATTACTCTTTAAGGAAGATTTACGTTACGCCGTGTCGGGGCCGAACCGTACCACGAACAAAGCTCGGGAAAGCATGCTTACATGCATTTTATATGAAGTCATTCACGGTGGACGGGGGTGTGGCAAAACCCGTTCTGTGTTCGGTGAAGTAAGAAAAATATTGCATGAAACCTTCCTACATAAATAACTATTATTAGTTACCCTTTATGGATGATTTATAAATTTTGGCTGTTTGGTTAAATTTTTACTTATCTTTCACTCCTCCTTTCACAATAACTAACCAAGTTATACACTGCTGCAACTATTATACTTTTTTTTACAAAACGAACACTGAAAAATGTCTATAGCTTCATTGAAACAAAATGGATCAATAAACAAAGAATTAATATTTTGACTTAAACTCAGTAATGGATGAGCGATCGCTTATTCAAAATAACTTAAAAAATCCAATTCTTTATATTGATGCTAACTTACTTAATATTGAAATAGCACCTCGCGACCTGTGCCTGAGTTCTACCTCTGTCAAATCTTTCTTCATTTCCTCTAACTATTTCTAGATGCAGTCCTTTACTTGTTTTCTCACCATATTCTACGTGGATGAAACTGATCTATTTTGATACAAGGGTGCACAAAAGAAGTTTTATTGGGCGTGAAGAAAAAAACGTTTTCCGGTTTTAAAGCCGCTAGAGATCGAGTGACAGTAATGCTTGGTGGTATGTAGCTGATGATCAAGAGTTGAATCTTCTCCTAGTTTACTGCTTAGAAAACCCAAGAGCTTTAAGATTATTTGCGCATCTTTATGAAACTATAAAACAAAGCAACACGCTTTCTGTTGAAGGTTTTTGAAAACAATTCAATACCTTAGATGCTATGAGGAAAAAACCGTGTCTGGTTTTATTCATCACCAGTGAACCTCACGCAAAATCAAAACCGCATCGAATTGGTCATGTGATTGAAGACATTTTCGATCTTGCCAGACCATGACATCTAATAGAAATGCGCGAAGAACCTTCTTTCGAAAACAGATTCCAGTAAAGAACAAACAAATGCGAGGAAATTTTACATGTTTTGTTCTCTCCTTGATCAATCTGTATTCTTTTGCCACTTTTTTCGACAAATTATGTGTTGAGGAAATTTTTGTTTTAAATCTTATTTGATCGACATAGGCTGTACGCATTGGTTTTGCCAGATTTTTCGACAAATTATGTGTTTTAATTATTTGTTTTAAATCTTATTATGAACACGACATCATCGAATATACGGTGGGTAAGTGAGGCACCCTACGGCGCTATGATTATAGAGAACTCTGCAGCTGCATACCCCAGCTAACGGGCGTGGCGAGAGAATTTGGCGCACTGGTGTTTGGAGCGACCGCTGGTTGTATTAATTTCCTAAAACAACTCAGTTCATATTTCACTTTTCCCCAAAATCATTTCCTGCGCTAGATTGAAGGAGAACAGTTGGCAATGGATCCCATTGCCGTCATCCTTTTGTGTAACATGGGTAACTTGTTCGGTCTTGCGGGCAAACTTCTTTGTACGATTATTTTATTTTCGATTTTTCGATTGTCATTTTTACCAAATTCTTGCGTTTCGCAGGTACTTCCAATTTGCATAATACGTCATACGATATCCATAATGTAGTTAATTTTATAAATAAATTATAACAGTGCAATTGCTCTATAATAATTATTATAAGTCATTGGATCCTTTCATATATAAGGATATTATTAAAGCCATATATTCCATTTATCGGCATTTGTTCTTTCCAAACTTTTACAATAATATTTCATATTTTCTTCAGTTAACATTTGTTCTTCATTTTTTAAGACTTATTCTCCTACAGCGCTCTTGTTGTTCTTTAACGCATTTATGGAATCCTCTACTTCAACTCTTGTGAAAATATAGACAATTTTCTTATTCGAAACCGTCAATCTAAACACCTACTTTAATTGGGTGTTCTAGTGTGACTATTTTGGTTATAGCGTTATAAAATTCGAATTTTGTAGCTATCATCACTATCACTGGCTTCAATGAAAATAGTTTCCGCGAAGCTGTGTGATAACCGGCATTTGCAACGGTTTCCTAAACGTATTACCTATGCAGACATCCTAGAATTACGGTTAGTTGTAATCATCCCTGGACGATGTCGAAAATGGTCCCAGATTCAAACTTGACTAGCAGAGTCAAACTGGTACAAAACTGGCTCTCATTTCCTTCAAGCAGAAGCTCTTTTTACTACAAAGACTACAGTGCTTTTTACAGTTGCTACAAATATTCTTTTGCTGATATGTTTCTGTTTATAAAACTGTTTTGTTTATTCTATACAAAAGTTTACTCTATGCCTAGACCAATATATTAACACATTATACATGTATGCAAGTTATTCTTTGGTCTAGTTATTAGTTGTGGCGAAAACAATTATATTACGATCTCTATTTGTTATATATGAATGTAGCTTTCTTAACTCGAAGGATCATATCGTGTATGTATATAATATAAATAGTAGAGGGCGCTGTTAGTATCAACAGAGCTTAACATTCAAATTTCAAGTAAAATAAATTTCCAGGTCATACTTAATTACTAATTGCTAGTTGCCAAAAACTAGGTTGCGATGATGAATTTGCAATTAGTAAGTCATGCATTAACTTCAGAAGCGGATTATTAAAATTTTCTCCTACATGTGTGCTAAAAGGTAATGGACGTCAAATATTATATAAACTATTTCTTTTATATTCTTTTAATTTAAATTATGATGATCCTAATTATGAAATAACTTTATTTATCACGTCTAGACAAATAGTTCTCATAAAATATTGCTAGGTTTATATTCTGCGTTTGTTGAAACTAAATAGAGTTTATATCCACAACTATTTACTAGATATATATTTAAGAAATACTTAACAAATCTAAATATTCCTCAAGAATAAAAAAAGCACATGTCTAGTATTTGTTCATTTTTTACACAATAATAATAATATGTATACTTCAAGTTAAAACAGCATTAAATTACTTCCTTAATGTCAGCAAATAAAAAACAAGAAAACTTCCATAACAAACATGTTACATATCCTAATGACTAGGATTACGACACTGTAACATTACTAGCTAAACTCGTTCATATACGTTTTCTTTTTTCTGCTTTATTGCACATTTTTCGCTGATGATTACACCAATTCATCATTTCTACTAAGAGTTCGTAAAAACTATCGGGTTTCCTTTTTACTGTTGCTTTTAAATTTAATTTTTGTTGAAATGTTATTTCACTGATTTATGTATGTGGAAGTGTATTTGTATTAGTAAAAAAAAAGTTAATTTTGGCTTAATTTAGAAGACCTAAATTGTTAATATCGTCAACGATTCTTTCCACCATTTGACACGGCCTGACTTATGAGCTTGTATCAAATTGTTCATGTAAATAATTTTCGCTCCAATATCCGAAGATTCTTCACAAAATAAAATAAATTATCAAAACATTAGTTTTAATATTAAAGTTGTAATTTCTTAATAAGGATGTATCTACCAAAAGGATTTGTGTCAAATACAGTCAAATAAAACTGTCTGTTGACTTTTTATCTATAGTGGGTGCTAACACCGATATTTCTATTGAAACTTCTGTGTTGATTCCACAAACTAGCAAGTGTTAAATTGACATAGCAATAACTATTGGGTGATGTAATTAGTTTAACGATATGTTTGTATTAAAATAAACATTTATTTCAAATTTAAAACAGTTTGATAGTCTCAATGGGAAGAGCGACTGCTCAGCCGAGTGGCCGACAGATGGCTGAGCTCGAACCTTCCCGCACGATACTGTGATACTCCTCATAAAGTCAGTATTGCTATTATCATTTGCAACTATAGAGCAACATTACTTTTTAAGTGCTTTCTTGATATTTTACAGTAAATCTCCAGTGAGGAACAAAAACCGAATTCTAAGAACTATTGTGAGGAAAGAAGAAGAAAATTAAGAGGGTCTACAAACGGTCATTGTTTACTAGTGACGCCTTCATCACTGTGATGATTCAGAAATAATACAGTGGCTGAAGGAAAAGATTTTAAATTTCAGGAATAACAAGCTCGTGATTTAGATACTTCAACAAAACATCTGGCCTTGTCAGAAAACTTTCCCGCAGGCGACTGTGATACGCTTCATCAAGTTAGTGTTTCAATTGAGTACCATTCGCTACTACAGCGTAACATTACTTACGTCTACTACTTTTAAATATCGTCAATTGCACATAGTTAGTTAGCATTTTAACTAATTGTTCTACTTTTAATAATCGTCACTTGCAAAAGTTAAAGAAACTCGTTGACTCGTGAATCATTTATAATACTAAATAATCGTTCATATTTTAGCATTCCCCAACAGCTTGCGACATTACAGCAAGCATGCAGCGGCTGACCATGAGTTATTATTACGCCTGCGGATGTAGACTGACTTAAGATGTGACCTTTCCGCATTTGTCGTGGAATTTGGAAAACTACAGAAAACCAAAGAGTACCAGCCCCTTCATCACTAGCCCATTAGCTTTCTCGACATTTTCACTGTTAATCACTTTGTTAATTGTTGACATATTGTTAATCATTTTGCTCCCAACAGCGAATGGTAGGTCGATCAGAACCCAATTCTCCGAGAAAAATATTACGATCCATCCGGAGAATTGAAATCCGGCTCCTATCATTCCGCCAGAACGATAGTCAGTCGCCTAACCACTGCGGCACGTTTATTGGATTCAGCAAGTTGCATACAAATTATAAAATTTTTGTTGGAGCAATATTACGTAAGGCTTCGCGACACAAAACACTTTCCACAAGTATCGTAAAACTTGCACGTGTAGATGGTGCTTAACTATTACTTTAAAACCTGAAATAAAATATTTCGATGTAATATCTGGTTTGGGCACAATAGGTCTTTCTTATGGCCGAGTTTGCCTTTACGGCTCGTCCGCCCGTGCAGTCCCCAAAAAAAAAATGTCTGGTTTCAGCATAACTTTAGTATTTACTCGAGCTTTTATTTAAATTGAATCTTTTAAGTTTAATACAACAAAGAAAATGCCATATTTCTACAGAAGTTCCAGAATAATACACTCTTCATCATAAATACTTCAGAAAGAACTTAACATTTAAATTTTGACAGCCTTATACCTCTTATGAATTAAAAAATATACGCTAAGAAAAACATAATCTTATATGATTCAGTGGATAAAATTTATTACCTGTAGGATTATTACATTAATCGTATGTCCGGAAATAACATCAAGTAAAGAACCTGTTTAAAATAAGAGGAAATAAATTGTATAAATATTTTGTCTGCTTCTTATTTGTTTATTTAAGTAGATCTCAAATGAAAAATGAAAATGTTTTCATATTGTACAAGGACATATTCCCGTAAATAACGTCTTCATTGCTACATTCATCTTTGTTAATATCCATTAATGAGCAGGATGTGTATGCCACTGCAAATCATCAAGATCAAATTATAGATAAACGAAAAAAACCGTGTGATCTTTAAAGTAAGAATATTTGGCACGAATTAAAGCAAACATTTCTATATGGAAGAAAATTCTGCACAGTGTTAACGTACTGTGTTCTGTCCGATTTGTAAACCAAAAATAAAGTTTTATTTCTAGGATATACCGCCATTGCTTTCAGATATCTCTAATTAACTAAATTATAAACTTTTAAATTTTCGTAAAATGTACCTATCCTGACAACCAAAGTTTCACAGAGCTTTTTTTTAGATTGCATTAAAAATAGAATTTTAACTTTAAATGCCGTTATAATTTCCAAGCAAATTTTGTTTGTGTTAAAGTCACGGAAAGAACTTTCAAAAATTTGGCGTATGTTTACAATTATCACTTATGTCCCATTTCAATATTTGTTTTTGTTCTATTCAAAAGTGTTTTATTAATTTTTTGATTGCATGGGAATAGAATGTGCTTTGGTTTTAAGTAATAGAATATATTTGGGCTTTGGAATAATTTTTAAATAAGAGCAATGTTGCCTAAATAAACAATATTTAGAGATGGATTTCGAAAGGAATTTGTACAAGCAAGCATTCGGGAAAAAAAGCTTTTTTAATTTTCCGATAGAGACCACTAATCGAGTAAAGACATCATTAACAATGATGAGGCTAGCACTCTATTTCTTCTAGCCAATTGTATGACGCCCAGCATCTTAACACAAACTCTTGACAAAAAAGTGAACTTTATACGCAACAGTGGCCAGCACCCTGACCGAAACTTCATGTGAGTGGTAAAATGTCCGGTATTACAGTTCTTATGAAGCCGATAAATGAAAATAGGATCCAATACGTTAAGGTTCTGTATGGCTATAAATGTTTTGGACATTTTTTAGTGAGGTAAATAAAATTGATGATGATAGAAAACTGGGTAAGAGATGATAGCGCAAAACGCTTGAAGACTAAAAGTTTAGGTATGACCATATTTATATGATTTGAGGATGTGGCAGTGTACTTAAAATACGTGTGAGAAGATTGCAACGGATATCGGAAAGTTATAACCATTCTTAACCGTTTTTTGAATATGTTCCGACTATATTGTGCCACTTGTTTTTTTGAAATCGCTAAATTACGATGAAAGCCCAATTAAAACTAAAAAAAGTACATTGTTAGTCATTGCTACATTGAAAAAAAAGGTATTGCTAAATGTTCGGTCAATAGAAATTGTAGAAATAAACTGTCTTGAATTCGGTCAAATCTGCAATATGTTAGTTAATATATACTGGAAGTGTGCGAAATAAACAGCACATTGCTCCAGTATACTCATTTTTTTCTGGATTCAATCAAGTTATTGAATAAAGTCAACACAGAAACACAAACTAAAATCTGGTATTGGAATAAATCATTGTTAATGTTGCATAGGACCAAAGACCACCACTTGATGATGATGCGAGACGATCTCTACTTAGGACTAGTGGTGTAGAAGGTTTCTTCCTACATGCACGGTAAAATGACAAATTTTAGGAAAGACGAAAGTGAAAAATTTATAGAGTTAGTGCTTAAACATCCTCCATTGTGCAATAGTCAACCAGTCGCTTACAGAGACGAACAACAAATGATTCTTGATCAACAAGGTAATGATTCGATTTTTCGTTTTATATCATTTACTCATAAGTCTTCGTCGTCATTTCGTTTTATAATAGTAATATAATAGCACATCATCATAATCTTTTTCTTCTAGTTTTATTATTGAAAACCTAGTAATCTCTGTCCATAATAAACTGACATGTGCTCGGTCTCATCGCACAGACTCCCCTAAAGACTGCGACACTTGTCTCCGCCTCAAGCTTCATTTACATAGAGGGTAGTGCCAATTGTAGTATAAGAGTAGTGGAGTGCCGAAGTTTGTTCTCACGTTTTTAAACGAGAGCATTTACATAAACAGTGCGACAGTAACGGTAGTGGAAAAGTAGTGCCAAAGTTCGCAAACTTCAAACTTTCCCATTACACTACCGATACTTATACCATTGCGCCTACGCAGAACAATCTACCGATAACAACTGTTTTGTTGTGATTACGTTTTACTATATATCAATTATCAACTGTCAGATGTGTCGTTACGCATGCCCAACAAAACAAGCGCATCGCCACTACTTTTCTTATGTAAATGCATTTCTGCACTACTTACACACACCTTTCGCACACCTTTCACTACTCTTGCACTACAATTGGCACTAGCGTCTATATAAATGAAGCTTAAGAGTTATTCCTCCAGTTTTCTAGGATAGTAAACAACATTGAGGGCCCGTATAATAAAAAAATACTTTTATTGCAGTTTTTTTTTGTTTATATTGGTAAGGAAATTGGTTGTGATTAAATTTCTTTCATCCTAATTATAGAGAAACTGTTGCAATCTTATTAATTTACATTGAGTTACTAAAGATTTAACAAAAGTAACCAATTTCTAGTTAGTAAGGAAAAAGTGTTAGTGTAAGAAATTGTCATTGTTTACACGTGATGATTTAGCAAACGACATTTATCACTAATGATTTAGAAATACCGAAACTGAAGCAAAAATTTTAAAGACTTCAGAGAAAACACATGATTCCTGATTTAGATACTTATGTACGAGTATATTAAAAAGATAGTCTTGCCAGAAATTTAAAAATGAACTTGGAGTAAGTAATTGCAGAGAGGTAATGGAATTTATACAAGGAAAAGAAACCCTCAAAGGCATTATCTGATGGCATCGTCATCTTAGTAAAGCAGATGTATTGTAGCGAAGAAATCAACAAACAAATGCCAAGGGATGCAGACTATATTTTGATCAGCTGACAAGATTAGTTATAGACAACACGTCCAAAACTGTTTAATCCTTGGCAATCTTAGGAGAATTTATCAACGGTTGAAGTCACATCTAAAAGGATTTGATTTGCAAAATGGGCTGACCAAGAAATTGCATTTACCACTCATTGTGCATGTGTACGACACAACAAAATGTACAGCTTATAATTTTCTGCAGCAAAATTACTCACCAGGAATTGTATGTAATCCTCCAATGCTAGTATTTTTTTAAATAACTGTGATTCATAGCTTAGCAGTGAGGATTTCCAGCAAGTCTTGAAAAAGAAATCATTGATATCCTCTACAGACCAGTAGATTGCAGTGGATCAAGTTAAAAAAAATAGATTTGCATTGTTAAACAGAAATTTGTATTCTTTCAAGAAAATAAAATAGCTAGAGAACTACAAAATTTCTGATGCTGTTGGCGAGGCAGACTTGTAGCAAAGACCAGCTCCGAAAATCCTTTCTTGAATCAGATCATGATACCGCGATTCTTATTGAAGTGAGAGAAAGCACCTCATCAGTTACAATGTCAGCTGAGGATTTAGCAACAAAAGCATATTCAACTTCTGAATAAACTATTACTTATACATCACATTTCAATCGCACCCGATTTCAAGATCTACATTTTAACAGTGTGCCTGGTTTTGTGGCGCAATGTGTAGTGGATGGAATATACAGGATGTGGCATCTTCCTGGGACCAGCTGATTGTGGTTTTGCTATTTATTTTATCGAAAAATGTTCTTGTGTAAAAGATGTCTAGAATGAAGTTCTCTATAGCAAGAACATATTTTCTTATATACAGGGTGTTCAGTTTTGTGTGTACCACAGGTTACTTTGTTTATTTAAATGGAACACCCTATATATTATTGCATTTTTGAATTCCTTGATGTAATATAAGGTCATTTTAATTAACATACTATGCCCTAAAACCCAACAGTTTTCGAGATATTCCGTTTCGAAAGGAAAAAAATGCATTCATTTGAATTCATTTTTATTTAATTTGATAGTATATGTATAAACGTTCTTGTCGGTTAATGTATGTTATATCACTAGTTTATTCATATATAAAATACTAACAAAAGCAATTATCAGCAACAATCTCAATAAATCAGTACAAAATGATATTACAGTGCTTTGATTCACGCTTCTTATGTCAAATTTTAGAGTTCTGTACAAAATTACTTAGAACTCCAAATGTATAAATCTTAGGCATAGGGAATGTTATACGGAATTGAAAGAGAGGAAAAATCGGCAATAGTTAGCATAAAAAAATACAGGGTGTTCCATTTGAAATAAACGAGTTTTAGTCGTTTGAAGGTATTTAATTTCAAGTTCGATTATTAAACACCCAGTATAATATAATATGATGTTTAGTATGGAAAATAAAGCTTGAAGTATCATTATAATAATAGCCACGATTATTAGGAAAGGCCAGATTCATTTTTTAAGTACTCTGTGTAAATGCATTTTTTTCCTTTCGAAACGGAATATCTCGAAAACTGTGGGGTTTTAGGGTAGAGAATGTTAATTAAAATTACCTTATATTACATTAAGGAATTCAAAAATGCAATAATATATAGGGTGTTCCATTTAAATAAACAAAGTAACTTGTCGTACAGACAAAACTGATCACCCTGTATATAAGAAAATATTTTCTTGCTATAGAGAACTTCATTCTAGAGATCTTTTACTAAGAACATTTTTCGATAAAATAAATAGCAAAGCCACAATCAGCCGATGCCAGGAAGATGCCACACCCTGTATATAACGTATTTCCACCACGGATGCTGTTGAACGTAACGTCACAATATCGTTATTACATCCTCTTATCATCCGAAATCAGATGTTTTTACATTGACAGGAAACTGCCTTCTTTGCAAACTGAATTCGATTACAATTAAAGGGAGAACTTACCAGCTAGCAATACAGGCAACGACAAAAACATCCAGTATATTAATAGTTCATTTTTTTTTTAGAAAATTTATCGTTATATTGCAAAAGAAAATTCAGGTTTTGCATGACTGCATTAAGATACCACGTTGAAATTTAAACTAAGAAGTTACAAACGTGTACGTTTTAGTAGAATATTTTAGACATTTAAACAATCGTTTCTTTGAAAACTCAAAATTGAATATTTCAAAACGTAGTAAGCTCAAAATGTAACACATACCGAAATGGGACACTTTCCTGAAAAAGCTGCATATTCAATAATTATATGACGCTATAATTGATGCAGGAACAAGTTTTGTACTGACAATAATTGTTCTTCACATATCCATACATTCCCTCACTCTACATACATTGTTTAAAATATTTTTTGTGTGCATGATATATGTACAGACTATGAACAAAGCTTGCTTAAACCAGTTCAGGCATTGTGTCAAGATATTGAAACACTTCTGAATAAAAAAATCGAACGTTCATATGGACCGTACAAAGCAAGGTATTACAAAATCTATATAAGACAAATGAATACAATAAAAAAATTGGTCTGTTGTATTTTATCGAATTATATCTTTGAATCTAAAGAAATAGATATCCACGTATCTACTTCTGGTTAAAAGCTGGTTTGCCTTGATCAGTATCGCAGAATTTTTTTCGGTTAAATTACTCTCAACGCAGTGCTATTACCAACAAGCACCTATACTTATTTACTACCTATATCAGCTATCTGTTGCTTTTGCGTATTTCACAGTCGCCATTTTATAACCCTACACCTTTCTTTTACATCAATTAAAAGTGAAAGATTATACGTTATCCGAAATATATTGTCAGTACGTTACGAAACTCGTGTTATTTTCCTAAAATATACGCAACATACACTTGACGTTTCTCTAAATACGACGTTTATCAAAATTTTACGTAATCATTGTGTATTAAGATACTTTTAAATGATCATTTGCAAGATTAGATAAGATATCAACGTACCTTTATGTTTAAGAAAATTAATTATGGTGTGACACATTGTATTTTATTTACGTTAAATTGATAGATAAGTGATAACTTTGTAAGATAACAAAATTCACACCGATGCGTTGGTTAAATAAAAAAGAAATAATTCAATCGTTTTACTCATAATTCATTAGACAAATATTTGCAGAAATGCAAACCTGATAAAAGTTGCAATGATCATAAATAAAAATTAATATCAATTTATAATTGCATATTTGATAAACTAAATTTAAATTTTTATTTTCTCTAGGAAATTTACCAACATTATAAATTAATCACAATACCTTTTGAAATGTAATTCATCGTATGATAATGATCTTAATGATACGGAATTAAATATGAACGAACCTGTAACAAAGAAAATTCGTTAAAATCAAAAAAACACAAACATTACAAGAAATATTTCAAAAAACTATTTTAGGATAATTAGGTACATTATGGACAAATCTTAACTCCTTTTATATAATCACTAATCAAAAATTAAATCTACTTTTTTAGTTAAAAGAAAATCAACAAGTGGCTACTATTTTTTAGTCAATTTTTATAAAATGGAAAGGTCTATTATAATGTGTGTCTGTCTCTGTGATTTAACATCACATACTGTTACTGAAACAGATATAAAAAGTACTCAATTATTACTAAATATAAGTAAAATATGAATGATGAACTTGATATTATTCCCGTATTATCTTCTAATCTGTCAATGTCTGCATCCGTATCTCATTGCTCTTTGCCTTCAAGAGTTTCATAAAATATAGGCGCCTCTTTATCAATTTGATGTATAAGCGCCATTAAATTGGCTTTCATTTTGGAACCTACATGGAGTGAGCTGTTATATCATATTTCACGACTAATATTGATCATTGCTTAACACATTCAGTTGTTCATCATGTTCATGTTGTCCGGTGCAATTAATGGAAAAGAGGTGCTCTTCCACTTTTAGATAATATTTATGTATGGCCCGCATTACGTTGAAAATTAACCAATTTTATTTTACTAAAATCTTAATTTAGTTTCATTTTTTTGATATACTAAAACAAGTTTAAAGTGACAAAATTCGTATTGATTCATTTGAACTGTATTAAACCTGTTTTTTAACCACGAAGTCGTACGTACCAGCTGGCACCAATCTCTTCAGTTGTAAATAGGACATGAACTCTTCCTTACTTTTTCTTCAACAATACCTTGACCTATGTGTTATAAAATACATTCTCTTGCATTTAAGTTTTATCTGCTTCTAATTTTTGGTAGTCATTTTCTACAGACTCAATAAATTTTGATGTTTCATCCGAAGTGTTAAAAAAGCATCCAAAAATTTATGTTGAAGGTGTACATAAAAACAGTGTGTGAGTATACTGGCAATTTTCGCATTACATAGGATAAGCTAAAATAGTTTCTCTATCGTCTTAATAAGAATAGCCATTAACTACATACTGCAACGTATGGAAGACCGAAAGTATACATGTAGGTACAGGTGATCAATTTTCGTATGTTTTCGATGGTTCTAGGGAATCTATAGGAGATAAAAAAAAACTGCTGTACGATTTCAGAACTGTTTTTTGCTAAAAATAATAAAGGCATAAACCGAGATCCGTTATCTCTTACCGATTTCAAATAACAGGGTATTTTTCGGTTTTGGCAAAACCAGTTCAACCCTACGTACCTATGTATGTATGTGTATCTTGCTTTTCTTGGGTGCTATAGAGAACCGATTTCGACATTGTTAAGGCACTTTTCTGAGCTACATCCGATGGCATAAAATTTATTTTGATTTTTTTTTCGTTTTTCCGATATAACCACAACTTGTGTTTTTTAAATAATACAAAAAATGTTATGAAAACTTTATTATTATATAGTTTCCCAATAAGAAGTTTCATTTTGATATGTAAAAAAAAAAACTAATATTTTTAAGCGAAATCATCGGATGTTTATTTAATTGTAAAGAGGAGGGTATGCCATTAATAATGGAAAACAATATCAACCAAATGGCCGCCACGGCTACGCCTGCAGGACCATATTCTTTTCATTAAATTTTCCATCACCAATTCGCACATTTACGGCTGTATGACTTCGATAACGTTACGAATTCCATTTTTGAGGTCTTGACAATCGATTGTGGGTCATTGGCATAGATCTTATCTTTCACATAGCCCCAAAGACAGAAGTCTAAAGATGTTACATCACAAGATCTCGGTGGCCAATTGTGATCGCCTCTTCGAGAAATCACACGGCTAGGAAATTTTTCACGCAAAAGAACGATGATATCGTTACTTATGTGGCACGTAGCGCCGTCTTGTTGAAAGTAAACGTCGTCCACATCGATATCTCCCAGTCATCCCCCCATCATTAATCATCGTTCGATAGCGCAATATATTCACTGTAACAGTTTCTCCAACCTCATTTTCGAAAAAGTAAGGTCTAATCACCCCGCAACACCAAAAACCGCACCAAACAATCACACGTTGAGGATGAATCATTCTTGGATTATCCGAGCCCCAAATGCAATAATTGTGCTTGTTTACGTAGCCTCCAAGGTGAAAATAGGCCTCATCACTCAAGATGATTTTTACATAAAATTGATGTTGTTGATGGTCGGCAGGTGTGAGTTGTTGTGTTAACTTAACTTTAAAAGCCTTAAGACCTAAAGTCTTTATGCAAAATACGGTGTAATGTCGTTCGTGGAATGCCTACGTCCAAAGTTCGACGAGATATGGACCAATCTAACCATGGACCAATGGACCACTATCTTGTCCCAATAGCTCAAATTTTTTCATCAGTTTCACAATTGCCGGACCGAGAAGGTGCTTCACGACGACCGAAAAATGCTTTAGTTTTACGAACCGTGACCGCGAAATTTTCACCATTTTTGTAGTGAATTTTAATAATTTCAATGCGTTGTTGAAGCGTATATCGTTTCATTTTTATTAATGGCGTAATTTTTACTTGTCATCTGTCAAGTAGTTAACGGTTGAATCATGACTATTAAACTATTAAAATGGCGGGCTATTGAAGATAAAACGTCTTATTGGAAGACCCCATATTATTATTTTACAATAGAGATTTTTTTTTAGTTTTAGTTGAATCAATTTTTTTGTTGATTTTTGTAGATTCCTCTATTGGCCAAACTTTCTAAAAGCAACGTTGCAAAGTTCTAAACGATTTCTTTAAAAATATTTACCATTTTCACAGATAAGTTTCATTATTGATTTTTATGTTTCAACTATAAAAGTAGTACTTTGTCACAAAGTATACTAATAAATGCTTAATCAAGATCTATAGGTATATAGACCTACATATCTATAGCAATATGGATAAGGCAATTTATCCCGTTTCCTCTTTTTGCCACGGTATTATTAGCAAAATGTACAAAGTTGTGTAAATGGCATTATCCCACAATGCTGAAGAGAAGCTATAAAATAATCTCCGCTACTTTCTCTTTATTTTTTTTGTAGTTTTTTGTCTGAGCATATAGAAAATAAAAAGTTAAAATGAACCGTACCGAAACTTATTTATTTGGATAAGATGTGATTAGAGATGTATGTTAGCCCCTAACTAAATTCTTCGATAATATTGAATTTTTAATAAGGATTTTCCATAGTATCGACTACCCTGTAATTTTTCATTAGTAAAAAATGTTCATGAACACATCTGCATTACATTATACCTTATCAAGTTGACACACATCATATTGGTAATAAAGTCCGTAAGATTATTAGTCCGTCTAACAAAATAATTATGTAATTACGTCGCAAAAACAGGCCTTGTGTAAGAAGTAATGTGATGGTATAAATGTGAATAAAACCATCCTATATTTATTATGTATTATTATTTATTATAAGATCTATATACAGAAATAAATGCGATAATGTAAATGCACTAAAAACTCGGACGCGAGACCAAGTATACGGCATCGCAACTGATCATGTAAATATGTAATATAGTCCAAAGCTTTTATCATAGAGTTGGTCACTGTCAGATAGTTAATGGTAAGCAATTTGAAAATCTTTTGTCATAGATTAAAATGTATAGAAATTATTTTTATTTCTTATATTTTGTTTGATTCTGGTTAAACACTGATATAGTCGTTGCAAGATGGCGGCAAAACATTAATAGTGACAATAGGATCATTAAGAATTTTCCCAGATTTCTTTTTAAATGTTGAATGATATTTTTATATGACCGTTAAGAGAGTACACAAAACTGTCTGATTTTGATGCAAGAATGAAGATCGACCTAATATGCCGCATAATAACCAGTAAACCTTCTATTAACAACATTTTCTAGTGAAATTATTAATAACACTTCCAGGATCATTATTCCGTTCTTTTTATTCACCCTGTATACAAAATCGACCTGAGAATAACCAGACTTAATTTTGAAAATCAGAATAAGCTACCACCGTGGAACCGTTACAAAAAAAGTTTGATTTTATACAATTACTAGGTCAACTGTTAAAGCATCACTATATTACGAAGGAGTCATTCTTTAAATTGGTGCTTGCATTGTGCAAATTAGTACTGATTCTGAACATTTATATTTTCTCATTTAAATTAGTTCGTATGAAATGGATTTTCAAGAAATAACTTGAATTTTCTATGCAAATTTATTTTTATTTGGATATTAATTAGGTAGAAATTTATAATTTTTTAAATCATCTTATGAATAAATCTAGAAATGAAGAATGAACATGTCGCTGTTATATCATTATCAAATATAGCATGACTAGTAGGCTAAATTGTAATAATTACGTTTTACAATTCATTCCTTTACAATTTCTAAACAAAAGAAAAGTTGTAGCGGTTATAGATTTTGTTAGCTCCTCAATAGATGTAAAAACAATCATATGATCCAAATATTATTGTAAAAAGAGACTGTGATATATTTATTTATCCCATACAATGCAGATACGTTATCGTTACGAGATAAAATGCGTAAATAATACGAACAAGCTTAATGGATATACTAAATAATCGATAACTTGTTACAAGACAATAGAAAAAGTGTTACTTTCTTTTGCATGCGTAAGGAAATTAAAGGACTGTTGATTTTAAATTTTTCTACAGTTTCTTTCAAAAACTAAATTACTAAACATCATTTAATATATAAACGTTGTCTGCAAACAACATTGTGTTGATTTCTCGCTGTAATTGATTTCACTCACGTACCTATATACATATTACAATTTGAAGGCCTAGAAACTTCAGGAAATGATTTAGACACCTGGTATAGTACCAAACATCCATACACTATAACAAAAATACTTTTAAATTTGGCGAGACGCCAATGTTTGAAAGTGTATATTTACGTTCAGAAATTCTGCAGGGATGAATAGCGAGAATTTATAGATTTCCTTATTTTAGTATTATCGGAGTTTTTCCTTTCGCTTTCACGGTATTAGACATTTAGCGTATACGAAATTTTCTCACGATAAGAACATCAAATTCTATGTCGGCGCATATGTGTGGATGATGAAGAAATGGAACGAGAATTTCGCAAAAGACGGTACAAACGTTCAGGTTATATGAGTATATAGGCGCAGACACATACGGTTACAACAGCATTTTATATATATGGCCATGTAGTAAAACGTTTACAAGGAACCAGTTTGAGAACGCGGACTGGATATTTTTCGATTCTCGAGAAACAACCGTTACACCATCCGCCATCTTATTATAAATAACGTAAACGGAATGCGATGATACAGACTAGCTTCCACAGCCTGCATGTAGTAGTAGCCTACTGACTATATTGAAATATACTAGCTATAACAATCGACTACGTACACTTCGACTCAAAAGTATTATGACGCCTGTAAATGATGGCGACCAACACTAGTACTATAATAAATAAATGTACTAATTTAATATATTATTAAAACCAAATTATCTACACTGCCCTTTTTAAAGGACGTTGCATAGATTCTTTCTTCGGATATTTTAGGTAGTATGCATAAACCTACTCCATTGAGTTGCTATACTTTTTGTTCAGTTTGACATTTCATTCATTCAAATTTGTGTTTTGTTTAATTGTAAAAATAGCAATTTGAACTTTATTCACGGAACAATGTGTAATTATATAAACGAAGACAGGGTTTTTAAACATATTATAGTGGTTGCAGTTTGCGACGAGTTCGCGATGTATTTGTCGTTAATTTTGATAATAGACGTATACCATAGACTTATATATGTACATTATCTCCATTGAAAGAATAAAATGTTTTAAATAACAATCATATCACCGAAAATATATAAATAGTTGGCGTCATAGAAGAACGTGTTTTGACGATTGTAAATGCAAATCCAACGTATAGTTTGAAGCTAATCGCTTTTGAAGTTACTTTATCTAAGTCACGGATATGGAAAAAATAAAAATATCACCCCTATAAACCCTATGTCATCAAACAATTATTGCAATTGATGAAGGGAAGATTGCGTTACGAAATGCAAGAACGCGAACAATAATCCTCATTTTCCGTCATCGATATGCTTCACTGACGAGTGTACTTTCTCCCTAAATAATGAACCCAATATTCAGAATGCAAGATATTGACTAATGAACACCCCAGAATGAATATATCGACAGTATCCTCAAGAAACCAATAGCTGAGCCGA